>OX451736.1:1167916853-1168334290 GCA_948472305.1 Vicia faba
CGAAGTCAAGACCCCAATCGCGATCTTTACTTTGTTTCTAGGATTCTTACTCCACCTCCTCGCCACATTCCAACATGCGTCGATCACGACCAAAGTCGAGCACAAATCTCCGCTCATAGAAGTACAAAATTTCACGAAATGCACAAATCAAGCACAATGACAAGTAAATATTTAACAAATAATTAAGGGAAAGTAAAATCATTTATAAATGCCGACCATGGAGGCCAGCAGTATCCAAATAAATACATAGATAATGGTGCAAAAACCTAAACAAAAGCAAAATGGGCAAAGCCTCTGTCCAATTTACAAAACAAATATATGGGAACGCATGCCACTAATCCAAGCTAAAACAAAGGCGGGCAAGCAGGCCCGAAGAATCTCAAATCTCGTCCTCCCCATCACTTCCTTCCACGTAATCATCGTTGGGGGATAAAAGATCTTACCATCAACCACCTGATTAAATGACCCCGCACCTTTGACCACTAACTCGACCCCGGGGTTAAGTATCTTGAGTTGCTCCATATCTGTGATGAAGCCGTAACTTAGAGTATCTATGAAGTCTTGTTCAAGCACGCGAATACGCACAATTAGATCTCTCCTAGTTATGAGGGCTTTCTCAGCGCCAGTCTCTTCCTTGGAGGGAACCACGATCCCCTCCATCTCTTTTACCCGACCGACCAGTCGCTCGTTCTCTCTATTCGCGGCATCTAGTTGAGGCTGTAGCTTACTCATATCTTTGAGGAGCTGGACTTGCGCCTCATACTTCACCTTATGGTTGAGGATGTTTCCCTTCAGCTTCTCGTTTATCCCTTGCAGCTTCTGGATCTGGGCGTAAGCTTTTTCAAGGGCGGCCTGGGAGCCTGCGGCTTCATCATTCAACGTAAACATTGTCTCGAGGATCCTCATCACGGCGGCCATGTCTTCCGCCAGATTCTTCCGCCGGGTCTTTTTATCTTCAGACAAGATTGCTTCCCTTTCCTCCCCACAGAGACCTAAGGAACTCTCCCCACTGAAGATGTCCCGATTAAGGTAGCAGGGAGGCAACACGTAAACTCCCCTAGATCCCCTATCACCTTCAGGCGCTACCAGCTCGGGGTCTACTCCGCGCTTCCTCTTTTCCTATTGTTCGGGAGGGAGAGCCTGAGTCTTCGAGGAGGAAGGGGGGAACTTACTAGGGTGGAAGTTTTGGCCTGCTCCTGAAGTTGAGCAGCCTGACTCTTGGGCCCCGAGATGGAGGAATTCTTGGGCCTTAACTTGAGTAAGAACCCAGAGAGGGACGCCATCCGATCTGTAATAAAAAAGAAACTGCCAGTCACAAGGCAAACATACAAAGATAAAGTCATGGGCATATCCCCTACCTAAAAGCCGCAAAGCCTCCTCGTCTGAAGAACACTCGAGCAACACTTTTGTATTTATCAGTCTGTGAACGAGAAGATACTCCCCTTTGTCATTGAAAAGGAAGTTGTTGTCCACGTCCACACACCTCGACAGTGTGAAACTCCTGACATAAGCCACCACCTTCTCATAGGAAAGTTGATCTAGGGCATCTAAGTCCTCAGGCTTCACTGCGTAATACCCGGGCTTCTGCTCAAAGTGTTTCCACTGCCATTCGATAGGAAATCTATTCGTCAGTTGAACTATTATCCTACCTTCCTCGAACTCTTCTGAGCAATCGTACAATAAAGCCACAGCCGCATCCGTGAGAGGCTTCACGACAAAGCACCTCTCGTTAAAGTGTCGAACATATTCGAGATACAACCGAAAAAGTTTCCTAAACTGTTTAAAAGACACCCAGGCTTGTCCCCCTTCGATGAACAGCCTTTGCATATGGAAAATGCGGAAGAAGAGGGGCAATGTGGCACCTATTTAAAGATATTGACATACAAGCTAGAATGCATGCATGAACGCAAGCACATTCAGATGAAGCTGAGCAGGTGCCAATTATAACCATTGGAAAAACCCCACTTGGAAATCGTTGAAAGGCAAACGCATCCACGCTTCCTTAAAGGCAAATTTATACATGGGAAAGCGTTTTCCGGGTATGTCGAGCATATCTTCCTGTTTCGATGAGGGATCTAGAGGGCCCAATTGGCAGGAGCACCCTCTGCTCGAACCTTTGGGCAATTAAACGTGTCAGAAGCGTCCTGCGAGAAACATGTTTTCTTGTTCCTATGCTCGAGCGTGTCCCAGGCCAAAGGGTCTTCCGCGACAGTATTGTCGTCCTCATGGGTGGCGGGCATGGTGTCTTGCTCGACTTGATGTACCATCATACCTGAAAGACAGAGGAAAACAATGAATTTGACATCATCAAATTCACCCTTCCACCGCAAATCAAGTGAAAAGGCGATGAATGTGTTGAGGAATGGACCTCGACCCAAGCCCTCGACAACCAACCTCAGAATGAGCCATGCCCTGTATGGGGACATTTGGTCGACCCAAAAACCTCCCCACTATTCAGGGAGGATGACCCTGAACACATCTATGAAGTTGGACTTATGAACCTTCATCCGTAACCATGAACTTTGATGAACACCCATGAAGATTCACGGCAGAACCCATGAATATTCATCCAGGAATTCATCCATTCATGACAAAAACTAAGTATTTAATCTAAAAATTCAGAGAAAAAATGTTATCAAGAATATATGACTTACTTGGAAAGATGTTTTCTGAAGCATTCTACGGTGGCGCTAGAACGGAGAAGATCCACGAGCGAAAGAAGAAGAGTGGAGAAGAGATATTGAGAATGGAAAATGAGAGAGCTTGAGAATGGAAAATGAGCTTACGGATTCCCATTTTTATAAATGGTTCGCACCCTACGAGGCAACACATGAAAAGTCATCATTACTTTGGGCTTTTGAACTCCCCTATAAAAAGATGGCACCCTAAAATAACTACCACGTGGGATTGACAAGCAGCCACATGCCCACTCTTGGAGACGAACTCATCCCTGACTCAATTACAAAACATAGTATGCGGACAAATTGTAGACGTTTCATGCTCAGTGACAGGCAAATGCGTGATGTCATGACACAGCCTTACCTACTGGCACATTTATGCTATTTCTCCCAAAGGCGGGGTAAATGCTTGACATCAAAGCAATGCCTCATAAACGAACGATCAAGGGACCATCCACTGACCTGGTCGACCATGCCGCACGCATGTTTTCTGTATTCTCGACATAAGCCAACGAATTATCCCCGACGGAGTTGGGAAATTTCCCCTTTCGGGAAATATTTCCCCGACAGTGGAGCTAAAATTAAGTCATCACTATTTCCCCTAAGGACAATAACATGAGGGACTCATGTTCTAGACTGGGCCGACACTTGCCCCACCGTTAGGGAGACCTAATCTAGTGCCTTTACCAAAGGCCAAAAAGCATTCAGCCCAATCTAAGAACCTTCGGGCATTTCCCCGCGTGTCCTCTAGGAGGACGCAGCTCACGTGTCCACATCATCATCATCCTGCCCTCCAGGAATAATGGGTCCAGCTTATGCTTTCTCGGGGCAGTTGACTAGGGAGAAAGCCACGTGTTGGACTCCATACACACGTAAACCCTGTCAGTCTTTGTTGTTGGGCCTCATCTGGCCCATCATTGAAGACCTTGGCCCAGCGCTAGGGGCTATAAATACCCTCTCACTTGAGAAGGTCAGGTATTCATAATCACTCACCCATTCTCATACTTGCTAGCACTCGTTCTGAAACTTACTTTGGCATCAGAGTGTCTTGTAGGTACCCCCTCCCCCCACTTCACATTCAGCAGTTGCTCGACTCAAAGCTTGAAGGCTTTGACAATCCTTTCTAGTCATGCACGATCAGCAGGCAAAACCTTTCATGCAGTAAATTTTTTTCTCAACCAACACAAAGTATACAATTTTTTTCTGATGTGAAAGTTAAGACAAAAATGCAACCACAAAACTTCTAAAAATATTTATACTCCACCAAACCAAAACTCTTGATACCATTTATTAGAGAGTTTGAGGAGCGTCGAAAGTGTCAATAAACTAAATATTCATTGTTCATAGAAACTTTGACATCATATATCTATTAAAAACTTTAAAGCGTTAGAAATATGAATCCGCTCTCTCTTAAAAGATCAATATTTATTTCATTTCTAATCGATATAGAATTTAACTAGTTACATTTGAATTCCAACTGCTCAAATCAGCTCCAATGGCATGTGTTATGATTGAAAGAATAAAATTGATTTCCCAAAAACTAAAATATTCTTTAACATTTAACTTTAAAAATGGTTTGTTTTAAATTAACTTTTTTGATTTTGTTGTTACTTTTCCATAAAATGCAAGATAATTCTTAAAATTTATAATTAGTAGTTGAATAAAAATAATACTAATATAATTCAGGTGCCCTTTGTCTCCTTTTGTCTCTAGTTGAAAATAAACTCATAAATTATTGCACTTCATGCGTATTTGTCCCTTTGTCTCTTGTCTCCACTCCAATATGGCTTATATACGTTATTTAGAAATTTCAATCCTCGCATGTCTGCCTGTTATGACTATTATATCCCTTGTCCAAATTTACGGAAATAGACAAATAAAGACAAATGCATAAGTGTCTTAAAAACCTTTTTAATTTATTACTAGCTATTCATAGTTTTTAATAGATTAGAAAATAAGTTATATATATATATATATATATATATATATATATATATATATATATATATATATATATATATATATATATATATATATATATATATATATATATATATATATATATATATATATATATATATATATATATATATATATATATAAAATTGAAAATGCCATTGAAAACAAAAAGAAAGATACAAGAGATGAGGGAGGACAAAAATCAAAATCCCTCTAGAAGATATAATTCTAAGTTTGGAATAACCAAATTTATTACGCAAAAATTCCTCCTTAGCATCTTTAATAATAAGGTTGGATCAAAAACTACTTCTCGTAGATAAACTTAAATTAGCTAGAGCATCAGTACAAAAAAATTTCTCTATGTAAATGTGAGTAAGCATTAGATCTTGGTTTATGTACATAAAGAGGCCATTAGACTAATGATTTCTGAGAGACCAGGGGACAAGGGTTGTGTGATACGGTGACAGAACCGACTGTTAATACTGGTTTGTATTTTATATTCACAAATAAGCGGTAAGCAAGAGTCGTCACCGACTTTTATTTCATCCAACAAAGGAAAGGGAAAAGAACAGAAAAAAACCTTTTTTCGAGAGTTTTTGAGTACGGGGGGTAGATTATAGAAAGGGAAGGTGTTAACACCCTTTCTATCAGTGGTTTTCCACGGGCTCTTAGGTACTTGTTCATTTTGAAATTGCTCGTGTGTGTTTGTTTTGAAAAGTTTTATTTACTTCGTGATAACCCTTGTATCTGTTCTCAAGAGTGTGACGAAGTTGTTTTGAAAACTGTTTTGAAAAGTGTTTGTGTGAAAGGGTTTTTGTTTTGAGCAAGTACTTAAGAGTTTTCTACCTACTCGAAAAAAGTATGTTCGTTTTCCTTTAGACAGCGCTATCCTACTATTAAGGAGTATGTAGCTCCGTCGTTGGAATTTAAGGGATATTCGAAGGGACAAATACGGTCACATAAGCAATGACTAGGAAACTTTAGTAATTACCCTAAAACCCTAAAGATCTTTTCCGAGACAACATCCGAATAGGTCATTTTTGATCTTTTGGGACTGAAGGGCAACCACTAAAATTTCCTATGCTTCATGACCGTTTACCGAAGGCAGTCAGAAGGGAGCAAACCCTAGGAGTGAGCATGTGCAAGTGTTTGATTTCAGTTAATTTTATCTTCGCACAATTAGGGTTTTCTACCATTTTAAATTTATTTATCTTGTCATTCAATCCTATTATTCATACATCTAGACAGTTTATAATTGCGGAAAGTAAAGTACGAGAAATTAAAACCCTAGATATTACAAGGCTTTGGGAAGGGGGATTACATAATCAAAAAATCGGGGAAAATAGTAAATGCGAAATAGTAAACTTAATTAACTATTACAAACTCGGAGCAATTACATTAATGGTAAAAATAATAAAATAAATAAGCGCGAGAGTAAATTAAACGGGGAATTAAATTCAGAAACAATTAATTGGCGAATAAAGAAAAGATATTTTTTTGGATATTTATGAGAAAAAAATAATTAACTTTGCAAATTTACCTAACTTCTATTTAATTTTAATTATGGAAAAAAGTATTTAAGTTAACCTAATTAACTTAATTAATTAATGCAATTAAATATTTTATAAAAAAACTAATCCTAATGTTTTTTGTGGTTTTCTGGTTTTATGATTTAATAAAAAAAATGATTTTGTAACAAAAAAACAATTAAGTCAAATAATTAAATAAAAAAGTTAAAAGAGAATTAAAATTGGGCCTGATGTTGTTGAGTGATATGGGGGGTGCGTTGCTGAGTTTGTGAAGGCCCAAGATGATGACCCAATATCCAGCGTGAGGTTCCATGGGGTTTCCTTCTAAGGTGCATGGTGGACCCTCAATTCTGGGGCGTGGATCTGCTTGATGATAGATCTGATAGTTACGCATCTTGGGCGTACGGTGGACACAGGATGATGAAGCGCATGGAACCTGCAAGGAATTTGAAAGAAAAATAGAAAATGTTGGAGGCAGGGGTCGAATCCCTGACCTCTCACTTACAGCGCCTTATCCCCTTTCCTGCTTGCCACTGGGCCAGTTGGCCTTTTGTTAACATAACTGAACAAAATATAATATAATGGAAACACACGTATTATGCCCATAAAAATGCGCTAAGATTCAAATGATCCAATAGGACGTTGCCACATAGCCTTCTTCTTCTTCAGTACCATCGTATTAGGTAAAGGCTTTTACCTACGGTTCAATGACTGTAAGTATAACCCTGCATCATTCAAAAATCTCAAACAAACAAGATAAATGAAATCCAAGCATACAAATCAACCAGGCTTGATCTCGTGAGTATGATGATACCCATCTTTTGCCCTGATTTTACCTGTATCAAAAAGCCCTAAAAACACAAGCTTAAATCCTAACAATGGCAGATGTCCATACATGCGTCAAAACTCATAATTAATCCTCCAATGCATTCTAAATGATGATACAAACATGAAGGTATGCTTAAAAATCGTTAATCATGCGCGTATAGTCAGAACCAAAATCAAAAAATAATGTCAAACTGTGATGTATATGGAACGTGATTCTTGATGCTTTAGAGCTTGGCAAGGGTTGGAAAAGCTTCTGGAGGTGTCCAGGAACGTATTGCAATCCTTAAATCTCCTTGAGGATGGCTGTAATATGGAATTTGATTTGAGATTTTTTATCAAAAAGTTGCAACTTGGTTTGGCTGTTTCACGTGATCAACCTCCTTTTTTGTGCTTGGGAATTGTTCTATATATGTAGTCCACTGAATTAGGTTACCAAAAAGTATTCAAATCTTGGCAAATTATGAAGATTGGATTTGATTTCCTCTTTGCATTATTTCTTCCTAAATCAAGCCAAATCATGCCATTCTCATCCGAATCACCCTTTGCACGATTTGATTTTGTTTGACAGCATAATTGGATTGTGATTCTATTCAAAATCAGATCAAAAACAAATCTTTACTAATTTATATAATTTATTTGATTAAGTTTGATTTTTAAATGATTAAAATCAAAATAAATTAAATAAATAAAGCCAATAATATGTGGGAGAGTGTTTGGGTCGTGGACCCGTTTAGAAGTAAGATGCAAGCATAAAAAGTTAGGCCCATTTGACAAAAAAGTGCAATTTTGGGTATTGTTGACTTTTGACAATTTTCCAAAAATGGCCAACTTTGACAATGCATATCTCCTTCAATTTTGATCCTAAGGGGGTGTTCTTGGACTTTTTAGAAAGCTTAGGGTGTCCCCTAAACAACCCTTTTGATTTCATCTCAATTGGATCCTCCATGTTCATGTAAGAAGCTTTGACCCAAAAGGTGTTTTTGTTGACTTTTGAAAAGGACCTATAATGTATGAATTTATATCTTTTCATGAGTGCATTTCTTGAACTTGAGGGATGAATATGAGTTGTAGGGAATTGGATTCTCTTCAAAATGAGACTTGGATGAGAAATTTATGATAAAGTATGAAAATGTTATGCTTGGTCAAAGTTTGGTTGACTTTTCTTGAGAAACCCTAATTTAGCAACTTATGAGTTTTGATGAATTAGGAGCATTCCTTGGGGAATCATGATCAACCCTTGATCAAATTATGGATATAACTTCAAAATGTTGGTATTGACCAAAAATCTTGAAGTTTGACTGTATGTGGGTCACATTTGACTTTTGATCTAGTACAGTTGATTTTAAGGCATTTGAGCAATTGATTGAGCAAACTTCTTGTGCAAGGCATGAAACTTGGCATGGATGATCTTGAGGACATATTATGACAATGGAAACCATTTAGGACCCTTGGAACTCAAACATCTTGATAAGGAGTGAAACCCTAGTTTGAGACTCATTGTCTTAGGAGGAGGATTTGTCTGGTCAATCCTCAGTCAACTTGAGCAATTGAGGACCTCTAGGAGTATGTTTTGTGTGAAAATGGGAAGGAAAATTTTCGGGTGCAACAACTGCCCCTGTTCAATCTTCTTAAACCTGAGGATGTAGATTGGCTGGTCTGGCTTTGGTGATCTGAAGGTGGAAGATGATTGAACACTAGAGTGCCTAGAAATTTGCACTCACATGAAGTAATACTGATCAATAATATCGGGAATGGGCTTACAAATTCCATTTGGAAGGAGACGGAGAATCGTCGGAGATGGGCTTAAAGATGCCATCTAGAAAAGAGGTGCCATCCGGAAAAGATATCGGTTTCATAAGAGATTCCTTTGCGAGAATTCTTGTACCTTCCGTTGAGGAGGACTTCGCCAGGGAATGTTGATTTATGTCCTAGGAAATATAGTATAGGAGTTTCAGTTATTCATTACCCTACTGGGGAATTATCTCTTGATTGATGAGACAAAAGTGAGCTGTTATTTGGTTGGGTCCAGGCTTCACAGTGACTGGTTGAGGATGATAAGGATGACTACTATCTAGTCGTATTCCAGGCTTCATAGTGACTTATTGGGGAATATGAAATAGACCGTATCTGGTCGGGTTTAGGTTTTACAGTGTTGTAAACTGTTGTCCTGAGATAAAAGAGAAGGAACATGTATAGGGATTTCTCGGGATAAGTCCATGGAAAACTGCATCAAGTAATTCATGAAAAGGAGCCTGGATAGTAAGGCTATGAGAAGGAACCTGGGTAGTAGGGTTACTTCGAAATAAAAGCCTGGGTGGTAGGGTTATGAGAAGGAACCTGGGTAGTAGGGTTACTTCGAAACGAAAGCCTGGATAGTAGGGCTATGAGAAGGAACCTGGATAGTAGGGTTACTTCGAAATGAAAGCCTGGATAGTAGGGCTATGAGATGGAACCTGGATAGTAGGGTTACAAGAAGGAACCTGGATAGCGAGGTTACTTCGAAATGAAAGCCTGGATAGTAGGGTTGTGAGAAGGAACCTGGATAGTAGGGTTACTTCGAAATGAAAGCTTGGATAGTATGGCTATGAGAACGAACCTGGATAGTAGGGTTACTTCGAAATGAAAGCCTTGATAGTAGGGTTATTAGAAGGAACCTGGATAGTAGGGTTACTCCGAAATAAAAGCCTGGATGGTAGGGCTATGAGAAGGAACCTGGATAGTAGGGTTATTTCGAAATGAAATCCTGGATGGTAGGGCTATAAGAAGGAACCTGGATAGTAGGGTTACTTCGAAATAAAAGCCTGGATAGTAGGGCTATGAGAAGAAACCTGGGTACTAGGGTTACTTCTAAATGAAAGCCTGAATAGTAGGGCTATGAGAAGGAACCTGGATAGTAGGGTTACTTCAAAATGAAAGCCTGGACGATAGGGCTATGAGAAGGAACCTGGATAGTAGGGTTACTTCAAAATGAAAGCCTGGATAGTAGGGCTTATGGGAAGGAACCTGGGTTGTATGGTTACTTCAAGATGAAAGACTGGACAGTAGGGCTTATGGGAAGGAACCTGGGCCGTATGGTTACTTCGTGGGGAGTTTGGGTAAAACTGCATCTGAATCAAGAAGGAACCTAGGTAAGGTTGCTTCGTGAGGAGTTTGGGTAAAACTGCATCTGAACCGAGAAGGAACCTAGGTAAGGTTGCTTTGTGTGGAGTTTGGGTAAAACTGCATCTGAACCGAGAAGGAACCTAGGTAAGGTTACTTTATGGGGAGTTTGGGTAAATCTGCATATGAACCGAGAAGGAACCTAGGTAAGGTTGCTTCGTGGGGAGTTTGGGTAAAATTGCATCTGAACCGAGAAGGAACCTAGGTAAGGTTGCTTCGTGAGGAGTTTGGGTAAAACTGCATCTGAACCAAGAAGGAACCTAGGTAAGGTTGCTTTGTGGGGAGTTTGGGTAAAACTGCATCTGAATTGAGAAGGAACCTAGGTAAGGTTGCTTCGTGGGGAGTTTGGGTAAAACTGCAGCTGAACTAAGAAGGAACCCAGGTAAGGTTGCTTCATGAGGAGTTTGGGTAAAACTGCATCTGAACCGAGAAGGAACCTATGTAAGGTTGCTTCGTGGGGAGTTTGGGTAAAACTGCATCTGAACCGAGAAGGAACCTAGTTAAGGTTGCTTCGTGGGGATTTTGGGTAAAACTGCATCTGAACCGAGAAGGAACCTAGGTAAGGTTGCTTCGTGGGGGGTTTGGGTAAAACTTCATCTGAACCGAGAAGGAACCTAGGTAAGGTTGCTTCGGGATAAGTCCGTGTAGGGCTTCAGGAGGAACCTGAATAAGGTTACTTCGGGATGAGTTCGTGTGAAACTTTATTTGGAAATGTATGAGAAGGGACCCGTGTAAGATTTTTTCAGGATAAACTCGTGTGAAGCTGTATCTAGGAGAAATTCGTGTAAGATTGCTTCGTGACAAACCCGTGTAAAGCTGTATCTGGTTGCGCAGATAATTACTCTATTTAGTTTCAGGAGCTAATCTTAGACCTGTTGGAAATTGTTGATGATAAACATCTTTCTTGAAAAGGAACATCATTAATTATATGTGATGCATGAAATGCATTGTATGATGATGTTCTCAAAATAAATGAGATTATGTTGTATGCAATATGTGTGCGTATGTCATGATGTATGAACATGAGATGCTATTGTGCCATATTCGAGTTCGGGAAAATAAATCCCTGACTTCTGTCGGAGAGTACTGGAAATTTAATTCCTGACCTTCGTAGAAAAAGTGATTCTTCTACTTCTGCTGGGGATGGTGAACGGAGATGACTATGCCGTGGATTTACTCATGTTTGCGAATAGTCTATCAGGGAGAGACTCTGTTTGAGAATAACTCTACGGAGAAATAACTCTGTTGGAAGATGAACTTTCGTAGCTGAAATAATAAGCTCTGTTGGGGATTAAGCTTCTGTATTCATAGAAATAAACTTTGCTCAGGAGAAAACTTTATGACCCGCTTGCGATTATGAAATTCGGTTGGGGAATATAGATGTCAGTTTTCTGAAGAGACCCGGCTGGGGAGAGTAACTCTTGTTGGGGGAAGCTGATGTCAAAGCTTTAGTTGTCTCTACTCTGTGGGGAGTGTAAATGTCACTGGGATGCATGCTAAGGATACGACAATGACTTTGCATCAGGACTTTTTTGCCCCTGTACTTGCTGAAGAAAGTACCTGCAGAGGCTTTGTGGATAGCTTGAGTGTTATCCCAACTCATGAGGTGCTTGGTAACTGCCGATCATAATGATAAGTCTTTGGGACATGGTCGTACGCTTTAATCCCTAAATTTTGCCTGGACTGTCTTTTCAAATTTTCAGTCCACCGGGATACCCTTTTTTGCCCAAGCCGCCTTTTCAGGTTTTTGACTTGCCGGGTATACAGATTTTTTTGTTTTTATCCCTAATATTTTCCGAACTCTTTTGGTTCTCCGGGATGCCCTTAATTTTTCCTAGGCCCGTCAACCTAGCGGGTCTTTTTTATGCGTAGTATTTTCCGACTATGTCCATGTTCTCAGGATGTAGGGAGTTGTCATCGTCCATAGTCTTGTGTTGCAGTACTGTCAAAATATTTTCTTGATGGCACATGATTCGTTGTTGGAATGTGTGTGTAATGCCCCAAGTGATTCAGATGGAGATCTGCCCCTGGTTATTTGGCACTCTTGGAGAGACTGCCCCCAAGTGTGTTGGACATCATGTCACGCCCCTTTGCTTATGGAAAACCTGTTGTTAGAAGTGTCTTTCCTGCTGAGGTGATTCTGTCCATTGAGAGGATGTTTGTTCATTGAATATCCATTATGCGAATTTCTCTACGGTTAAACAATTAGTCATATGCAAACAATGTCATTTAAAGAATGCAAAACTCATACCCGTCTTGAAATTTTTTTTTGAAAATGTGTTTTGTGTAGTAAAACAAAATTTGCAAGTAGGTGATATCAACTCGAGATTCGTAACAAGTCCTACAGGAGTCAGGATACCTTTGTAACAATATGATCTCAAACTAACTCGTGCTTTAGCTAGGAGTTTTAAGGGTTATAACGTGGCCTGGTTCACGGTTTAAGAAACATAGGTAAAGGATCAAAATTTATTTATACCCACCCGTTGGTCGTGATGTCCTTCAGTCCTATGCTCAGTTAATTATGCGTTTAGAATCCCAGTTGGGTCCTGAAGTACTATCCTTGATATTCCAGTAATGGTTCGGATACTGAAAGTTTGTTTTGAATAGGCAGCCATTTTTGTAATATTTTTTGTCGAGGATTTATAGGACCTCTTTCTTTTTTATTTTATTATCTCTGTCTTTTGCCTGAACTGTTTCTTTTGTGATTATAGTCAGCGGGATGCCCCAGTTTTTTTCTTAAGTCTTCTTCATAGGTTTTGACTTAATGGGCTTTTATTTTGAGAGATAATGACTGCTTGTCTTGATGATTATGCATAACTATCACCATCTTCAGTTTTGGAAGGACGTCTTCGATGCCATTCATTGTGTACGAAGCGGAAGATCGCGACTGAATGCGCTCCTGAATTAACTGAGAAAACTACCCTGCCCCAGGTTATGATTAAGGGTTTTAGTTTGTGTGAAGGAAAAACTCCTACTTCTTTGGCTCAAGGGGGTTGACTAGGGATTATCTTCCTTATAACTCCACTGTTTGGGATTTGAAACAATGCATGTACATCGCCAGCGAGGTTTGTTCAAAAGAATAATGTAGAGATCATGGTATCATTTTCGTCATCCTCCCCCTAAGGCTTAGAGCTCTTAATCAAGAGTTGAATATCACGAAAAGGAAGTATAAAGCAGTTTAAGCATAGTGAAAACAAATTAATTCAAGACAAACATGTGTAATGCATTAATGAAATAACAAAGTTTTGACATGACAATAATTGTTCGAATTAGCAAAGAAAATACAACTTGAGAATTAAATGAACAAAAATGCTTTCAATCCTAGCCATGTTTTGGCAGAGGAGCAGTGATCACGTTGGGAGTCTCAGGCGGGTCTAATTCAATCTCCTTGGCATCAATCATGTTTTGAATCTTGTATTTCAGCACTCAACAATCGTTAGTTTCATTCCCCGAGCTGTCAGAGTGATAAGCACACCTTGCATCCGGATTGTAGTTAGGAGAGGAAGTCTTAGGGTTCGGATGAGGGTTTATCATCGTAATTAGATTCATCTTCAACATGTGTTGCAATGCTTGTGATAATGGCATGTTTATTTGGGTGAACTACCTTTGAGGTCTTTCCACCCTTGGCTGATTGTTTCGTTGTTGTGGTCGTTGTGCGCGTGCCGAATTAGAGATCAGCACCGCCCTCACAGATTTATGGTAGTCTGCCTTGCTATGCCCCTTCTGGCCGTGCACATCATTGGCTTCCCTCTTGCCACCAAATGACTTCTTCTCTGTACTCGAAGAGGTATTTTTCTGGATCTTGCCACTCCGGATCTCGGCTTCTACTATTTCTCCAGTCAATATCAGCTCGGTGAAACCAGTTGAGGAGCTACCAATCAAGTGATTGAAGAACGGACTAGACATCATACCAAGGAACATATCCACCAACTCCCTATCAAACAAAGGGGGTTGGACTCTCCCTGCCATATCTCTTCACTTCTGCGCATAGTCCTTGAAACCTTCGCTTGCACCCATGGACATACTCTGGAGTTGAGTACGGGTAGGGGCAAGGTCGGTGTTATATTGATACTGCTTGTAAAAAGCAGCAGCCAGATCTTCTCAGTTGTAGACATTGGTTCCCTCTAGTTGATAAAACCACTCAAGTTGAGTCCTAGACAGACTGTCCTGAAAGAAATGGACCCACAAGTTCCTATCAGCAGTGTGAGGCTGAATCTTCCTCACATAGGAACGAAGATGAACCTTAGGACAAGACACCCTATCATACTTCGCAAATATCAGAGCCTTGAACTTTTGTGGGATGACTACCCCAGATATCAAACCCAGCTTTTCAAAATCCATCCCTGTTATTCTTTGGATCTCCATCGCGCTCAGACGATCCTCTAATTGTTTGTACCTATCCTCAGCCGGGGGATACTGTTCATCATTGTAGTCAGATTCATCCTCGGAAACTCTCGAACTAGGGTCTTCCCCCCTTGTGTCGCCCTCTTGGTTCTCCCCTTCTTTAGATGAAGAGGTCAGATCAACCGTTTGCTTCAACGGTCCCCTAAATCTTCTGCCCAAATTTAGGACACCGATGGTCTTCTTCTTCTTCTTCTTCTTCTTCTTTTTCTCCTTCAGAATAAGGGCCTTTAGATCTTCCTTCCCCTTAGCTAAGGCTACGAAAATTTGCTGAAATTGGGCATTTTGTACCTGTAAATCCTTGATGCTTTGTTTAGAAGACATTACTGCTGAAATAAACAGCGAAGAAGATGAGAAACCTGTTATGGTACCTGTTATGCAATGATGTGTATGCCATATGTATGCAATGTTTTCAAGGATCTCAGGAGTAAACAAGAAATGTTAGAAGTTGAAATTTTACAGCTTTGATTGAAGAGCTTTGTATCATTGAGAGTCCTTCTACAAGAGTCAAGCTCACTATATCAAGTGGGTCATAGCCCCTGACTCAAGTTGTCATGTTTTGATCTTTTGACGGCATTGGCTAGAGGAAAATAAATCCCCTTTCCCCTTGCTAGACATCTGGTTCATCATAAACTGCATCACAGGCCCTCGAGATCCTTGAAATTGTTAGTATGATATGTCATGTTATGATCTATGATGTGTATGCTATGCATCAAGCAAAAATGCTGGGTAAGAAACCAATTTATTAAATTTATACAAACAATGTCCTGCAAGGAATACAAACAAAGCCCTGCAAGAAGTTCAAATTATTAGGCAAAGAAAGCGAACAAGTCACACAAGTAGCCTTAGGTTTAAAGCCTGCATGAGTTTTAAGGTCATACCCTATTGAAGCTAGATTGGTTCAACCTGTTCTATAAATAGTAATCGAGTTCTAAGGGATCTCAATATCACTGATCTTTCCCCCAAGCTTCGTTCAATAGGCAATTGACTCGCAACCAAACAAAACTCAGGAGTCAAACCTCAATGAGTGTAGCATCGAGTATCTGTTGACCTTGGGAATACACCAAAGTCAACCATCTCGCTACGTCCTACTGGCCAAGTTGTGCAATTAAATGTTCTAAGGTCAGTTGATGCTTTATGACACCACGCAGCGACCCCGTACTCTCCTTGATTGACTCAAGGGTTACCGGTACCAACCAAAGTGTCACATCAACGTAGCTACTACTTCAACCATATCGGTATACCCTGCATAGTTCCCTCACAGTTTATTGCTACTTACCTAAAAGGTGTCCCCAGATCCGGGTGTAGGATCTACATAACCCCAACAAAACCCTTGAATATAAAGCAGGCAAAGAAAAACAAGAAAGCAATTTTAGAAATGACCTAGATCATAAGGTATATCTCACTTATTAAGTCCCCAACAGAGTCGCTAGTTCTATGATACAGTGGCAGAATCAACTGTTAATACTGGTTTGCGTTTTATATTCACAAATATGCGGTAAGCAAGAGTCGCCACCGACTTTTATTTCATCCAACAAAGGAAAGGGAAAAGAACAAAAAAAACCTTTTTTCGAGAGTTTTTTAGTACGGGGGGCAGATTATAGAAAGGGAAGGTGTTAGTACCCTTTTTATCTGTGGTTTTCCATGGGCTCTTAGGTACTTGCTCATTTTGAAATTTCTCGTGCGTGTTTGTTTTGAAAAGTTTTGTTTACTTCGTGATAACCATTGTATCTGTCCTCAAGAGTGTGACGAAGTTGTTTTGAAAACTGTTTTGAAAAGTGTTTGTGTGAGAGGGTTTTTGTTTTGAGCAAGTACTTAATAGTTTTCCACCTACTCAAAAAAAGTGTTCGTTTTCCTTTAGACAACGCTATCCAACTATTAAGGAGTAGGTAGCTCCGTCGTTGGAATTTAAGGGACATTCGAAGGGACGAATACGGTCACATAAGCAATGATTAGGAAACTTTAGTAATTACCCTAAAACCCTAAAGATATTTTCCGAGGCAACATCCGAATGGGTCATTTTTTTATCTTTTGGGACTAGAGGGAAACCACTAAAATTCCCTATGCTTCATGACCTTTTACCGAAGGCAACCGGAGTGGAGCAAACCCTAGGAGTGAGCATGTGCAAGTGTTTGATTTCAGTTAATTTTATCTTCGCACAGTTAGGATTTTCTACCATTTTAAATTTATTTGTCTTGCCATTCAATCCTATTATCGATACATCTAGGCAGTTTATAATTGCGGAAAGTAAAGTGCGAGAAATTAAAACCCTAGCTATTACAAGACTTTGGGGAGGGGGATTACATAATCAAAATACCGGGGAAAATAGTAAATGCGAAATTGTAAACCTAATTAACTATTACAAACTCGGAGCAATTACATTAATGGTAAAAATAATGAAGTCAATACGCGCGAGAGTAAAATAAACGGGGAATTAAATTCAAAAATAATTAATTTGCGAATAAAGAAAAGATATTTTTTGGATTTTTATGCGAAAAAAATAATTAACTTTGCAAATTTACCTAACTTCTATTTAATTTTAATTATGGAAAAAATATTTAAGTTAACCTAATTAATTAATGCAATTAAATATTTTATAAAAAAAACTAATCCTAATGTTTTTTGTGATTTTCTGGTTTTATGATTTAATAAAAAAATGATTTTGTAACAAAAAAAAATTAAGACAAATAATTAAATAAATAAATTAAAAGAGAATTAAAATTGGGCCTGATGTTGTTGAGTGATCTGGGGGGTGCGTTGCTGAGTTTGTGAAGGCCCAAGATGATGTCCCAATATCCAGCATGAGGTTCCATGGGGTTTTCTTCTGAGGTGCATGATGGAGCCTCAATTCGGGGGCGTTGGATCTGCTTGATGATAGATCTGATGGTTACACATCTTGGGCGTACGGTGGACACTGGATGATGAAGCGCATGGAACCTGCAAGGAATTTGAAAGAAAAATAGAAAATGTTAGAGACAGGGGTCGAACCCCTGACCTCTCACTTACAACGCCTTATCCCCTTTCCTGCTTGCCACTGAGCCAGTTGGCTTTTTGTTAATATAACTGAACAAAATATAATATAATGGAAACACACGTAATATGCCCAGAGAAATGCGCTAAGATTGAAATGATCCAATAGGACGTTGCCACATAGCCTTCTTCCTCCTCAGTACCCTCGTATTAGGTAAAGGCTTTTACCTACACTTCAATGACTGTAAGTATAACCCTGCATCATTCAAAAATATCAAACAAACAAGATAAATGAAATCCAAGCATACAAATCAACCAGGCTTGATCTCGTGAGTATGATGATACCCATCTTTTGCCCTGATTTTACCTGTATCAAAAAGCCCGAAAACACAAGCTTAAACCCTAACAATGGCAGATGTCTATACATGCGTCAAAACTCATAATTAATCCTACCAATGCATTCTAAATGATGATACAAACATGAAGGTATGCTTAAAAATCATTAACCATGCGCGTATAGTTAGAACCAAAATCAAAAAATAATGTCAAACCGTGATGTATATGGAACGTGATTCTTGATGCTTCAGAGCTTGGCAAGGGTTAGAAAAGCTTCTGGAGGCGTCCAGGAACGTATTGCAATCCTTAAATCTCCTTGAGGATGGCTGTAATATGGAATTTGATTTGAGATTTTTTGGCAAAAAGTTGCAAATTGGTTTGGCTGTTTCACGCGATCAACCTCCTTTTTTGTGCTTGGGAATTGTTCTATATATGTAGTGCAGTGAATTAGGTCAACAAAAAGTATTCAAATCTTGGAAAATTATGAAGATTGGATTTGATTTCCTCTTTGCATTATTTCTTCCTAAATCAAGCCAAATCATGCAATTCTCATCCCAATCACCCTTTGCACGATTTAATTTTGTTTGGCAGCATAATTGGATTGTGATTCTATTCAAAATCAGATCAAAAACAAATCTTTACTAATTTATATAATTTATTTGATTTAGTTTGATTTTTAAATGATTAAAATCAAAATAAATTAAATAAATAAAGCCAATAATATGTGGGAGATTTTTTGGGTCGTGGACCATGTTAGAAGTAATATGCAAGCATAAAAAGTTAGGCCCATTTGACAAAAAATGCAATTTTGGGTATTGTTGACTTTTGACAACTTTCCAAAAATGGCCAACTTTGACAATGCATATCTCCTTCAATTTTGATCCTAAAGGGGGTGTTCTTGGACTTTTTAGAAATCTTAGGATGTCCCCTAAACAACCCTTTTGGTTTCATCTCAATTGGATCCTCCATGTTCATGTAAGAAGCTTTGACCCAAAAGGTGTTTTTGTTGACTTTTGAAAAGGACCTATAATGTATGAATTTATATCTTTTCATGAGTGCATTTCTTGAACTTAAGGGATGAAGATGAGTTGTAGGGAATTGGATTCTCTTCAAAATGAGCCTTGGATGAGAAATTTCTGATAAAGTATGAAAATGTTATGCTTGGTCAAAGTTTGGTTGACTTTTCCTGAGAAACCCTAATTTAGCAACTTTTGAATTTTGATGAATTAGGAGCATTCCTTGGGGAATCATGATCAACCCTTGATCAAATGATGGATATCACTTCAAAATGTCGATATTGACCAAAAATATTGAAGCTTGACTGTATGTGGATCACAATTGAATTTTGATCTAGTATAGTTGATTTTTAGGCATTTGAGCAGTTGACTGAGCAAACTTCTTGTGCAAGACATGAAACTTGGCATGGATGATTTTGAGGACATATTAGGGAAATGGAAACCATTTTGAACCCTTGGAACTCAAACATCTTGATGAGGAGTGAAACCCTAGTTTGAGACTCATTGTCTTAGAAGGAGGATTTGTCTGGTCAATCCTCATCCAACTTGAGCAATTGAGGACCTCTAGGAGTATGTTTTATGTGAAAATGGGAGGGAAAATTTTGGGGTGCAACATTTTGGATTGTGACGAGCCTTAACCACAGTTAAGGAATCAGACTCAATCCAAAGATTGTACAAGTGTCTATCAAAAGCAGCTTAAATGGCCAAAATAACACCCATGAAATCAGCAAGTAGCGCATTTTCGAAATTGAGGAAATGATAATAAGAGACAACATGATCACTCTTGTGATTTCTAAATATTGCACCACAAGCAAAAGAGGATGAAGTCCCAATATCCATGTCATCTGTATTACCTTTAATCCAACCGAGAGAGGTAGGATTCCAAATAACATCAATCTGAACCTTCAACTTAGCTTGATTGATGTTGATATTAAACTTTTTGAGAAGAGCGAAGTCATCCATCTTAATTTGGTCATTAGCCTTGGAATTGTTGCCAATCAACCTCAACAAGCTATCAATATTCTTGGAGAAATCCTTCCAATTAGAGACGGTGCCATCAAACATAACCTTGTTCCTAGCATGCCAAACTTCAGCAAAAACAAGTTGCACACCGGCCATGATAATGATTTCACTTTAATTAGACTAGCCCTGCCTATAATATTCCAACAGTCCTCGAGACACGTGATGGGATGAACCTGTGTGAAATTCAAAGAGAACCAATTCCAAAGACTTTTCACAAACTTGCATTTAAAGAAGATGTGATTCGAGGATTCCTCCTTCATGAGACAAAGAGAAAATTTATAAGGGAAAGAGAAACCCCTTCATTGAAACATCTCATCACTAGCTATAACTTTATGAGTAAACTTCCACAACACAAGGGTTTTGGAAGAGGGGATGTCAGCATGCCAAATAGAATTTTTTCCAGGCCACACAATCTCTATGACCATGAACAAAATTATAGGCAAGCTTTAAGGTTAAAAAACTAGAGTCTAAGTGTTTCCACAAACAAGTATCCTTAGTTTCATCTAACGGAATGGTTCCAGATGAAATTATGTTCATAATGTCGGGACAGGCAGCGATAATGTTTTGAGGAAGAGACCATTTTTGTCAACAATGAAATCAACAACATACGCCTTTAAGTGATTATGGTAAAGACGGGGAACATTAAAAATGATGACCAGAGGAGGGCCCCGTCAACTGTCGAGCCAGAAATATTCTTGCCATTGTCAATGATCCAAATGGAGTTATCCTTGACTGTGCCCAGCAGGCTCTTTATGCTGCTCCACATGGTAGAAAAAATATTGTTAGAAATATGTATGCCACTTCTAAGGACCCTATCCCTAAGAAGAATCGCCCAAGAACTGTCATCATTCAACAAATCCCAACAGAGTTTAAGCTTGGTCGCCTTGTTTAACTGATTTAAAGACCTGAGCCCCAAGCCTCATTCTTTTAAAGAATTACAACACTTGCTCCAAGAAATCATTATGAATTTATTTTGTTGACATCCCTACTCCACAAGAAATTACGAAACCATTTTTCCAAATATTTTATGAGCTTGCACGGCCAGTCATATATTTGGAAGGAGTAGAGTAACATGCTATAGGCCACATATTTAATTAACCGAAGTCTTCCTGCCATAGAAAGCAGAGAAGCCTTCTAGGTAACCAATTTAAGTTTGATTTTGTCAACAATGAATTGCAGATGTTTAGTTTTAGACTTTCCTTTGAAAGTAGGCACCCCTAGATAAATGAAAAAAGGGTGAGAAATAGAAAAACCAAGAATTTCATCCAGCATCTTGTGACAATTTGTAGTCATTTCACCAACATAAATGAGATATTTGGATAAATTGCACTTCTGCCCAGAACAATCAACATAGTTAACAAGCAGGTTTTTGATAGCTTTAATGGATTTGGTGTCCCCTTTACATAAAATCATGATATCATCGGCAAAAGGAGTATGGGATGAAACTTTACAATTTCTCGTGCCTTTGATTAAATGAACAGAGCCAGAATTAACCAAATTTGTGATACCTCTACTTAAAACGTCTTCAACCAAGAAAAACAAGAGGAGAGAAAGAGGGACTCCTTGTCTCACCCCGTTATTACATTTAAAAAGCCAATTTATTTACCATTTAGGCCAATGTAGAGGAAAGTAGAACATAAAATGGTGCTAATCCAGCCACATAATTTATCATTGAACCTGAAGTTCTTCAACACTTTAAGAAGGAATGGTCAATGCAAAATATCAAATGCTTTCGAAATATCAATCTTGAGAGCAACATTGCCCGCATAAGCTTTAATGTTGAGGAGGTTTATGGCTTCAGATGCTAGGCATATGCAGTTACCAATCTTTCTACCATTAATGAACCTGTTCAGCTCATTAGATATGATATTGGGAAAAATGCTTGCAAGCCCGTCAGCATGGATCTTGGTGATAATTTTGTGTTTGAAGTTGGCCAAAGCAATGGAACGATAATATTTTTTTAAGTTTTAAAATCTGACCGTTCGTATTTCAAGTCTGCACCAACGTGCTTTTGAGATATTGTTTGTTTTGAATTTATGAGCTTTCATAATTTTATATATTTATCAACTATTAATTTTAAAATGTTGTTGTGTTTTATATTTATATTTACATAATATTTTCAGGCAAAATACTAATTTTGGTCCCTTAACTATAGGTCATGGTTCATTTTGGTCCCTTATCTTTTTTGTGCCAAAATGGTCCATTAAGTTTCAAAACGCAACCACGTTAGTCCTTCTATTAATTAGCCTCCAACGTCCATTTATTTGCGTGAGGTGGCAGGTGAGCTGGCATATTTCTTCATCTTCTTTATATGTAGAAAGCGTATTTCTTCATCTCCTTCACAAAATTTTGTTAATGTTCTCCTTCCCAAAATTTTCTGTACCTTCTTCATCTTCTTCCCTTTCTCCATGAATACAAAGCATTCATCTTCCCCAAAGAACCTCTTTCAATCTGAAAGTGTTGGGTCATGTTTATACAATAGCTCGCGGATTGCACCACTTTGTCATTTCAGAGACAAAGTTGTTATTCGCAAGGCAACCACTGAGAAGAATTATGGAAAGAAATTTTGGGGTTATCACAATTACAAGGTAAGCCCTAATTATGGTTTGGGTATGTTAGAAGATCGTAAACAGAGTTTGATCAATTTGTGAAATTTGTAGGGCTCCTTGCAAAGAGGATGTGGCTTCTTCCATTGGTGTCACAAGGAATTAGAAGAAGACATAGACCAAGTATTGAGTAATAGATTGTAAAGCATAGCAAATGATTTAGATGAAACCAAGAATCAATATGAAAAATTGAGGGTTAGAAATGAAGAATTAGGGGATGTTGTGTTAGAACTTCAAATTCAACTCAACAAGATGTTGAAGTGGAAAAAAACATTGAAGATTTTGTGTTTTGTAGTGTTATGTGTATTTGTCATTAAGCTGTATTAGAAGTAGGAGTATGTAGCAATTTGTATGTAATTTTTTCAGGTTGGGAAATTTATGTGCAAGCTTATGTGTAATTTTAACACATGTTATCAGTTTAATAAGACTTATTTTGTTTGGCATGTCATTAGTCAAAGCATATCAGTTTGGCATATCGTTAATTGTAGAAAAATAATTTTGGGCACATTTTATCAGTAAATGTACACATCATATTAGTTAAACTGAAAATACGTAGTTGGCATGTTACATAAGTATGTTACATAAGTATGTTACGTAAGTATGTTCCAAAATACTGACATGTTTCAAAAGGTTGACAGAATAACACGTTACATAGAGATGTTCCAAAATACATAAACCCTATAATTATAACTAGATAGTCCTCTTTGATGAGCTTCTCTTGGTTGGAGTAGATCGCCTGGTGGTAGGACTAGTTGAATTCTTGGCTGCTGAGAGTCTTGTTGTTGGTCTTGGGGGGTACAAAAGGCCTTTTCACACCTAGTTTTTGTAGCTTTCCAGTTCCTCTAGCTTTCTCCTTTGTGCCTTTCCCTGGTACTGACTTTCCTTGTAAAGACTGAGTTGCATTCATGTAACCATGTGCAATTGATGCTTGTGTTACTGCAACCTGACTTGCAGTGGTTTGAGATGCAGAAACTTTTTTTTCCCAATCTGACTTGCATTGCCTTGCCTTACAGTGCCTTGTGTTTCCTTGCCTTACTTTGCCTTGCCTTGAGCTGCATTAGCTTGCCTTGCATTGCCTTGTGTTGCACTGCCTTGAGTTGTATTGCTTTGCCTTACATTGACTTGAGTTGAAGTGGTTTGAGTTGCATTTCCTTGTGCAACATTGTTTTGAGTTGCATTGCCTTGAGCTGTAGTGGTTTGAGATGCATTGGGTTGCCTTGCATTGCCTTGAGTTGCAAGGGTTTGAGATGCATTGTTTTGAGTTGCATTTCCTTTAGCTGCAGTGGTTTGAGATGCATTGGCTTGCCTTGCATTGCCTTGAGCTGCATTGGTTTGAGATGCATTGGCTTGCCCTGCATTACCTTGAGTTGCAGTAGTTTGAGATGCAGTGCCTTGTGTTGCATTGACTTTGCAGGTTTTCTTGTTATGTTCAATTTTCTTGCACCTAGAACACTTTACAATAAAATCAGTTCTTCTCAATTTTCTGTCAGTGCCATCAATCTCCCCTAGCTCAAGGTTTCTCCTTTTCTTTAGTCTACCAGGCATCTTTCTAAACTTAGGTGGCTGCACATCAGGATATTGAGTTTTGGCCCACGGATTGGATCCATTCACAGGATAAAGCACAAACCTATACACTGCCTTGTACCTAGATACCCTATAATAATCTGGAATGTAATCATCAACTTTAAAATTCCTAATCTTCATGGATGACATGTCATGGACACATGGAAGTCCTGTGAGTTCCCACTTTCTGCAGAAGCACAAGTAATCCTTCAAGTTCACAGTGAATGTTTCAGCTGGGTTTTCCACATGCCTTACTTCAAATATATACTCATCTGACATTCTGCATTTAACATTAACAATAACACTTAACAGTCTGCAATTAAAAATTAACATGCCATACTTGACAAGCCATAAGTTTGTGTAGGCACTTGTTATGTCCATCTTCTTTCTAATGGGAAAAATATCATTACCAGATATGTATTGGAACCTCATTCTATTTTTTGCCCATCTCTCCATCATGTAAGTTCTGATCTCCTCTAGCATTGTTACTAGTGGTTTAGCCCTAGCTTTAACAATAACACTATTAAATGCCTCTAACATATTGTTGAGCACAACATCGCACTTGTTGGTAGTTCTAAAATATGATCTAGACCAATATCTTGGTGAAGTTTTCATCATGTGGAGATATGCCTCTCCACTGATCATTCTCATTGCCCTCATCTCTCTTTCCCAAGCTTGTGAGTATATAGATTTAGCAGCCTTCCAGATAAGATCCTTAAATGTTTTTCCAGGATACCTCTTCCTGAAATTTTTATACAGATGCCTAACACAAAATTGATGTTCAACATTGGGCAGCAACTCTTCCATTGCAGGTAAAAGTCCTTGTAAAATAGATTCATAACTAATAGTAAATTATCAAGAAAACAATCAGATAAATGTAAAGATGTTGTGAAGTATTTAGTGTACCTTCTGTTGTTCTGAAATGAAAGTGTATGAGCGACATTCATGTCCACCCCCTATATCCTCAATCAGTAGCTTCAAAAACCATGTCTAGCTATCTCTGTTTTCACCTTCAACAACCACAAGTGCTATGGGAAGCATCTGATCATTAGGATCCCTTCCTATAGCTGCCAGAATTTCACCTCTACAAAGCCCCTTCAAAAAGCAACCATCCAATCTTATCACATGCCTACATAATTTTAAACTTTCCTTGCATTCTTCATAGAATATGTAAAGCCTTTTAAAAAATGGTCTCTGATCATCAGCACCTTCTAGAGCAGGTTCAACATTCATCTTAACTGTTGACCCTGGATTGGCTCTTAGCAGTTCATGACAATAGTCATATATCCTAGTGTAATCATCCAAAAAGGAACGATCAACCCTATTCCTTGTAGCCACTCTTGCTCTTATTGCTTTAGTCTTGTTTACACCTACATTCCACTTCCTCAATGCCTTTTCTTTAATATCCTGGACCTTCAACCTAGGGTTGTTTTTCAATGCATTATGAATCCTCTTGCTCAACCACTTTGTGCTTAACATCCTCACATTATACTCCCTGTTGCAGTTATAACTGTCAATTACTTTCCTTATTTGCCAGGTTTTTTCATTTAATAACTTGGAAAAATAAACCTCCCACTCACAACCTTCCTTACATCTCACCCTCACCCTTTTCTTATCATTTTTTATGATCTTGAGGGATCTTCCGTTTTTAACAGCATACGATGCAACTGCTTTCTTAATGTCAACCTTTGAGTAAAATACATTCCTAATTCCTATTTGTAATTGGCCATATCTTTTATCTCTTTGAAAATTGGGTATTTATTCCTTTTAACCCCACTACTGTCATCACTGTCACAACCACTTTGAAGATCCTCACTGACATTGTCACTCCCCTTATAATCCTCTGTAACTTTGCTGCACTTTCCTTTCCCTTTTAATTTTCCTTTTGATATTTCATTATTGTCATACAAAGCCAGGTCTGCAATTTCATTTTCATTAATGTACTTATAACCACCAGATTCATCTTTAAAGGCTACTTCTAGGGCACTGTCATACTGATAACTCTAATCCTCACTATGATCAAAATTGGATTCTTCGTGCACCTGACCATCAGTATTTGGTTCCACTTCAATAAGCTCCACTTTAACATTTGTTACTTCCTCCCCTATGTTTGCATCATTCAATCCAGCATTACTTTGTTCCACAATAACACTTAGATCATTCAATCCATCATTAACTTCATCCACACCAACAAAAGTCTCCTTTAATTTTCCATCAATGTCATCATGCAACTTGCTAAGCAACTCCTCCATCTCATCTACAATGTTCTCAGGCTCTTCAATAGGACCATCAAAATACTCAGGTTGAGACAAACTGTGTTGAATGTAAACATTAACAACATGGTGCACCCTGTATAGGTCTGCAATTTCTACGACACCTTTGTCATCAACTAGTTCATTCATCCCAAATTGTGGGTCTCTGTAATACATTTTCTCTACATTGTCCATATAACCTAATACTTTCAATACACCAACTAACTCAAAGTTACTCCACCTATCAACATCTACTGACAATTCAGATACCAGGCCTCCTTCATAGACACTAAGCTCTGGATCAACGAACTCACAGCTGTGGTGGATTACGAGTTTCAGAAATTCATCCATTATACCTAAATCCCAGAAATCCCATAAAAAAATTTCAGAATCCCATATCAAATATCCAGTTACAAAGACAAAACAAGAATAACAGACCTGGAAAGTAATCACCTACAGAGTCACCTTCTCAAGCTTCACAAGCCTCTTCGCAAGCCTCTTCCTATTTCCTTTGGCTTTCATTTTTTGGCTAACAGAACATGCATTTCCTATCTTTAGCTTTGGGAGATTTTCTATCCTTATTCTCTGCCACGTTATCTCCAACAAGCCACTTCAAGCATGACAACTGCCACCTGGAGTCTGCTTTTTGTATTGCACTAACGTTTCACTAACGGAAGGACTAACGTGATTGCGTTTTGAAACTTAAGAGACCATTTTGGCACAAACAAAAGATAAGGGACCAAAGTGAACCATGACCTATAGTTAAGGGACCAAAATGAGTATTTTTCAATATTTTTATTTGTTTATTATTTTCAATTTTATTGTTAAATTTTTTCTTCTTTTTTAATTTACATAATTTTTTATTTTTTTATTATTTTTTATCTTCTCTTTTTATTACTTATTTAATTTTTATTCAAAAGATAATATACTAGAAAACTAAGACTCCAAGTATATTTATACAATATAATAATGCAAGATGAGTACTTTGACAAGTTTGCCACTTGACACTCTCTCATGCATTCTTCTATTTATAATTCTGCTATAAAAGGAAACTTTCTTTTTATATCATTGTTTTATTTTTTAAAATTAAATCAAAAATCAACTCAATTAACTCTTTATTTTGGGACACACTTGGGCCATTGGAGAAATCAATCGTCGCATACCTTTCCTCTTCCTCCAGGTATCCTTTTTTTTTTGCTTATACCCATTCACATTCCAACTTTCAAATTCTCAGCAATTAATTTGGTTTTTCAATGCAAACCCTTCTCTTCTCCCAATATAATTTCTCTTCTCCCAATCCCTTCTCATCAATGTTATTTCTTTTCCTAATTTATATGGTGCACAACATACCGATCCTCACTCTTATTGCCGAAGACCCATCGAAACCTCAACGTCTCTCTTCACCACCTCCCACATCACACAAGTTCATCCACCTTATTATGATCATCATTCTCTTCTGCTTTTTAGTCCTCTACTTCTTAATCCACATGCGAAAAGAAGCGATGGATTAGCGATTAGAAGTTTGCAACAGATTCTAAAGTTTTCGGAATTTCTGTGACCTACCCTAATTTTCATTTTTTATAGGTGATTATTCTGGTTCTTCGTTTCTGTTTTGCATACTCGAGAATCAAATTTCTCGGTTACTATGTATGGATCTCACATGCGACGCCCCTTCAAAGATCCAAAGTTGTTTACTTCTTGTTGTACCCCAAAATTTTCCCTCCCATATTCCTCCAAACATTGCAAGAATAATCTCCCAATTGCTCAAGATTGCTCAAGAGTTGGACAGTCAAATCATCTCCTAAGGCAGTCAACCTCAAATTAGGGTTTTGTGTTGCATCAAGGTCCTTACATCCAAATGACCTCAAGTACTACCAAATGTCCTAATATCTTCTCAAGTTCATCCATGTCAAATTTCAAGCCTTGCAGAGGAAGTTTGGTCAGTCAATTGCTCAAGAGGCCCAAAAATCGACTGTACTAGGGCAAAAGTCAACTGTGACCTATAACCAGTCAAACTTCAAGATTTTTTGTCAACATTCTCATTTTGAATGATAATTCATCATTTGATCAAGAGTTGATCATGATTCATCAAGGATTGCTTAAAATTCATCAAGATTCAAAAGTTGCTAAATAAGGGTTTTGTAGGAAAAGTCAACTCAACTTTGACCAAGCATAACTTTCTCATACTTTATGAGAAATGACCCATCCAAATCTCATTTTTAAGAGGATGCAATTTACTAAAATACATCTTCACACCCCAAGATCAAGAAATGCACTCACAAAAAGTTACAAATTTGGACATTATAGGTCATTTTTGAAAGTCAACAAAAACACCTTTTTTTCCAAAGCTTATAACTTTAGCATGGAATATCAAAATTATATGAGATTACATGGGTTGGTTAGAGGATATCTCAAGGTTTCTAAAAAGTCCAAGAACACCTCCAAAACTTTAAAATTGAAGAAGTTATGCATTGTTGAAGTTGGGCATTTTTCCAAAATTGCCAAAAGTCAACTATCCCCAAAACTTCAAATTTTGTCAAAAGGGCCCACTTTTTCCACTTGATTTGATCTTGTCACACTACACACGTGTCCTATCTTTAGTCTTGTGTCTATTTATTAATTTTTCTATTTTATTTGATTTTTATTGAATTAATTCATTTTAAATCAATTTAAATCCAAATAAAATCCAAATATTGATGAATTAGGATCTTTTTGATTGATACAGGTCTTAAATATCATCATGGACATGATCAAACTCGTATCAAGCCATATCATGCACAAAATATTGGTTTTTGGACAAATTTGGAAGCTTTTTCATGGAAGATCAAATCATATCTCCAAGCATTGATTGGCAAAGATTCAAGTCCAAATATTTGACCTAATGCATTGCCTTATACTTATACAAGCTAAAGAGGCACGAATCAGAACCTAGAGGCTGCTAAATCCCAAGAACAAAACTTGAGAAAAACTTGAAAAAGTGTGGAATCGAAATCACTCTTAGAGGTCGATTCAAAGCAAAATCTCAACAATATTCTCTTGCTTGACATCCACTGAGTGAGAGGCAATCAAAAGAAAGCTCCTAGACCTTCTGAATCGCGCTGTAAGTCTCCTGAAAAACGCCCCTGTACTCGAAATCGTATCCTCTCATTCTTGCATTTTTTTGACAAATTATTGGCATGGTCATGATCCTTGTGTGATTCTAAGATTTCTGTATCATTTGATTGTATTTTCATGAGCCATAGCCCTGTAACCGAACCTAGGGTTTGGAAGTTTGTTTTTTGGGCGTTCTCTCTACAGGTGAAATCAAGGCCATTAATGTACATGAACATGTTCAGGAGGAAGAGACGAGCATGGCTGTGGTTTTAGTTTGAGTTTTCATGGCCTAGAACGGTTTTTAGGATCGACCTAGGGATTTAGCTGCGAATTCAAATCCGCAGGAAAAAGAACCAGGGTTCAGTGGAGAAGATGAAGACGTGTCCCAGTCCAATTGGCCCATTCAAACACTTGGCGCACATTTTTTTAATTTTCTGGCATATTATTGATGTTTCCCATATAATATTCATTGTTTATTATACTAACAATTAAGTGCAGTGGTTGAGTTGGTAAGGGCGCTAGTACAAAATCCAATGGGACCTGGGTTCGAATTCCAGGTCCCCCAAATGCCTATTATTATTTTTTCACAGGTGATCCAGTGCAAAGCCAATGGCGTGGTCCATCATACTCCTTCAAATCTCCAAACACCAGATGGCCCCAGGCCAGATCTGGTGGCCAGGATTGAACGTGCATCCTATTGCCTAGTCAACGTGCCATGGAGAATCTGGAAAGTCAACCAGGCTTGCATACAAATGGGCCTCTGAATTCCTAATCAACCTCCTTTCCAGCCCAACACCCCCCTGAGTTTTCTAACTTTCTCTATTTTCTTTCTTTTATTTATTTAATTATTTTGTATTATTATTTTTTATTTTTTAAACTAACTAATTAATCTTTTTTCTTAATAAAACCAAAAAACCAAAAAATATGTTTTATTTATTAAAATTAAAATCATCACTTTATTTTTGTAAATAAATTAATTTAATTAATTTAGTTTTAATTAGGTATAACTTTTAATATTTTTTTGCAATAAATTAAAATTAATTTAGATAATTAGGTTTTATTAACATTAACCAAATTTATTTTATTTCTTTAAATACTCAAAAAATCCAAAAAATATTTTAATTAATTAATTAGTGCATTAATTTAATTGTTAACTTAATTTATTTCCTCTTAATTCAAAAATAACAAAAAAATATTTTCTTTAAATAACTAAAGGGTCAAAACCCTAAAAATTGCGCCCGATCTAATTTCTCGCACGCGATCCATTTATGATATTGATGTAATTGTTTCCCGGAATGTAATAGTGTTAATAGGACTTTAAATTATTTTATCGCTTTATTTTACTTTCCGCATTTTAATTTCAAGGGTTGTTTTTGGCGATGTAAATACCCGACGCCTTGTAATAGTTAGATTTAATTTCCGCAAAATATTAACTGTTAGATGTTTGGATAATAGGGAATTCATGACAAGATCAAATCTTTAACCTAAAATCAACATAGATAACCGCTAACATGTACAAAGATAAAATAACTGAAAAAACAACACACTCGCACATGCACACTCTTAGGGTACACCTCACTTGGTTGCCTTCGAACGTGGTTATTGAGTATAGGAAGTTTTAGAGGTCGCCCTCTTGTCCAAAGATCATAGTTGCCTCGAAACGGTTGCCTCGGAAAAATGATCTAAGACATTAGGGTTACCACTAAGGCGTCCTAACATTGCTTTAGTGACCACACGTCCCTTAATCGAATTGACCCTTAAACTCCAACAATGGTGCTACCTACTCATTCATAGTGGGATAACATTGTCTAAAGGACATTTGCACAGATTAATTCCTTTTTCGAGTAGGTAGATGGTTCTTAAGTACTTGCTCTCTTAAAACAAAACAAAACTTTTCGCACTTACACCTTTCAAACAAAAACTTCTTTCAAACCCACAAACACAAAGAAAAGAAAATTTTTGAAAACACTTTGAGCAAGTACTTAAGAGCCCGTGGATAACCACAGATAGAAAGGGTTCTAACACCTTCCCTTTCTATAATCTACCCCCCGGACCCGAGAAACATCTCGAAAAAGGAATTTTTCTGTGCTTTTTTCCTTTCCTTGTTGGATAAAATAAAAGACGGTGGTGACTCTTGCTTACCGCGACATTTTGCGAAAAAAAAACGCAAAATGCGAACCATCATTCCAAAAAACAGTCAGTTCTCTTCCCACCGTATCACACTTCTCTTCGCTGAGTTCTTCGATTGTCGTCGTCAAGAGGATGCTCACGAGTTTTCCCTATTCATGTTTGATTGGGAGCTTTAGGAAAGGAGGTGTCGAGACAAAAAGTTCAGATTCTTTGGCGAGCAGTCGCCCAAAGCACGAGGAACACATGTAATATTCTCTAATTTGGTAAGCTTATCTTATTCATTTTCAGCATATTTGTTAGCTTTTCAATAGTTTTTATCTATGCTCCTCAAATTTTGAAAAAGTTTTTTGTGGGACTATATGCCACATTACTGGATTTGTGTATACAAGTTTCCTCCATCTCACAAGCTTATTGCCAATGGGATTCCTGATTATGTTTGAACATGTCGTACCTTGAGTACACCTTACGGACGTTAGAGTAATTTTTCTATTTAGGTTAATAAGTTCATATAAGATCTTGCAAGTGGTGATGCCTTAGGTATACTTTTAGAACAACAAAGATGAAATCATTAATGAATAAATTGTTTCTTAATTAATTTTCCTCCTTCAAATTATGGACACTATCATCTCATAAAAAAATATATGCAAATTTGAGCATGTGGAATGAATTAACAAGGATGAAATCATTGATGAATCAATTGTTTCTTCATTAATTTTTCACTTTTAAATTTATTTTATATTATATTTTGACATGAGAGCATCCATGGTTCTTAGGTTTGTTTTCATTGGTTTTACAGGCTTGTGAGAGTCTCAGAGATGACCTAGGAAAATATGCTTCAATGTTAGTTCAAGATCCTTGCTAAAATTTCCAATGTAGTTCATGTCAAGTGCAAGATAAAAACATTTTTAATGGAATGTATATATACATTATGCAATTCTAGAACATTTATGGTTACTCAATTTATTCTTTATAAACTGTGGCATTGAAGTTGCGATTATCGAGTTCTTTTATTGATCCAACCTACCAGACTGTCGAGAGAGAGCCAACATTTATGACATTCAAGATAAATGAAAGAATTGAAGCGTCGGAAGCAAGTAAGAATGGAAAGATTGGAGGAACTTGTCAAGTTGTTTGTTGCAGAGTTTCATCAATTATTACAGCCATTGGAAGCAAGAATGGGAAGATTGGAGGAACTCCTCAAATTGTTTATGGCATAGTTTCATCAATTGTTACAGCCAGTGGTGGCAAAGCCTTTGAGGGGTGTGCATTAAAATGGATTCTGGTGACGGTGGTCATTGGTTTTCCAATAATACGTCATTGGGAGGAGGTAAGAAATGACAAAAATAAAGTGGTAATTGAAGAATTTGGAAGAATAATAGAGGCTGGGCTATGAGAGGGAATTGAGTATTTAAGTGGTTTGGTTATGCTCCTTTGATATCTAGCTTTTAAGGGAGCTCCCCAAGTGCTTAGATAAGGGAGTTCCCCAAGTGCTTAGATAATTATCATTGTTCCCATTGTATTCTCTCTGTACATGTTGTTTCTGATGGAGGTTGGTGTTTAGCAATGCAATAATCCATAGGAAACGTCTCCTCTACTACATTCACATTTGCTTAATTTGGAAAATGTGAGGATCTAAATCAAGTAAATAAAAATATTGGGTTCACATTCTTACCCTCTGAGATTTATTGCTAAATTACTCCTATCTCTCTATGTGTTACTGTTTCTAAAACTTAAATTGTACTTTTATTTCTTACCATCCATGAAGAAGCATGTTGTATTGCATTTATTGATGTGCATATTTCTTCATTGTTTTCTTGCTAAGAGAAGGGACTTTAGTAGCCATGGCAATATAGAGGGAAATATTTCTATGTTTTTGTTAATGTTACTTCTATTTATTTGGATTGAAAAGATAGTCAATTTTTGTTAGAGGGAAATGAGGTACAACTTGATAATATGCTTAAAAAAATAAAAATTGAATAGTGGAAGAACTTGAATTCTAAAATGAACATACATTAGAAATGTAAAAAACAAACCGTTAACTTTAGTATTGCTGCATAGAGTAAAAAATGATCACACTTCAATATATATTTGAAGAATACAAATTTTTTAGATTTTATTGTTGATTGATATTTTTTGAATTCATACTTTATTATTTATTGTTAATACATATAAAGATATATTAAAACAAAGACACAAATATTCAATTTTTTTATTTTTCATTATAAACACATTTCTATCGAATAATTTAAGATATGAATTATAAATTATAATTAATTCTAAACAAATATATTTACTTAAATAAATTTTAACGCATGCCTCGCACGAGTATACATACTAGTTCAATTCTATTTAAAACTCTCTTTGCACAGATGATAAGTTAGCGGGTAACTTATAATTATAATTAATTGTTTATAGTTGAAGATTGATATTGAAGATTGATAATTGATAATTGATGATTATACTTATAAATTAATTAAGATATTTGATAAAATAATAGTTTCAATAGTAAATAAATGTAAAATAGCATATTTTTTATTTATGTGAAAACTTCAAAAAGTGATACAAACGAATAATCCTAGATCTAAATTCAGATTTGTGTTGTGATCGTCGAAGATTAGAGATAACTACATTTGATATATTATCAAAGATTCCTGATCAACCTCTTAATCACGCTTCACTCTAATTGTCTATCATCGACACGATCATTATCGTAACAACACCTGATGTAGATCTATGACGAATGCGCCTTCTTCAAGAGGTGAAACACCTCTGAGCGAAGAATGAAAATCATATTACATCGGAATCCCGAGATTGTGACAGAGTAAATCAGACTCTAAGCACGAAATTAGAAGCGATCTAAGCAAGTCATCAACATAAATCATATTGTACATTGTTACGATGTGGAGCAACAAATGTTTCAATTTCATTCTATCATGCCTCTTTGTCATCGTAGACAACCATAACACTCGGATGTCGGATGGCGATCCATCGATTAAAATACATTTTCCCGTAGCATATTGATACTGCACAAAAATTGGAAATCCAAGAGCACAAAGACATTAAAGGACTGGGGAGGCTTCATATATTGTAGATATAGATCGACTGATGGTCGCAATAGTTTCCACCTTTGATAGAAGTCCTTACGAGAGGCCTCGTTAGCGATAGACGTCGAACAACAATTTGAAATTCAAGGCCATATAAATACTAAATCTCCTCCGAACAAAACCAGATACCCAAGATGGTAGAATTCCCTGGATCTTCAGTAATCCTTTGGATGGAAAGAGGAAAATATACCATGAACTCCATCACGTCGAGGTAAAGTATCACCAAGGGAACCTACGGTCGACACCCTCGTTTAATTTTTTTCCCGACCTCCTCGATTTGTAGAAGTCGGACTCAATCCTTAAAATTCGAGGAGAGACTTTGCAGAAATATCCTTCGATAAATCTCATTTCGTTCGATTATACTCTCAGCAAGAGTAGAATCTGAAAGTTAGGCACACCACTGGTCAAGCTTCAAAAATACAGAAAAAGCATTGACCCTGAAGCAGAGAGGAAGCCATGATAGCATCATCCCATCATTCATAAGAAGTAGTACCGAGTTACCCTTGACGGTAGTTCCATGGTATTTGAATACATGTGTTTTACCCCAAAATTTCCCTCTCATTTTACTCAATACATGCCCATTGAGATCTTCAATTGGCTCAAGGTTGCCCAAGAGTGGACCAGACAACCTCTCTCCTAAGGCAGTATACGTCAAATTAGGGTTTCCATTTTCATCAAGATGGGTGAACCACAAAGGCCTCATATTCTATCCATGGTCTTAATATATTCTCAAGATCCTACATGTCAAGTTTCATGCCTCGCATAGGAAGTTTGCCCAGTTAACTGCTCAGATGCTTGAGGATCGACTGTACTAGGTCAAAAGTCAACTGTGGTCCACATACATTCAAACTTCAAGATTTTTGGTCAACATCCACATTTTGAAGTGACTTTCATTATTTGATCAAGGATTGACCATGATTCCTCAAGGATTGCTCCAAAATCATCAAAATCCAAAAGTTGATAAATTAAGGTTTCTCAGTAAAAGTCAACCAAACTTTGACCAAGCATAGCTTCCATATGCTTTATCATAAATTTTACATCCAAATATCATTTTTAAGAGGATGAAATTCCCTACAATGCATCTTCATCCCACAAGTTCAAAATATGCACTCATAAAAAGATATGAATTTTTACATTATGGGTCCTTTTGAAAAGTCAACAAAACACATTTTGGGTCAAAGCTCCTTACATGAACATGGAAGAATCAATTGAGACGAGAATAAAAGGGTTTCTTAGGGGACATCCTAAGCTTTCTGAAAAGTCCAAGAACACCTCTCTAGGGTCAAAACTGAGAGAGTTATGCATTATCAAAGTTGGCAATTTTTGGAAAAATTATCAAAAGTCAACATTGATCAAATTGGCATTTTTTCCAAAGGGGCCCATGTTTTCTTGCTTGAAACATGTTTCTAATAGAACCTACGACCCTTGAGCTTTTCCACCTATTATTTTATTACTTTTATCATTTATTTTGATTTTTTATTCATTTAAATCAAAATAAATCAAATTAAATGGTAAAATAATGAAATCAAATCAAATCATGGATTTTTTGTGCATCTTTTGAGTCCATGTACAACTAGCATGATGATCAATTCGTGCAAGATTCATTGGGATTGGAAAATTGGATTGAAGCTTATTTTGGGAAGATATCATACAAAGAGCAAATCAAATCACTTTTTCATTATTTCTCAAGATATGATGCAATTTTATTGACCTAATTCATTCTCTTACATGTATTGAACAATTCCAAATCAAAAGAACAAGGGTTAGGAGTCGTGAGAGGCAAAAGCAAACTCAAAATTTTTGACAAAAAGTGAGGTTCAAATTCTGGGACAGAGATCTATTCAAGACGATTCAAAGCCAGAAATCAATTCATTGGCTTCTCAGGAAGCATTCCCAACCATTTGCAGGCTTCAAAACATCAAGAATCCTCACATAGAAGTACCACGGTTTGCATCCCAAACTCAAATTCGATTTGTATGTTTTACGCATTATAAATCCATTATATTCATATATTCTTGTTCATAATCGTGTTTGCAAGATTTCTATATCCTTTAATTGTATTAACAGTGTAGGAATCAATACTTACCATTGTTAGGGTTTGAGGTCACGATTTTGGAATTCCTGGTACAGGTTAAATTAGGCAAAAAGAAAGGTACCATGGTGTTCACAAGATCAAAACGAGTTGATCTGTATAGTTAGATTTCATTTATATGGCGTTTTATGGATTTCTGAATGTGATATGGCTATGGTTATGTAGCAGTAGAAATGTTCAAGACTAAGCCATTGGATTGACTAGACTTTATACAAATCAAAAATAAAAATCTCCACCGCGCTTTATTGTTTCCAAAGGAATGGGAAAAGAGCGAATAACCCAAAAAAAGGGGGAAAGATTTAAGGTAAGGGGGTTGGTTATGCAAAGGGAAGGTATTAGCACCCTAAACATCTATGGTACTCCGTAGGAACCTCTTTGTAAAATCTGTATATTTTGGCTATAAAATGTGTTGTATATAAAATGGATGGTGGGGGTGAGAAAAGAAATATTTTTTTATGATTTTTGCACCTGCCGCGGTTGTGAACCTTTAGTGCCTACGTACCACCTTTCATGCAATAGAGGATCAAGGCACACATAGTTCATCTTTTAAAAATTTTGAAACACAAGTGTGTTGGTTAATTTTATGAGATAAGACATCATCGTCATTATCCGTGTGGAAAACATACTTACTACCCACAATCATGAGAAAGGAGAATTTGCATCATCTCAAAGTGGAGGATAATGGCTTGGATTTTAAAATCAACAATGCCTCACTCAACACCCAAGTGGAAAATATCTCACTTTACTACATATTGTAGAAGTATAGTTGTTTGCATCAATACAAGGATTGACAAGAGTCTAATCTTTTGAGAAAAGTTTTAAAGTAGAAGCCAAAGTGGCAAAATAGTTTTAAATGAGATTGATTGACTTTTAGTCTTCTCACAAAAAATGTCAAGGTATTGTTAAGTTGATTGAAGTTTATTTATGAAAAGATTTTGAAAGTGCATGGACCTAGGTCCAAGTTTATTATGAAAGTGGCTCAAGTTTAGAAACAAGAAGAGTTTTCAAAAGGAGGGAGAAGATTTTTGAAATTAAAGAAGATGGGAGGAGAATAAGAGACTATCCTAACGCATAAGGTAAAAGCTAAGGAGAAGAATCATCTAACCAACGAAAAGCAAATACTTGACATTATGAGTCAAGATAGAATTCCCATTCTTTGGATTGAAACCAAGCAAGCAAAGATACTAGACCTCTTGAGAGAACCAAACTTCAAGTGTATTAAGTCTTCACAAAAATTGGGCAGAGTAACGGCTGTATACGTGTGAATTCCAGATTACAAATCAAGGATGCAATCACAAAAACTTGCACACAAAAACAAACAAGAAACCCAATGTCTTGAGGTAAACCTCAAGAGCTCCAGACAAAATAATCAGATAAGATCACAAGGTCTCCAAGATAGGCCAAGGTTTCTAATCTTAAGTCCAGAAAAGTCCACTGCTCCATAATGCCAAGGATAGTAACCAAATAGTCAAAGTACCATTAAGAGTTTTTTTAGGGTTTATGTTGATTATTAAGTATCTTAGGAAAGGAAAAGAAAAGCTCAAGTGGGCAAAGTAAAAATAACAAGAAAATAAAATACTCAAATGAGCAAAGATGAAAATGGCATAAAATGAAAATGCTAAAAGATAAATAGTGCATAAAGCATAAAAGAATAAAAGCATAAAATAAAAAAAGTTAATAATTAGTGGTTAGTTGGATGACCATCTTGAAACTTGCATTTGGAACTCATTAGAGGGTTGGTAGAACCAAAGCCTCCACACAACAAGTTGCATTTGATTTTTGTCAAGTATATCATCCATTTGGAATTCTCATAAGTACCATTTAATGATCAACAATGTTTAAGTGATCCGCGTTGACCAAAGGTGTTGTAGATCCATTAGAGGATTGGTAGAACCAAAGCCTCGACACAATGAATCTCAAGGTTATTGGATCAAAGATATCAAATTAACATACTTGGGCTTACAATCATAAGTTTGGGCCACGAATAATCATTTATTCGAATCAGGACAAAATTTAGCGCTATGTTAAGCAATCGTAAGTGGACTTATATAGAAGTCACACCTATTTTGAGGCCAGTCAATAGCAATCTATGCACCATTTGTTTTGAGACATGATATAGAGATCATGCTCCAACAACATTTAGTGGAATGAGAAGGGGATGTGATGAAGAGGAATTAGGGTAAAAAGAGAAACCACATTTGAATTAATATTTAATCAAACTATTATTAAAATCATTCATCCATTTTTTGTGGAGTTAAACTCAACACCATGGATCCAATGATGTTAATAAAGCCATGACCAAAAATTCATCCCAAGACAGCCAGAAAATATTCACAAAATAATAATATAATTAATATATACATTAAAGGGTTTAAAAATGTTTTTTTAAAAAATGGAAAATAATTAAGAAAATGCCAATTATATTTAAATTAATCAAGAAATGAAAAATAAGACCATAGAAAAATCAGAAAAGAGGCCAAGTGATTTTATAAAAATTTTGGGAATTTTTTAAAGGTCAGAAACTATTTTTAAGAATTAAAATAAATGGGTAAAATAAATAAAAATAGTAAAAAATAGTAAAGTCAGAAACAAAAAATAAAATAAGGTCACCAATATTTGTCACAATATCATTGGATCATTCCATAATTTTTTCAGAATTTTAAAATGTGCAAAAGTATTTTTAAACATTTTAAACAAATCAAATAAGTGTAAAATTCATAAAAAAATACCAAAACACAAAATTAAATTGTGAAAAAATAAAAATCAGAAAGAGAATAATCAAAAATATTTTTCATAATTTTCTCAGATTTTTTGGACTAAAAATGAATTTTCTATGATTTTTTGAAATTTAAAACAATTAAAATATAAAAATCAGAAAAAGAAAATAAAAGAAAAATATGTGGATCATTGGATAAGAGTCAAAACGCGTTAGTAATCAAATCCAAGGGATCTGGCGCGATGTGCATATCATGGTCTTTAATGAATAATATACAGAATCATTAATAAAATCAGAATTTGAAAATAACAAATGTCACGCTTTCATTGGTTAGAAGATGACACACTTGTCATCTTCAACCTCCAGCCCTCATGAATTGCAGGTCTCTCAAACTGTAAAATCAGAAGCTCAGACCTATGCCATTCACTTCGTCTCTTCAAGGCGAAAACAAACACACTCTCGCGCCAAATTTATATAAACTGTAGCTCAAGCAATTTGGAAAGAAAATTTTGAAAAGGGATTTGAAAATTCATGGTCAAAACGTGCTTCCAGATGAAAGTAAGTGTTGCGACTAGAACCAGGGCAATGAGAGCAACACAATGATACCAAAGTTTTGAAGAATTTATGAAGGAATCTACCTATTGAAGTTGAGTTGCAGAGCTCTGAAACTGGACTTCTATGGAGCAATGTAGGGCACGATTCTTGAATGTAATTATATGGTTAGCTTCAGGGAAGATCAAGGAAGGTGAATTGATGGAAAAAATGGATTGAAAAAGGCTTGAGAATGGGATTCGAAGTTGCTGAATTCTGAGTTGTGAAGCAAGTTTGGCAGGGTGATTCTGGCTATCTAAGCTTGGGAAATTGAATGGGGGGATGACCCTCTATTTATAGGGAATCAAATGGAATGTTCAAGCATGTGAAATGATGAAGTTTGGAGGGAAATCGTGTGAACCTGATGCACGAGCAAAGTGTGATCTGATTTGCATCAAAACTCATCTAATCCTTGCGTTTCAAGGCTCTAATCCACTTTGGCAACTTGGTTAAACATGTTTAGATCACAAACGGGTGCTAATTTGATGTTTAAAGGCCAAAACATGAATTTCAAATTTTGACTTATGGAGAAACTTCAGTTCCAAGTTACCAAGTTCAATCCAATGGCATTTCCACCTCAAGGGGTCTTAGGGCAAAATTCATGATGCTTTGGAAAGATGAGGTAACAAGCTTTGCAATGGAAAAAGGATGGAATCAAATGGATGCTTGAGCTGAAAGTTACATGGAGTCAAAGTTGAAGAAAAAGAGTTGACTTTCCATACTTAGAAATATTTCAAATTCTTCTTTAAAAATGACCTATAATCTCTTGCATCCAAACATGGCCTTCCACTTAGAATTTTCTCTTGACCAAAAAAGATGGAATGAAGTAGATATCTTGAATGACATTTTTCAACTTGAACCACTCAAAATATCCAAAAATTGAGCAAGTTATGACTTGTTGAAGTTGGCCAAAAATCATGAAATGACCTATAATCTTTTGCATTCTTAAGGCAACTTCCATCCATTTTTTTACATAGCACATAAAAGAAGGCATAAAGCACACATCTTTAAGATCATCGTGAAAAAGGAATGTGCTCAAGGTGGCAAAAATTGACCAAGTTATGACCATTTGAAGTCACATATGGAGAATTGGGGATTTATCTGGGTGACTTGTAATCTTTCCTCTTCACCAAGTTCCTTCCACATGAAAACTCCTTGGAAATTTTGAAGTGATTTGTTGGTAACTCATTGAAGAGAAGAATATTTTTGGAATCACTCAAAAATACCAAAAGATGAGCAAGATATGTCCCCTTGAAGTCCAAAACCCTAGCCTCTAGATCAAGAGAATGCTTGGTGGAACTTTGCCAAGTTTGAACAAACTTTTTGTGCCAATATTCTTCCTTTGTGAATAGAAATTGTTGAGAATGATGATGAGGACTCATGGCCACCAAAACCACTTCCATACCAACTTCAAAACAAACTTCAATAGTGAGGTTTGAATTTCTCAAGTTATTGACTAGGGCATGGAAATAAACTCATGAACCCATGAAGCAACTTGCTAAAACTCATTGCCTTTACCTACATTATTAAAAAGTAAGACAAACCAATATCGCATTTTTTTATTTAGATAGAAAACCAAAGCAAAATATCCATGATCACAAAAGAAAACAAGTTAAGGTGCTTGGTAATTCCTCAGATTAGCAAGGCTAAAGATAGGGAGAAGAACCAAAAGCCCTAATGTGATTTTGTTGTGATTGAAATAATATGGTATGATGAAGGAATCTTAGGGGCAAAAATTGGGGTACAACAGGTTACGAACATTGTTCGTAGGTAAAAGGTCATCACCTAATACGACGGAGCCCTGAAGAAGATGATTAAGTGGAAGCCAACCATTGAAGCGTTTAAATCTCGCGCGTTTTCTGATCCAACTATCTTGTTTTATATATTGCGTTTTGTTTTCATTATGTTAAAAAATAACCATTGTAGCGCAGCTAGAAAAATGGCATTGGCAGAAGGCATAAGGACCTGGGTTCGATCCCAGGTCCAGAAAACTTTCTTTATTTTCTTTTCCTTCCACAGATCTAGTGCAAACCTCTCTCGTATGCCTACCATGCGCCTCAACGTCCAGCTACAGGATGTACTGCTACCCAGATCCAACGCGTTCCCGCCCGAAGGACTATGATACACCTCAAGTCAATGCCACACAAGATCCAGCATGGTCAACCTGGGCTCAGCTTGGTTGGGCCTGGAAATTCAGCTTTGCACCCCCTTCAGCAATCCATCACAAGCCCAAGTTATTATTTTTTATCTTTTCTAATTTCTTTATTTTCCTTTTTTTATTAACACAAAATTTATTTATTTTATTTAATCACAAGTTAACAAATCACAAAAATCACAAAAAATCACAAAAAAAGATTTTTTTAATAATAAATATTTAATTAATTTTTCCCAAAAAATATACCAAAATCATTTTTCTCATAAAATACTTCTTTTTAATTTAATTAGTAAATTAGGTTAATTAGTTTCTTTCATAATTAAAAAAAATTAGAAATTAGATTTAATTAATTTGTAATTTAATTGTGTTCTAAAATAAAAATCCATAAAAAATACTTTTCCTCACTTAGAGTTTTAGGTAATTTTTTCAACCGTCCTCGTATCTAATTCGCCGCGCGATTGTTAATTATTTTGTAACTGCTAAGGGTTTGTAATAGCTTTAAATTAGGGTTTTTATTTATCGCTTTTCCCCCACTTTTGGTTATGTAATTAATCCCGCTCCTTGAAGCCTTGTAATAGCTAGGTTTTATTTCTCGCACTTTTAAATTCCTGCAAATATTTAATTGTCTAGATGTATGCTAATAGGATTGTATGGCAAGAATGTCTGGAAAATTAATACGGTAGATCACCTAATGTGCAAAGATTAAATAACTGAAACAAATCATATGCACATATTTCACTCCTAGGGTTTACCTCACTTCGGTTGCCTTCGGTAAACAATCATTAAGCATAGGAGATTTTAGTGGTTGCCCTCTTGTCTAAAAGATCAAAATGTCCCATTCGAATGTTGCCCCAGAAATGTTGCCTCGGAAAGATCTTAAGACTCTAGGGTTACTACTAAAGTTTTCTAACTGTTGCTTTAGTGATTGTACTTGTCCCTTTCGAATGTCACTTATAAACTCCAATGACGGTGCTACCTACTCCTTAATAGTAGGATAGCACTGTCTAAAGGAAATGAGAACAAATAATCTTTTTTCGAGTAGGTAGAATCTTAAGTACTTGCTCAATGAAGAACTTTTCACACAAACACCTTTCAAAAGAATTTTTCAAAACAAACTTCGTCACATCCTTGAGGACTGATACAAGGATTATTACAAAGTAAAACATTTTCAAGACAAACACGCACAAGCAATTTGAAAAATGAGCAAGTACCTAAGAGCCCGTAGATAACTACGGATAGAAATGGTGCTAACACCTTCCCTTTCTATAATCTACCCCCGTACTCAGAATATATCGAAAAAAGGTTTTTTCTGTTCTTTTTCCTTTTCCATGATTGGATGAAATAAAAGTCGGTGGCGACTCTAGCTTACCGCGACTTTTTGTGAACAAAAAATGCAAAACGCAAACAAGTAAAAACAGTCGGTTCTGCCACCGTATCACAGAACTGGCGACTCTGCTACGGAAAAATAAGTGGGGTATACCTTAGGATCTAGGTCATTATAATTGCTTCTCTTAATTGTCTTGATTGCTTTACTTTTGAGGGTTTGTTTGGGGTTACTATAGATCCTACACCCGGATCTGGGGGCACTCATTAGGTAAACAACAATAGATCATAGAGACTGTATGGTGTAGACCGATATGGTTTAAGAGATGGCTGTGTTGGTGTGGCACTTTGGTTGGTACCGGTATCCTTCGTGGGGAAACGAGGAGAATACGGGGCCACCGCGTGGTGTCCCGAAGCACCAACGGACCTTAGAGCCTTAGTTGAACAAACTTAGCCATTAGAAAGTAGTGAGATATCCGACCTCGATGTAGAGTTGAGGATTGGTTGATACTCGATGCTACACTCATTGAGATCATACTTTCGGGATATTTTGGCTACAAGAAAAGATTGATTGAGCTGAAACAATGCCCGATAAAGGATGGTCAGTGATATTGAGATCCTCTAGAACCCAGTTACTTTTTAAGACATGTTTGAAACCAACTAAACTTCAAGAGGGTACTACCTTTAACCTCATGCAAGCCTTAAACTTAAGGACTTTGTGTGATTTAGTTATGTTTGCTATACCTGTGTTTTCTATACCTGCGGTTTCTCATGACATCATGCATCATAACATATCATCCATTCTTATTGCACTAACCATTACAAAGACCAAGGGAATTTATCTTTGTTCTGTTTTGCAAATCATGGCTTCCGTTTGTAGAAACACTATCTGAATCAGCTTTGTGAAGATACCTTCCCAACTCAAAGAGCTAGTATCAAGGGTTTCTGAAACTTCTGCATTCACTAAGAGACATGGTCAACTTCTCAACCTGGTTACTTCAAACTTTGATGAAAAGATGATGAGTGTACTCTTTCAGTTCTTTGACCCCAAGCACCACTGCTTCACCTTTCCAGACTATCAGTTGGTACCTACCTTGGAAGAATTCTCTCAACTGTTGGATATACCCATTCTGGAACGATTACCCTTCACAGGTTTAGAAGAAGTTCCTAAGCCAGAAGTCATTGCATCAACTTTGCATCTGAAACGGGCCGATGTGGTATCTAATTGGGAAACCAGAAGTGGAGTCAAGGGTTTTCTAGCTAAGTTTCTGATAGACAAGGCCCATCTGTTTTGGGATAATATGGATTTTCAGGCTTTTGAGGAGGTCTTGGCTCTTCTAATCTATGGGTTATTCCTATTCCCTAATCCAGACTCATTCATAGATGTGAATGCTATCAAGATCTTCCTCTCCCGCAACCCTGTGCCTACCTTACTCGGAGATATTCTGCACACTCTCCATACTCGCACCATGAAGAGAAGAGGGATTCTTATGTGTTGCATGCCATTTCTGTCGAGGTGGTTTATTTCTCACCTCCCTAAGTCCATACTGAAGAATGAAGAAGGTTTGGGTTGGTCGCAAAGGATAATTTCACTCGCTCATACGGACATTCTTTGGTGTTCTCGAGCTATGGAAAACACTGCTATTATTGACCGCTGCGGGGAGTACCCTAATGTCCCGTTACTTAGTATTAGAGGGGGTATAACCTACAATCCTTGTTTAGCTCTGCGACAATTTGGTTATGCTCGAAGGGATGATCCCCATGAGTTGCCTATTGAGGGCATTGTATTCAACTATGAGGATGATGTTAAAGAGTATCACCGGAGGTTCATACGAGCTTGGGGCATGGTAAACAGATCTGGCACCAAGGCTTTGGGGCCAAAAACTTCCATTCTTATGGAACCTTACCTCCAATGGGTACGAGCTCGTGCCCAGAAGCTTATGATGCCCTATGTGGCTGTTTTACCAGTGATTGTGGAACCTACTACTGAAGAAGGCATTCCTCACACGGTTCTCTAACCTTACATGCCCACTGATCTTGGGGAATTACAGAGGTCTTAGATTCAGTTGATGAAGGAGCGGGATACCTACAGGGACCAGTTCCATGCTCAAGAGAGAAAGGTTTTAGAACTCACAAAGCAATCCATGAGGAAAAAGGACTCAATGACTATCTCGGCACAAAGAGGAAGCATCCATGGGAATTTTGATGTCTTTTATAGTTTCAGACTTATTTTTAATTGTAACGCCTAAAAGGCATTTGAACTTCAGATTCAGCTAATAAAGTTTTTGTTTATTTTGGTTTGCAAATTTAAATTTCCCGAAGTCTTTGAAATCATTGCATGTGCATCCCATTATCATACACATCATTACAGGTACCATTAAAGGTTTTCTCATCTTCTTTGCTATTTATTTCAGCACGAAATGTCTTCCGAGAAAACCATCAAGGACCTTCAGGCACAGAACGCCCAGTTCTAACAAATGTTCATAAGTCTGGCAAAAGGGCAGGAGGATCTGAAAGCCCTCATCCTGAAAGAAAAGAAGAAGGCTACCGGTATTCTGAACATGGGCAGAAGGTTTGAAGAGCGGTTGAAGCGACAAGTCGATCTGACCTCTTCATCTAAGGAAGGGGAGAATCAGGAAGAAGAGAAGGACCCCAGTCTTACAGTTTCTGACAATGATACCGATTACAATGATGAGCAATATCCTCCTGCTGAGGATAAATACAAACAGTTGGAAGACCTTCTGAGTGCCATGGAAGTTCAGAGGATACCTGGACTGGATTTCAAAGAATTGGGATTGGTGTCGGGAGTAGTCATCCCGCAGAAGTTCAAAGCTCCAGTTTTTGCTAAGTATGATGGGGTGTCTTGCCCAAAGCTCCATCTCCGTTCCTACATCAGGAAAATTCAGCCCCACACCACTGATATAAATATGTGGGTTCATTTCTTTCAAGATAGTCTATCAGGGACTCAGCTTGAATGGTTCTACCAGCTAGAGGGAACAAATATATGAAACTGGGAAGATCTGGCTGCTGCTTTTTACAAGCAGTATCAATACAACACCGACCTTGCTCCCACTCGTACTCAACTCCAGAGTATGTCCATGGGTGCAAGTGAAGACTTTAAAGATTATGCATAAAAATGGAGAGACTTGGCTGGGAGAGTTCAACCTCCATTATCTGATAGGGAGTTGGTTGATATGTTTTTGGGGATGCTATCTGGTCCATTTTTCAATCATTTGATCGACAGCTCATCAGCTGGTTTCACCGAGCTGATCCTAACTGGAGAAAGAGTAGAAGCTGGGATTCAGAGAGGAAAAATACAGAAGGATGCCTCTTCGAGTTCGATAAAGAATCCTTTTGCTGGTAAGAAGGAAGCCAGTGCCATCTATAGCCCGAGGGGCCAAAACAGGGCTGAACATTGTCATACAGTAAGTGTCGTGATGATACCTAGACCTGCAGTTGCTCCACAATTCAATAATCAACAAAGGGTGGAAAGACCACAATGGAAGTTTACCCTCATCGACATGACATTGGCTGAAGTTCTACCTCATCTGCTGCGATCCAACTTGGTAACCTTAAGAGAGGCTCCCAAGAATCCAAATACCATATCTCCCAGATATAATCCGAATGCCCGGTGTGCTTATCATTCTGAGAGTCCTGGCCACGATACAAATGACTGTTGGGCTCTGAGGAACAAAATACAAGACTTGATTGAAGCCAAGGAAATAGATTTTGATGCTCCGGAGAAGCCCAACGTCATAACTGCTCCCATGCCTAAACACGGTCGTGGAGTTAATGTTGTTGACATTAATTTGTTTGTTACCTCTGTTGATGAAGTTTCTACTTCTCTCATGACTGTCAAGAAGAATTTGTTGTTGGCCGGTTTATTTCCGGGTTATGGTGAAGGTTGCCACATGTGTTCGTTTCTACCTTCTGGTTGCCGTTTGTTGAAATTAGGTGTTCAACATCTGATAGATAGCAAAGAAATTTTGTTTGAGAAAGCTTTGGTTTCCACTATTCCCTCTGAAGACGTTGCCATTATAACCATTTCTGCCAATCCTTCCAAGGTTTCCTCGAGAAGACCTGTTAGGATTACATCTGCTCCAAGAATTGCTCCACTGATAATCACTGTTCCTGGTCCCGTCCCGTATGTCTCGGACAAAGCTGTCCCCTAGCATTATGGTGTCGATGTATACTATCATGGCATCAAACAAGATTTGAAAGATGAAGAGGCTGATCCTGATATTGGTAACATTGTCGGAACCAGCAAAGTTACCCGAAGTGGAAGGATCTTCTCCCCCGAGATTTCCCCTAAGACTGTCAACAAGCCTATTATTATTCCATCTGCTGTTCCTGCTAGTACATCTGCTACTGTTCCTATTCTTACTCCAGTTATTATCCCTGTTGGTGAATCGTCTGATACCCGCGACAAAGAAGTTATAAGTGAGCCTGCCCGGATGGAGGCACCTCGAAAAATTGTTGTGGAAGCCTCTAAGCAAGAAATGGAGGAAATACTGAAAATCATTAAGAAGAGCGACTACAATATGGTCGAGCAGCTGGGGCAGACCCCATCGAAGATATCCATGTTGTCTTTGTTGTTGTGCTCCGAGGCCCATGTGAAGGCTTTGATCGCATTCCTCAAAACTGCGCATGTGCCACAAGAGACTTCAGCTGATCAGTTCAAAGATTTTGTCGCCAGCCTGACTGTTGATAATGGGCTGGGTTTTTCAGATGCAGATTTGACACTGAAAGGAAGGAAGCATAATGATGCTCTGCATGTCTCGATTGAATGCATGGGCACCACTATGGCTCATGTACTGGTAGATACTGGGTCTTCACTGAATGTTATGCCGAAGAAGGCATTGGACCGTTTGGATTGCGAGGGTTTGACTCTAAAGCCTAGTAACATTGTGGTAAGGGCTTTTGACGGATCGAAGAGAATGGTGCACGGGGAGGTGTACATCCCTGTCAAAGTAGGTGCTCAGACTTTCGGGTCCACTTTCTATGTGATGGATATCAGACCATCATATTCTTGTTTATTGGCTCGTCCTTGGATCCATGAGGCTGGGGCAGTTACTTCCACACTCCACCAAATGCTGAAGTATCAGGTGAAAGGAAAGATTGTCACAGTGCAGGGTGAAGAAGAGTATATGGTGAGTCACCTCAATTCTTTCCGCTACATAGAGATGGACGGGGAATTCATAGAAACTCCTTGTCAGAATTTTGTAGAGGTCCCTCAGATCTTAGCATCGACTGAAACTACTAGCACAAACCTCCTTTGAAGATGGATTCTCTCAAGGACGCCAGGGTTGTGGTTGAAGAAGGTGGGTGTGCCAATTAGGGTCAGCTCCCTAATTTCACTTATAAAACTGACACATTTAGTTTGGGCTTTACTACAAGAGCTCAAAGGGCTGTTCGACACGCTCGGGATGGAGGACCTCCCCTACGCACCAGCAATCGGGGAATTAACGCCATTGAAGACAATGAAGAGGAATCAGACATTGACAACTAGATCTACCCAACTACCAACGGTGGACCGAGTAACTGGACGGCTAGGGACTTCATACCCGTTTCTTTTATTATGCAGTAATTGACTTATTTGTTTTAAGATTTTTAATAAACAATTTGAAACTTTACGACCCGGTGCCTTGCCCGAGGCACCTTGGCTTTGCTTGTGAGGGCTATTATTTGTCATTTCATAATCATTAATAAAGCATTGGACGTTTCTTGCATACAAATTATGTGCTCTTTATTTTTCTTTCCTGCTTTCACTTTATTAAAACGACTATTCTCTTACACACACTCACGTATCATAATGCAGATCCATATCCACTCTGGATCCCATTGATAACAGCTCTGCTATTTCCAGTTATGACTTCAAAAATACGATCAACCAAGTCGAGGACGAAGGTGAGGATGATTGTGAGGTGCCTGGAGAACTTGCTAGACTACTACAGCAAGAAGAAAGGGCCATACAACCTCATGAAGAGCCGATTGAGATAGTGAATTTGGGTACTGAGGAAGACAGAAAGTAGGTTAAAATAGGTGCAAATCTGGAATTTGGTGTCAAACAAAGGTTGATACAGATGTTGCACGACTATGTCGAAATATTTGCCTGGACCTATGAAGACATGCCTGGGTTGGACACTAATATTGTGGTACATCGCCTGCCGACTAAAGAAGACTGTCCTCCGGTTAAGCAGAAGGTCCTCCGTATGCATTCCGAAATGTCAGAGAAGATCAAGGTAGAGGTTATGAAACAGTTCAACGCAGGATTCTTAGTTGTCACTTCCTATCCACAGTGGGTTGCTCCGGTACCTAAGAAGGACGGTAAGGTATGGATGTGTGTAGATTACAGAGACCTGAACAGGGCAAGCCCCAAGGATGACTTCCCACTTCCTCATATTGATGTTCTGGTCGACAACACCGTGCAACACAAAGTCTTCTCCTTCATGGATGGGTTCTCTGGCTACAACCAGATCAAGATATCTCTTGAAGACATGGAGAAAACAACCTTCGTTACATAGTGGGGCACCTTCGGCTACAAGGTGATGCCTTTTGGGTTGAAGAACACTGGGGAAACTTATCGGCGCGCTATGGTCGTTTTGTTCCATGAGATCGAAGTCTATGTTGATGATATGATAGCCAGGTCTCAGACTGAAGAAGAGCACCTTGATCATCTCCATAAATTGTTTGACAGGTTAAAGACATACAAGCTGAGGTTGAATCCGAACAAGTGTACCTTCGGGGTAAGATCTGGAAAGCTTCTGGGATTTGTCGTCAGTGATAAGGGTATTCAGGTAGACCCCATGAAAGTGAAGGCCATATAAGAGATGCCAGTTCCACGTACAGAGAAGGAAGTCAGGGGTTTCTTAGGACGTCTGAATTACATCGCCAGGTTCATTTCACATCTGACTGCCACTTGTGAGCCAATCTTCAAGCTTCTGAAGGAAGATCAAGTGGTAAAGTGGAATGACGAATGCCAGACTGCCTTCGAAAGAATCAAGGAATACCTTTAAGAACCACCAATTATGATGCCTCCAGTTGAAGGAAGACCTTTGATATTATACTTGATAGTGCTAGACAATTCAATGGGGTGTGTGCTGGGGCAACATGACGAGTCTGGTCAAAAAGAGCACGCCATTTATTACCTTAGCAAAAAGTTTACCGACTGTGAGACCCGATACTCATTGCTCGAGAAAACTTGCTGCGCTTTGGCATAGGCTGCTCGCCGGCTGAGACAGTATATGCTGACTCACACTACCTTGTTGATATCAAAGATGGATCCGATCAAGTATATTTTCGAGAAGCCCGCTCTCTCCGGAAGGATAGCAAGGTGGAAAATGATCTTAACTGAGTACGGCATACAATATACAACCCAAAAGGCAATAAAGGGGAGTGTATTGGCCGATCATTTGGCTCATCAGGCCATGGATGACTACCAGTCTATGAACTTTGAGTTTCCGGATGAGAATATCATGTTGGTAACTGACTATGAAGAACCTGGACCGGATGAAGGGCCTGAAGAAGGATCCTGATGGTCCATGTATTTTGATGGGGCCTCGAACGCCCTGGGTAACGACATTGGCGCTGTAATCATATCCCCCGAGGGCTGTCATACTCCATTCACTGCCCGATTATGTTTCAACTGCACCAACAACATGGCGGAGTATGAACCATGTATCATGGGTCTTCGAGCTGCTATTGACCTAAGTATTAAGTTCTTAAGTGTATTCATGGATTCCGCTCTGGTGATAAGTTAGATCAAAGGCGAGTGGGATACGAAGCACCCGAATCTCATTCCTTACAAAGAATATGTACTGACATTGCTCCCACACTTTGAGGAGGTAACCTTCGAACATTTCCCATGAGAAGAGAACCAGTTAGTGGACGCGCTAGCTACCATGTCTTCTATGTTCAAGGTTAGGTGGGACAATGAAGCTCCCCAAATTACCATTGAGAGGTTGAATGAACCAGCACACTGCTGTGAGATCGATACCGAAGAAGTGGCAGACAAACCCTGGTTTCACGAAGTCAAAAGGTATCTCGAAGCTCAGGAGTATCCCGAAGGGGCATATGTCAATGATAAGAAGTTTCTGGGAAGGTTCGCTGCAAAATTCTTCCTTGGCAATGGAATCCTCTATAAGCGCAGCCATGACTCCATACTATTATGGTGTGTAGATAAGAGCGAAGCAGAGAGGATCATGATAGATCTACATAAAGGCACTTTCGGAACCCATTCTAGTGGACACACCATGGCTAAGAAGATCCTACGGGCAGGATATTACTGGTCCACTATGGAAGCCGATTGTTATCAGCACTCTCGAACCTCTCATAAGTGCCAAGTCTATGCTGATAAGGTGCATGTACCTCCGGTCCCCTTAAATGTTTTGACAGTTACGTGGCCCTTTGCAATGTGGGGCATCGACATGATCAGAGAGATCAGACCTACTGCGTCTAACGGGCATCGTTTCATCCTAGTAGCCATTAATTATTTCACGAAGTGGGTCGAGGCAACTTCCTTTGCTACAGTAACCAAGAACGTCGTAGCACGGTTTATCCGACACAATCTGATCTGTCGATATGGTGTACCAGAGAGAATCATCACTGACAATGGTACGAATCTCAACAACATAATGATCACCGAGATCTGTAAACAGTTCAAGATACAACATCATAACTCTTCTCCCTACCGGCCGAAGATGAATGGTGCTGTTGAAGCAGCTAACAAGAACATCAATAAGATTGTGCAGAAGATGACGGTGACATATAAAGACTGGCATGAGATGTTACCATTCGCTCTTCATGGGTACCGTATCTCAGCACAAACATCGACAGGGGCAACACCCTACTCTCTGGTATATGGCATGGAGGCAGTACTACCCATAGAAGTCCAGATACCCTCTCTCAGGATTATGAAGGATGTGGGTTTGAACAAAGACGACTGGATCCAAACCCGACTTGATCATTTAAACTTAATCAATGAGAAGAGACTTACTGCTATCTGCCATGGCTAAACATATCAAAAGCGAATGATCAAGGCTTTTAACAAGAAAGTCAGACGTTAAGAATATCAAGTCGGGGATCTAGTGATCAAATGCATCATACTGCCGCAAGGTGATCCCAGGGGAAAATGGACCCCCACGTACGAAGGGCCATTTGTAGTTAAGAACATTTTCTCAGGAGGAGCTATGATTCTAACCACAATGAATGGTGACGACCTTCCTCACCATGTCAATGCAGACATAGTGAAAAGATACTACACATAATCAACGACCCGCTAGGTTGACTGGCCTAGACAAAAATAAGGGCTTCCCGGTGAACCAAAAGGGTTCGGGAAAAAGTAAGGGATGAAAATGAAAAAATTTATACACCCGACAAGTCAAAAACCCGAAAGGGAGGCTTGGGCAAAAAAGGGTATCCCGGTGGACTGAAAACCCGAAAGGGCGGTCCAGAAAAAAGTTAGGGATTGAAGTGTATCACTATGTCTCATTGGATCATCTTGCAACCAGACTTCAGTATTGACTATCAAGCTCGGACGGTGCCAACCAATCTGATCAACCTTCGGCCAAGTAGAAAAGTGATGAGACGCTTGAAGATATAAAGGCAATAGTAGAGTTGGAACCCAATGGGGTCGTTTCACATAGCTGTTTTTCTTTCTTTTACACAAATTGTATAATTTCTATTTTTGGCGGTGTTCTCTTACTAGCGCGTCATCCCCTTTGTACAAAATGCCTATTACAGGCCAACTTCAAAAATCAATACAAATCATTTTCACAAGAAACTTCAATTCATTTTTCTCTTTCTGTTTTGTTTTACAAGAACGTCCAATGATTTATTTTTGATATATGCATTTGAAAATGATTGCTGCTCATAAATATTTACATAAGAAACAAAAGACAATTACTCGTAATTCTAGAAACAGAGAAAAACAAGAAGTGCCAAACCCTACAGTTACTCTGCCCATCAGGTATCAGGGTAGAGTCATCTTTAGAACACAATCACGGGTACATACACTCCCCATAGAGTAAAAGTATCCAAAGGCATTGATGTCAGCTTCCCCGAAAAAGAACATAACTATACTCAGTCGAGGTTCATAATTGCGAGCGAGTCAGTAAATTTCATTCCCCAAGCGGAGTTTATTTCTCCATATACAGAAGCTCAATCTCCAATAGAGCTTATCATCTCCAGCAATGAATTTCATCCCCCAGCTGATTTTATTCCTCCAGATCAGCAGGTCTACCAACAGAGTATCTCTTTCCCCTAAGTCTGGTCCCTGCAGAGTTATTCTCCAGCATCTCTTCCCGACAGAATATTTACAAATCTCCAGCAACTGTCAGGGATTTATTTTCCCAGACGCGAGCATACCCCGATAGCATTTCATGAACATACATCATGACATACACATGCATATCATATACAGCATAATCTCATTTATTTTGAGAACATCATCTCACCCTGCATTTCATGCATCGCATATAACTAACCCTGATATCTTTTCAGGAAAAGAGGATTAGCTTTAACAAATCCAGTAGTTATACATATCACATCTACAGACGACTAATGGAAACTCAGTCCCCAAAACCAAACGGGTCAACTAATCTATACTATCGCTTCGAAGTAACCCTACTATCCAGGTTCCTTCTCACAGCCCTACTATCCAGGCTTTCATATCGAAGTAACCCTACTATCCAGGTTCCTTCTCACAGCCCTACTATCCAGGCTCTCATTTCGAAGTAACCCTACTATCCAGGTTCCTTCTCACAGCCCTACTATCCAGGCTTTCATATCGAAGTAACCCTACTATCCAGGTTCCTTCTCACAACCCTATTATCCAGGCTTTTCATATCGAAGTAACCCAACTACCCAGGTTCCTTCTCGCATCCCTACTATCTAGGCTGTCATGTCAAAGTAACCCTACTATCCAGGCTTTCATATCGAAGTAACCCTACCATCTAGGTTCCTTCTCACAAGCCCTACTATCCAGGCTTTCATATCGAAGTAACCCTACTATCCAGGTTCCTTCTCGCAGCCCTACTATCCAGGCTTTCATATCGAAGTAACCCTACTATCCAGGTTCCTTCTCACAGCCCTACTATCCAGGCTTTCATATCGAAGTAACCCTACTATCCAGGTTCCTTCTCACAACCCTACTATCCAGGCTTTCATATCGAAGTAACCCTACTATCCAGATTCCTTCTCACAGCCCTACTATCCAGGATTTTATATCGAAGTAACCCTACTATCCAGGTTCCTTCTTACAGCCCTACTATCCAGGCTTTCATATCGAAGTAACCCTACTATCCAGGTTCCTTCTCGCAGCCCTACTATCCAGGCTTTCATATCGAAGTAACCCTACTATCCAGGTTCCTTCTCACAGCCCTACTATCCATGCTTTCATATCGAAGTAACCCTACTATCCAGGTTCCTTCTCACAACCCTACTATCCAGGCTTTCATATCAAAGTAACCCTATTATCCAGGTTCCTTCTCATAGCTATACTATTCAGGCTTTCATATCGAAGTAACCCTACTATCCAGGTTCCTTCTCACAGCCCTACTATCCATGTTTTCATATCGAAGTAACCCTACTATCCAAGTTCCTTCTCACATCCCTACTATCCAGGTTCCTTCTCACAGCCCTACTATCCAGGCTTTCATATCGAAGTAACCCTACTATCCAGGTTCCTTCTTACAGCCCTACTATCCAGGCTTTCATATCAAAGTAACCCTACTATCCAGGTTCCTTCTCACATCCCTACTATCCAGGTTTTCATATCGAAGTAACTCTACTATCCAGGTTCCTTCTCACAACCCTGCTATCCAGGCTTTCATATCGAAGTAACCCTACTATCCAGGTTCCTTCTCACAGCCCCACTATCTAGGCTTTCATATCGAAGTAACCCTACTATCCAGGTTCCTTATCACAACCCTACTATTCAGGCTTTCATATCTAAGTAACTCTACTATCCAGGTTCCTTCTCATAACCTTACTATCCAATTTCCTTCTCTCCTATCTCCAGACAAAAATTTACAACACTGTAAGACCGGGACCTGATCAAACACGATTGGTTTCGCATTTCCCTAGTAAGTCATGGTGCAGCATGTATCCTGACCAGATATGCAGTTCACTTCCGCTTCCTCAAGCAAGAGTTATTTCCCCATTAGAGTAACGGACAACTGAAGCTCCTAAAATTCTATTTCTCCCAAGACATATACCAACAATCCTTATCAGATTCCTCATCAACGACAGGAGCAAGGACTCTCATCAAAGGAATATCTCAAGAAATCAACATTCTCTAGATGGCATCTTTAAGCCCATCTCCGACGATTCTCCGTCACATCCAGGATGGAATCTTTAAGCCCATATCCGACAATCTTCTATCATCAACCTCCAAATGGCATCTATAAGCCCATTCCCGATATCACAATTCAAGTGTTACTTCATGCGAGTGCAAATTTCTGGGCACTCTAGTGTTCAATCATCTTCCACCTTCAGATTACGAAAGGCAGACGGGTCAATCTACATCCTCAGGTTTAAGAAGATTGAACAGGGGCAGCTATTGTACCCAAAAATCTGCACTCTCATTTTACTCAATACATGCCCATTGAGATCTTCAATTGGCTCAAGGTTGCCCAAGAGTGGACCAGACAACCTCTCTCCTAAGGCAATATACCTCAAATTAGGGTTTCTATTTTCATCAAGATGGGTGAACCACAAAGGTCTCATATTCTCTCCATGGTCTTAATATGTTCTCAAGACCCTACATGTCAAGTTTCATGCCTCGCATAAGAAGTTTGCCCAGTCAACTGCTCAGATGCTTGAGGATCGACTGTACTAGGTCAAAAGTCAATTGTGACCCACATACAGTCAAACTTCAAGATTTTTGGTCAACATCCACAATTTGAAGTGACTTTCATCATTTGATCAAGGATTTACCATGATTCCTCAAGGAATGCTCCAAAATCACCAAAACCCAAAAGTTGCTAAATTAGGGTTTCTTAGTAAAAGTGAACCAAACTTTGACCAAGCATAGCTTCCACATGCTTTATCAGAAATTTTCCATCCAAATCTCATTTTGAAGAGGATGCAATTCCCTACAATTAATCTTCATCTCACAAGTTCAAAATATACACTCATAAAAAGATATGAATTTTTACATTATGGGTCCTTTTGAAAAGTCAACAAAAACACATTTTGGGTCAAAGATCCTTACATGAACATGGAATACTCAATTGAGATGATACCAAAAGGGTTGCTTAGGGGACATCCTAATCTTTCTGAAAAGTCCAAGAACACCTCTCTAGGGTTAAAATTGAGAGAGTTGTGCATTGTCAAAGTTGGCAATTTTTGGAAAAATTATCAAAAGTCAACATTGATCAAATTGGCATTTTTTCCAAAGGGGCCCATGTTTTCTTACTTGAAACATGTTTCTAATAGTACCCACGACCCCTGATCTTTTCCACCTATTATTTTATTACTTTTATCATTTATTTTGATTTTTTATTTATTTAAATCAAAATAAATCAAATTAAATGGTAAAATAATGAAATCAAATCAAATCATGGATTTTTTGTGCATCTTTTGAGTCCCTGTACAGCTAGCATGATGACCAATTCGTGCAAGATTCATTGGATTGGAAAAGATCGGATTGAAGCTTATTTTGGGAAGATATCATACAAAGAGCTATTCAAATCACTTTTTCATTATTTCTCAAGATATGATGCAATTTTATTGACCTAATTTGTTCTATTATATGTATTGAACAATTCCAAATCAAAAGAACAAGGGTTAGGAGTCGTGAGAGGCAAAAGCAAACTCAAAATTTTTGACAAAAAGTGAGGTTCAAATTCTGGGACAGAGGGCTATTCAAGACGATTCAAAGCCAGAAATTAATTCCTTGGCATCTCAGGAAGCATTCCCAACCATTTGTAGGCTTGAAAACATCAAGAATCCTTGCATAGAAGTATCACGGTTTGTATCCCTAATCAAATTCGATTTCTATGTTTTATGCATTATAAATCCATTCTATTCATATATTCTTGTTCATAATCGTGTTTGCAAGCTTTCTATATCCTTTAATTGTATTAACAGTGCAGGAATCAATACTTACCATTGTTAGGGTTTAAGGTCACGATTTGGGGATTCCTGGTACATGTTAAATTAGGCAAAAAGAAGGGTACCATGGTGTTCATAAGATCAAAACGAGTTGATCTGTATAGTTAGATTTCATTTATCTGGCGTTTTGTGGATTTTTTAATGTGACAGGGCTATGGTTACGAACATTTTCCATAGGTAAAAGGTCATCACCTAATACGACAGAGCCTTGGAGAAGATGATTAAGTGGAAGCCAACCATTGGAGCGTTTGAATCTCGCGCATTTTCTGATCCAACTATCTTGTTTTATATATTGCATTTTGTTTTCATTATGTTAATAAATAACCATTGTAGCGCAGCTGGAAAAATGGCGTTGGCAGAAGGCATAAGGACCTGGGTTCGATCCCAGGTCCAGACAACTTTCTTTATTTTCTTTTCCTTCCACAGATCCAGTGCAAACCTCTCTCATATGCCTACCATGCGCCTCAATGTCCAGCCACAGGATGTACTGCTACCCAGATCCAACGCGTTCCAGCCTGAAGGACTATAATACACCTCAAGTCAATGCCACACAAGATCCAGCGTGGTCAACCTGGGCTCATCTTGGTTGGGCCTGTAAATTCAGCTTTGCACCCCCTTTAGCAATCCATCACAAGCCCAAGTTATTATTTTTTATCTTTTCTAATTTCTTTATTTTCCTTTTTTTATTAACACAAAATTAATTTTTTTATTTAATCACAAGTTAACAAATCACAAAAATCACAAAAAAATATTTTTTTAATAATAAATATTTAATTAATTTTTCCCAAAAAATACACCAAAATCATTTTTCTCATAAAATACTTCTTTTTAATTTAATTAGTAAATTAGGTTAATTAGTTTCTTTCATAATTAAAAAACAATTAGAAATTAGGTTTAATTAATTTGTAATTTAATTGTGTTCTCAAATAAAAATCCACAAAAAATACTTTTCCTCACTTAGAGTTTTAGGTTATTTTTCAACCGTCCTCGTATTTAATTCGTTGCGCGATTGTTAATTATTTTGCCATTATTTTGTAAATGCTAAGGGTTTGTAATAGCTTTAAATTAGGGTTTTTATTTATCGCTTTTCCCCCACTTTTGGTTATGTAATTAATCCCCCTCCCCGAAGCCTTGTAATAGCTAGGTTTTATTTCTCGCACTTTTAAATTCCTGCAAATATTTAATTGTCTAGATGTATGCTAATAGAATTGTATGACAAGAATGTCTGGAAAATTAAAACGGTAGATCACCTAATGTGCAAAGATTAAATAACTGAAACAAATCATATGCACATATTTCACTCCTAAGGTTTACCTCACTTCGGTTGCCTTCAGTAAACAATCATTAAGCATAGGAGATTTTAGTGGTTGCCCTCTTGTCTAAAAGATCAAAATGTCCCATTCGAATGTTGCCTCAGAAATGTTGCCTCAGAAAGATCTTAAGACTCTAGGGTTACTACTAAAGTTTTCTAACTGTTGCTTTAGTGATTGTACTTGTCCCTTTCGAATGTCCCTTATAAACTCCAACGACGGTGCTACCTACTACTTAATAGTAGGATATCGTTGTCTAAAGGAAATGGGAACAAAAAATCTTTTTTCGAGTAGGTATAATCTTAAGTACTTGCTCAATGAAGAACTTTTCACACAAACACCTTTCAAAACAAATTTTCAAAACAAACTTCGTCACATCCTTGAGGACTGATACAAGGGTTATCACGAAGTAAAACATTTTCAAGACAAACACGCACAAGCAATTTGAAAAATGAGCAAGTACCTAAGAGCCCGTAGATAACTACGGATAGAAAGGGTGCTAACACCTTCCCTTTCTATAATCTACCCCCCGTACTCATAATATATCGAATAAAGGTTTTTTCTGTTCTTTTTCTTTTCCCATGATTGGATGAAATAAAAGTCGGTGGCGACTTTAGCTTACCGCGACATTTTGAAAACAAAAAATGCAAAATGCAAACCAGTAAAAACAGTTGGTTCTGCCACCGTATCACAACATGCAATCGTCAACATGCGACTTCTCCAAAAGCATCGAGGGACTCATTGATTACGAATGTTAGGATGGATCTCAGGCAGTCATCATCCCAACGGACAGATAAAGAGGAGGTTGTCTCTACCGACACCACGACTAACCGAATAATCTAGAATAAAAGAGAGGACATATTGTAATACGGTGGGAGAACTTACTTTTGTTTAGTTTTATCACAAATGTTGCGGTTAGCAAGAGTCGCCACTGACTTTTCCTTTATCTAATATTTAGGAAAGGTGAAAAGAACAGGAAAGAACTTTGATAGCTTTTGAGTTCGGGGGGTAAGTTATAAAGAGGGAAGGTGTTAGCACCCTTTTCATCCATAGTCATCTATGGGCTCTTAATTTCTTATCTCACTTTTAAAACTTGCTTTGTGTGTGTGTGATTTGTTTGGAAATATTTTGAAATGCCAATTTAAGGCTAACTTTGTAATAATCCTTGTGTCGGTCCTCAAGAATGTATACAAAGTGTTTTTTGAAAATATTAATTTGTTGAGAGTGATGTGTAAAAATGTATTTGTTTATGAAAAAGGTTGTGAGCAAGCATTCAAGAGTTCTTACCCACTAAAGTCTTTCTTGTTATTTTCCTTCTCCTTTAGAGATAGTATTATCCATACCATTAGTTGGTAGATAATCCTATCTATTGGATGTGGAGGGACATGTGTAGGGTCATCGTATGGTCATCAAAGGAAACATATAAAGATACTTTAGCAATTTTATAGAAGGGACTATCATCATTTTGCTTGTAGGGTCATCAAAGGGACTGGATTATTTCGTTGGCAACTCGAAGGGTCATTAAGGGATTAGATCTTTATTCGAAAGGGACCATGATGATTTGATTCAGGGTCTTTTGCTAAAGTATCCCTACTTTCGAGGGACATGACCAATATCCGTAAGGCAACAAGAGAGGTTACCCTAGGGGTGAAGTGTGCAAAGTGTATTAGTTTCAATTATTTAGTCTTGAAAATTAGGTTTTCTATTTCCAACTCGTTAGTCTTTCCATGTAAACCCTAATTACTAACAGTTATAAAATATAATATGAAGAAAGTAAAACCTAAGTTATTACATCTCGTGAGCAGTTACATAATTAGAAAAAATGTGAGAAAAGATAAATCTACACTATTACATTGGTAATGCTGCCTATACAGTTTTCTAGGAAATTAAATATCAAAAGGAAATAAGAAAAATGTTAGAAAAATGTTTAAATGTCACAAGTTAAAAAAATTGGTATTTTGTGATTTTTTTTTCCTGATTTTAATTAAAAAAGGAATTAATTAAGTTATTTAAATAAAAGTTTGAAATAAAGAAAACATGAAAATGTATGGGGTGGGGCTGGAACCCACACCCTTCCCTTCACCAGTCAATGATCTTACCACCATGCCACTTGTTGTTGATTGTTATTAAATCAGGTATCAACCATAATATGAACAACTTAAACGAATGTGCGTGGTTTGGAAAAGATGAGAGAAAAAATGCGGAAGCTAGGACTCAAACCCAAGCTCTTTGCAATACCAGTCACGCTTCTTACTATCAGGTCACTAATTATTTTGTGTTATACATCCAATCAGCAACCCATATAAAATAAACAAACAATTAAAAATATCAATCAAATAAAACACGCGTTCAGGTGGGCCCATATGATTTTGAATGGACGAATGAGAAGGGATAATTGAGCCACGTGTTTCCTCTGGCCGGTAAAACCATAATAGACGATGGCTACAACCATCTTCTCCGGCCACTTGAAATTGCTAACCTGCAAAATGAACAAAATTGAAACCCAATATTAAGGCTACCCCCATAATCGACCCCTGCGAATCGATTGGTGGTGTTAGTTTTGCCTGAAACGGTATGGAAATACTGATACGAAGGTACAAAAGCGTTTTGCCCTAGCCATGGAAAAACACGATTCTCACGTTAGAGCTCTATTTTTATGATTCAAACATGTTCTAAATAACAGCAGGAACACATTTAGGCAGTTAACAAACATTAGTAATGCATGAAATTAATTATATGAATATTTAAAAAAAAAAGTAAATCGGAGAAGATGAGTATGCTTGTTTCAAGCACCAATGGCCATGACTTTCGTCCTATTCTTACCCTTAGATGCTTCAGGAATGATTTGCAATGGATGGCTGGGACTGAAAGTGGCTGGATCTTTTGTTCTTACTTTACCCTAATATTGAAAAATTTCGTGGATTTTGAGACTTGCTTGGAGGCAACTTTTTTCCGTCCTCGTCTTATGGAGTGTGTCCTCTATTTATAATGCTTAGATTAGGTCAACAAATATGGAAAGTAACTTGTGCAATCATGGTCAAATCAAACAAGAATAAAACATGTTTTCAAGTTTCTATATTTGAAGATTCCTGCCCTATTAGACCTCACATGGTTTTGGCAAGTTGTCATGAGCTTTTTTGGGCCTCCAATTTGATCAAAACTAAAGTCCACACACCTAAGTCCAACGCTTTCATATTTTATTTGATTTAATTTGCATTTAAATAAATAAAATCCAAATAAAAGAAATAAAAATCATAAAAATATGTGAATGGGTCTAGAGGTATAATATGAGGTCATGAACATATTTAGACCTTAAAATATAGGTCCACTAGTCCAAAATTTCAAGTTTTCTCAATTTGGACTTCATGCATTTTCTTAAAAATTGCCCAATTTGCACAACTCATAACTTTCTCAATTTTTGTCATATGAAGGTGATCTGTGACTTTTTGGAAACCTCAAGATGTCTCCTACAACTTTCATGTTGGTAATTTTTTCATTTGAAGTATTTATCTTTTATGTGAATTGCTTTGACAAAAGATATCTTTTTGTTGACTTTCAAAATGACCTGTAAAGTTTTTGGCTCATATCTCTCAAATGAAACATTTTTGGCCTTGAGCTTAGACAGGCAAAATTGTATAGAATTGAATTTCCTTAAAGATGATCTTTGGTTGAGGAATTTCTGCTGAAGTATGTGAAAGTTATACTTGGTCAAAGTTCAGTTGACTTCTCCTTAAGAAAACCCTAATTTAGTAACTTTTGACTTTTGATGAATCTTGAGTTTTCTTGATGAATCATGATCAAACCTTGATCAAATGATGAATGTGACTTCAAAATGTTGATGTTGACCAAAAAATCTTGAAGTTTGAATTTAGATTGATTAAAGTTGACTTTTTATTCAATATAACTGATTTTCAATCATCTGGCTAATTGACTGAGCAAACTTGTGATGTAAGTCCTCAAATATAACATGAGGACTCGTTGAAGCATATGAGAAATCATGAAATCCACTTGAGGCGTTAGAAACTCACTTTCCTTTGAGAGAAACAAAGCCCTAGTTGTAGGTCAGTTGTTTAGGATGAGGGTTTGTCTGGTCAACCCTTGAGTAGTCTTGAGTACTTGAGACTCCTCTGAGCATGAGGATGTGTCTTAAATCAATTTGTCTCAAAGATGGGAGGGAAAACTTTGGGGTACAACAGCTGCCCATGTTCAATCTTCTTAAACCTGAAGAGTTAGATTAAGATGCCTACCTTTCGTGATCTGATGGTGGAAGAGGATTGAATACTTATAAGTGCCCAAAAATTTGCACTCGCAGATGCACGAAGCAACGATGCAGGTTGATTATACCGGGAATAGGCTTAAAGATTCCATTTGGAAAAGGTGACGGGATACCGTCGGAATGGGCTTATAGATGCCATCCAAAGTAAATATGTTCTTGGATAACTGTTGACAGGAGTATTAGAATGAGTGTATGTCTGACTATATAGGAAAGAGTATTAGAATGTGTCTATAGTCGACTATATCTAAAGGTGGATCGTAATGAGTCCTTGCCTGACTATATCTGGAAAATATATTTTAACGAGTCTACGCCCGACTGTATCTAGAAATGGATCAGAATGAGTCTTCGCCCGATTGTATCTGAACAATGTATTGGAATGAGTCTACACCCGACTGTATACACAAGTGGATCTGAATAAGTATTCAACCGATTGTATCTGAAAAATGTATTGGAATGAGTCTACGCTCGACTGTATCTAGAAGTGGATCAGAATGAGTCTTTTACCCGACTGTATCTGAAAAAGTATTAGAATGAGTCTACGCTCGACTGTATCTAAAGGTGGATCAGAATGAGTCCTCCCCTGACTGTATTTGAAAAATGTATTGAGATGAGTCTACACTTGATACTATCTAGAAGTAGATCAGAATGAGTCTTCGCCCGACTGTATCTGAAAAATTATGTTGGAATGAGTCTACGCCCGACTGTATCTAGAAGTGGATCAGAATGAGTCTTTGCCCGACTGTATCTAAATAATGTATTGGAATGAGTCTATGCTTGATTATACCCAAAAGTGGATTAGAATGAGTCTTCATCCGACTGTATCTGAAAAATGTATTGGAATGAGACTACACCCAATTGTATCTAGAAGTGGATCAAAATGAGTCTTTTGCCCGACTGTATCAGAAAAAGTATTAGAATGAGTCTATGTTCGACTGTATCTAAAGGTGGATCAGAATGAGTCCTTGTCTGATTGTATCTGAAAGATGTATTGGAATGAGTCTACGCCCGATTGTATCCAGAAGTGGATCAAAATGATTCTTCGCCCAACTGTATCTGAAAAATTATGTTGGAATGAGTCTACGCCCGACTGTATCCAAAAGTGGTTCAGAATGAGTCTTCGCTCGACTGTATCTGAAAAATGTATTGGAATAAGTCTATGCACGACTGTATCCAGAAGTGGATCATAACAAGTCTTTTCCCGATTGTATCTTAAAAATGTACTAGAATGAGTCTATGCTCGACTGTATCTAGAAATAGATCAGAATGAGTCTTCGCCCGAATGTATCTGAGCCATGTATTGGAATGAGTCTACGCCTGATTGTATCCAGAAGTGGATCAGAATGAGTCTTCGCCCGACTATATATAAAAAAAATTTGGAATGAGTCTACACCCGACTGTATTCAAAAGTGGATCAGAATGAGTCTTCGCCCGACTGTATCTGAAAAATGTATTAGAATGAGTCTACGCCCGACTGTATCTAGAAGTGGATTAGAATGAATCTTCACCCGATTGTATCTAAATGATATACTGGAGTGATTATCAGACATAATCTATCTCAATCATATCTTAACTGTATCTAGAAGATGTACTGGAATGAGTATCAAAATGAATCTATATCTCGATCGTATCTAAACTGTATCTAGAAGATGTACTGGAATGAGTATCAGAATGAATCTATATCTCGATCGTATCTGAATTGTATGTACTGGAATGAGTATCAGGATGAATCTATATCTAAATCGTATCTAAAATGTATCTAGAAGATATACTGGAATGAGTATCAGCATGAATCTATATCTCGATCGTATCTTAACTGTATCTAGAAGATGTATTGGAATGAGTATCAGAATGAATCTATATCTCGATTGTATCTGAACTGTATCTAGAATATGAACTGGAATGAGTATCATAATGAATCTATATCTCGATCGTATCTAAACTGTATCTTGAAGAGAATTTCGAATGAGTATCATAATGAGTATCAGAATGAATCTATATCTAGATTGTATCTGAACTGTATCTAGAAGATGTACTAGAATGAGTATCAGAATGAATCTATATCTTGATTGTATCTGAACTGTATCTAGAAGATGTTTTGGAATGAGTCTACTTCTGACTGTATCTAAAAGAGTATAAGAATGAATCGTCGACTGATTGTATCTGAAGGATGATAAATTGTTGACAATAGTTATCTGTTTGTGAACTAGCCTGAAAAAACAAAGTTAGTTTTATGCAATATCATGATGTATGTAATGAATTGCCTAATGATGCTCTTAAAATGCATGAGAATGTGTTTTGTATGTGTATGATATGATATTTTGTAAATGATGTATGGATGCAAGATGTCACTGACGACAACGACAACTTTGTAAAGCAATGTTTAGTTGGGGAAACTAAATCGATGACTGTTGCTGGGGATGAAGAAAGTAATTCTTCAATTTTTGTTTAGAATGACTTTACTAGGGATTCCCGCTTTCTGTTTGAGGACACTCCGCTGGGGATGTTCGACTTCTGCTTGGGGATAGAAGCATTCAAAGAGAGTCGGTCATTCGTCGTTCTTTTTATTGAAGGATTTGATTCTATGTACCCTGTCTGGGATAAAAGAGATGGATAATCCTCTGATACACTATCTGACCAAGTTTCAGATACATATGTCAACTCTTCTGGGGAGGACAATGTTGAATGACACGTGGCTATAGAAGAGAATTTTGTCGGGGAATTTGTAGTATTGGAGAAATAAACTCCATTGGGGAATTAAATCCTATAGATTGTGTTGAGGAAATAATCTCTGACGGGGATTGGAAATTCATAGGCTGCGCTGAGGAAGTTTCCACCGTATGATGGGGAAATGATCAAACTTCCTTATCTGCTAGGGGACCTATTGGGAAAGATGATCATGTCAAGATATCCATCAGGGATATGAAGGTGAACTGCTGGAAGATGCCCCAATTTCTGTCTGAGGGTATATTAGATTTGCTTGGGAATATATCTCTATTGGGGATGAGCTTGTGAAGATAGCTCTGTAGAGATAGTTCCATGGAGATTTCTCTGTGGGGATTTGTGGATAACTTGAACATTATCCCAAATCCTAGAGTCTTTAGTAAATTCTGATCAGAGTGATAAATCTTCTACTGATAAACAAGTGATGAGATAACGGGATATAGTCACACTCTTTAATCCCTAACTTTTGCCTGGACCGCCTTTTCAGATTTTCAGTCCACCGAGATACCCTTTTTTACCCAAGCCGCCTTTTTAGGTTTTCGACTTGTCGGGTGTAAAATTTTATTTATATATCCCTAATTTTTGCCCGAACTCTTTTAGTTCCTCGGGATGCCCTTATTCTTGCCTAGGCCAATCAACCTAGCAGGTTTCTTTTTCATGCATAGTATTTTTGACTAATTCTGTATTCATAGGGTGCAGAGAATTTTCACTGTTCATGGTAGTAAGTGTTGTAGCACTTCCAGAAAATATTTTCTTGATCATACGTGGCCATTCGTATGCGGGAGTCCATTTTCCCTTGGAATTAGTGTTGTACACCTGATGCTTCAAGTTATTGATCAACCATTGATTGCCAACTTTTTTATAGTCTTGACCTTCCTCAGTATTTTTCTAAGAACTGTCACAGCAAAATGACACCATATGATACTACTGACATAGACAAGCAATTTGGTGATACCTAAGATTCAACTTTCATAGTGTCTTTTGTTAAAACTCATGATCAATGTAACATGCCCCAAGTGATTTAGATGGAGATCTGCCCCTGGCTATTTAACACTTTTAAGAGATTCTTTGAATCTTGACTTGACTGCCACAGATGAGTTGGACAATAACATGTCATGCCCCTTGATTTATAACCCATTGGGTCCACAAAAGGCATGTTACTGGAAGTGTCTTTCTCTTTACAGTAAGCCTTACAGGAGTCAGGATACCTTTTTGAAACAGTATGCTTTCAAACTAACTTATGCTTCAGTTAGGACTTTTAAGGGTTGTAACATGGCATGGTTCACAGTTTAAGAAACAAAGGATAAAGGCTCAAAGTTTATTTGTACCCGACCTGTTCTCCATGATGTTCTTCAGGCCTATACTCAGTTAATTATGCATTTAGGTTACAATAGAGTTTAGAATTATAGAACTGATACTTTGGTGATGGTTCTGAAACAGGAAGTTTATCTGGAAAGGCAGTCATTTTTCTTGTAACATCTTTGTTTTGTTGAGGATTTGTAGCGACCTATTTTTGATTTTATCATCCCTAACTTTTTCCTGAACTGTTTTATTTGAGATTACAGTCAGCGGGATGCCCCTGTTTTTTTTTCCTAAGTCTCCTTCACAGGTTTTGACTTAGCGGACTTTTCATTTGAAATATAATAACTTCCTGGCTCAATGATTACGGGGAACCATCATCAATTTTCAATTTAGAAGAGTATCTTTGACACTAATCGTCGTGTACGAAGGTAAAGGTTGTGAGTGCACAATTGATTTGACTGAGAAACTACTCTGCCCCAAGTTATGTTTAAGGGTTTCAATTTGCGTGAAAAATAAAACTCATACTTCTTAGGCTCAAAGGGGTTGACTATGGATTAACTTCCTTATATCTCCAATGTTTAGGAATTGAACCAATGTGTAATACGGTGGGAGAACTGACTTGGTTGTTTTACGTTTTATCGCAATTGTTGCGGATAGCAAGACTCGCCACTGACTTTTCTTTTATCCAATAAGGAAAGGGTGAAAAGAACAGGAAAGACCTTTGAGATATTTTCTTGAGTTCGGGGGGTAGGTTATGAAAAGGGAAGGTGTTATCACCCTTTTCATCCGTAGTTATCTACGGCCTCTTAGTTGCTTGCTAGATCACTTTTGAAATTGCTTTGTTTGAAATGTGTTTGTATTGGGTTTTGAAAGTATTTTTGAAAAGCGTCTTCATTTAGGAAAACTTTGTAATGATTCTCGTCTCTATAAGAATGCATACATATTGTTGGACTTTTTTGAAAATATTTTCATGTTTTGAAAGTGTTTGGTGTGTTTGAAAAGATGTTTATTTTTGAAGATGGATTGTGAGAAAGCAACTATGAACGTTCTACCTACTCAAAAGTCTTTTGTTCATTTCTTTCTTCCTTTGTCGTTACTATCTTACCATTGATTGGTAAGAAGCCCTATCTTTGGATGTAAAGGGACGGACGTGGGTCATTGTATAGTCATAAGATGTAATGTTGCGATATTACTTAGCATTTTTCTTAAGGGACTAAGATCATTTGTAAGGAAATATTTGTAGCGTCATCGAGGGACTATGATCTTGTCTTTTTTGGTTGTTTTTGCTAAGGCATCTCACATGCATAACATGACCATTTTCTCAAGGCAACAAGTGGAGTTAACCCCAGAGGTGTAGTGTGTAAGTGTTTTGATTTCATACATTGTTTTGTCTTGGATTAGGATTGTCTAGGATTTATTTTAGTCTTGCCATACACACCATAATTACTAACAATTATATGAAAAACAATAAATTTGTAGAAATTAAAATACTATGATATTACATCATTAGGGAGATGGGGAGTACAATTTATGAATTGGGATGAAATAGGAGCTTAAATATTACAACCATATTGAACAGCCATGAAGAAAATATATAGAAAGTATAAAATTAGTGTAAAAGAGAGGAAAATTGCATTTTTAACCATTACGTGTTGACACATGCATCTATGCATCGACACATAACTTTTCATTGCTCATGTAAAACCAAATCAGCGCAGTATAAGTCGATGCATAACGGTATGTGTCGACTCATTTCTTACATGTGTCGACACATTCGTGTTTTGTTTCGACTCATGTGCGTTTTTTTCTTTCTGTTTTGTGCTTGTTATAGAAGTATGCATCGACTCATGAGGTTTTGTGTCGGATCATAACATGTCCTTCCGCTGTCGACTCATGTGAGTATGTGTTGACTCATACTGCAATTTTTTTTCACTCTATCATTGTTTTGCTGCATGCATGGGTTAGTTTTCAACACATGGTTAGCAAAAATGAAAGATAAGCATATGGTTAGCGTCAAGGGCAACGGTTACTACATTTTATTATAAAAAAGGAATCATTAATGATGCTTTAGGAGGATTTAAAAGTCAAGAAGACTTACCTTGCAACTGGATTTTTGTGATTTGAGTTTGAGTTGCTGTCTTGACTGTTCTTGAGCTTAAAAAAAGAGAGGAGATGTTACAGAAACTGTTCTTGAGTTTGAACAACCTCTATATGATGTATGTAAGGTATTTAGATGTTTTGTTTGGACAGAACTTGCAAAGTGTGAGGGATTCAAGGATTTGGATTTCAAAGCTCAAGAGTGGAAGCTTTGTGGATAGTTATGGCTTTTTGGAAGGTGTGAGATTTATGAGGGCTTGTCTACACAACAACACTTCTGGCTTTTCTTTATTTTTTTCTGAACTCTTTATCTTGTAAATGGCCTCTCTATTTATAGAGAATGTTTGAGACTTGAAACAACTCAGATTTTGAATCACATGTTAAAGCTATCTTGCTTGTTTTTGAAGCAAGCATGAAGAACACGTGTCCAATGTTTGTACCTAGCTATCTAAAGTGGTTGATCACTTTAAACATGTTTGTTCTAACTTGTAGGAGTTGAGTGTGATCAGAACAACAAGTTAGAGGCTCAAGAAATTGACTTTGTGATTAAAGTGAACTTTTCAAGAATGGATATGTTACTTTCTTCCAAAAATGGAATTATCAATTGGACAAAGGTTCAAACACTTGGATCATAGTTTAATCAGTTGTGTAAGGATATAATTAAGCAGTGATATACAATTTTGAGGCCTGAAAAGTGAAAATTATGCAGCATGGCTATGGATTTGATTCTTGTTCATCACAAAATCTGCCTTGTAATTCAAGAATGACACCCTAACTTCATGGCTTTGATTCTCTTAGCTCAAGTATGATCTCAATGAGTTATTTGACATTTTGTAAAGCTTGTAACATCCTCTACAACCTTCATGTTTTCTATTTTTGAAGAAACCAAATGTAACTTGATGAAAATTGGCCAAGAAGTTGGGATAAAAACCTGACCAAACCTGCTGAAAATTTCTCTGTGTTTATACAAAAATACCATGACTTCATGAATTTATAACTCAAAATCCAAGCAGTTTCAGGACTTGATCAGCAAAGCAAAGTTGTAGATATCATCAAGATCTACAACTTTCATGTTGAAAGTTTTCTTTGAATCATCTTGCATCTTGGTGAAAGAATGGCATGAAGTAATTAAATTATCATGTATAAAAAACACTTAGAAAAATTTCTAAGTCTTGAAAAGTTTGACTTTTCACATTGAATTTTGACTTTATTGACTTTTTGATGATCAAGATTTGTATTTTGAATGTCTTGATAAATTTTGATCTTTGAAACTTAATATTGATCAAAAAGTCAAAGTTTGACTTTTAGTGCACGATTGACTTTTCAACAGTTGACCAAATTTCATCTGTTAATCCAATGATCTTGAGAGATGTTTTGAGCCATTAAATTAGGTCAACATGTTATATTTGAGTCTTTGAGATTATGATTGAAGCCATTAAGTCATGTATTAGGTCAAAGGTCAGTGATCAGTCATTCTCAGTCAAAACCCTAATTTGTGGTCTCAGTGTTTCGAAGGTGATTTTGTTTGGTCAATTCCTTGAGAATCCGTGAGCATTGAAGATATTTTGTGAAATGTCTTGAGAAAAGAGAGGGAAAATTTTGGGGTACAACAACTTCCCCTGTTCAATCTTCTTAAACCTGAAGAGGTAGATTGGCGAGTCTGTCATTCGTGACTTGAAGGTGGAAGATGATTGAACACTTAAGTGCCCATAAATTTGAACTCGCTTGTGCAAGAGGTGAACTGTTTGTTGATTATCGAGAATGGTCTTAGAGATTCCATTTGGAGAAGTGGTGAAGAGTTTGTCATAGATTGGCTCACAAATGCCATCCGGAGTAACTGTCGAGGGAGAAGTATCAAAATAAATCTTTGGTCGATTTATACTGAAAATGTAGATGTCGTCTGCCTGTTTTTAACTGGTAGAGATACATCTAAACCAGAAGAGGTCTTTGCTGGGTGACTTCACTGGGGAAATAACTCTAACCAGAAGAAGCCTGTTGATTGCCTATTATTAATTGGTAGAAGTAAATCCATCCAGAAGAGGACTTTTGTTTTGTTGACTGAATTTTTCCTACAAGGAAAAGGGTTAGTTGCATGCAGATGTATGCATGGCGTAATGATGTCCTCAAAATGAATGAGATTATGTTGTATGCATTTGCCATGTATGTGCTATGATGAACTAATGTTATTGAAATGTAACTTTGTCTAGGAAAATAAATCCTTGACAAATGTTGGGGAGTAAAGGGAAGATGAACCCATGACTTCTGCTGGAGATGAAGAGTATGTGTATCTTCGAACTTTGTTTTAGAATGCTTCCGCTGGGGATTCCTGTTTTGCTGTTTGAGGAGAAATCCGCTGGGGAATATTGACTTTGCTTGAGGAAACTCTACGGGGAGCATTGATTTCTGCTTGGGGGAATAGAGCTTAGGAGTTTTAGTTGTCCATTGCTCTACTGGGGAGCTATCTCTTGATTGGAGAGGAAGAAACTTTAGCTGTTATATGGTCGGATTCCAGGCTTCACAACAACTTGCTAGGGATAAAGAAGTTAACTGTTATCTGGTTGGATTCCAGGCTTTATAATAACTCACTAGGGATAGTGGCAAACTCTACTGGGGAAGAGGAGTGTTGTTAGTGATTTGAAGAAGTTAAACTATTATCTGGTCGGGTCCATACTTTATAGTAACTCGAACGGTTATCTGGTCGGGTCTAGGTTTCAGCAATTCGAACTGTTATCTGGTTAGGTCCAGGTTTCAGCAATTTAATCTTGAGGTTAACTGGTATCTGGTCGGGTCCAGGTTTCAGCAACTCGAACTACTATCTGGTCGGATCCAGGTTTCAGCAATTCAAATTGTTTTCTGGTCAGGTCCAGGCTTCGCAGAAACTTACTTAAAAAGATGAAGTTAATTGTTGTATGGTCGGATTCCAGGCTTCGTAGTAACTTATTTTAAAGGATGAAGTTAATTGTTATCTGGTCGGATTCCAGGCTTCGCAGTAACTTGCTTGAAAGGATGAAGTTAACTATTATCTGGTCGGATTCCAGGCTTTGCAGTAACTTGCTTGAAAGGATGAAATTAACTATTATCTGGTCAGATTTCAGGATTCACAGTAACTTGCTTAAAATGATGAAGTTAACTATTATCTGGTCAGATTCCAGACTTCGCAGTAACTTTCTTGAAAGGATGAAGTTAACTGTTATCTGGTCAGATTCCAGGCTTCGCAGTAATTTGCTTGAAAGGATGAAGTTAACTGTTATCTGGTCGGATTCCAGGCTTCACAGTAACTTGTTTGAAAGGATGAAGTTATCTGTTATCTGGTCTAATTCCAGGCTTCGTAGTAACTTGCTTGAAAGGATGAAGTTAATTGTTATCTGGTTGGATTCCAGGCTTCGCAGTAACTTGCTGGGATAGTAACGACTCCATTTGGGAATGCAATGACTCTATCGGAGATTAAGGGATTTTGTCCATTGATTTTTAATAGTCTGAGAGGACAACTGAAGCTGGGGAATTTGCAATTTGTTAGTGAAATAAACCCGGTTAAAGAGAATATTTTGACGACCTTCTGTGGAAGTGACTTCTTTAGGTAGAACTCCATAAGGCTTCTTTCTAAGACCAACTCAGTTGGGGAGAGGGTTTTTGAGAGATTGGAACTCTAGCTGGGGATTGCATGATTCCGTCTCTGTGGGGGTAATCTTATTGAAGTATCTCTGTGGGGATATCCCAAATCCTTAAGGGGATGCTTGTTACTATTTTTATCTACACATTTGTTAATAGTTTAATCATGTTCATATGCATATGTTCATTCAATTTTAGTCATTGGATACTTTTGCACTCAAAACAGAAAACAAAAAAAGTTTGCTTCTCAAAGTATATTTGTATTGATGTTTTACCGATGAATAGGTATTTTTGTATAAAAAGACGGAGATCCTAGTAAGAGGAAATCATTGAAAAATGAAAGGAAATACAAAGTGAAAGCAAAAATAATAGCCATATGGAAGTGATCTCATTGTGTTCCAACTCTTATATTGCCCCTATGTCTTTGAACATCATCCCTTGTCGTTGAAAGAATTTAATTGGATTGATCTTGGATCATTTGAACTCAGACCTTGGTAATAAAGCTGGCTGCAGAGATTCCACGGGACATAGTCATACGCTTAAATCCTTAACTTTTTCCCAGACCGCCCTTTAGGGTTTTCAGCCCACCAGGATACCCATTTTTTCCCAAGTCGCCCTTTCGGGTTTTCGACTTGTCAGTGTACAATCTTTTGCCCGAAACTATTGGTTTGTCGGGATGCCCTTATTTTTTCCTAGGCGTTTCGACCTAACGGGTCATTTTATGCGTAGTATTTTTTAACTATGTCTGTGTTCACAGGATGTGAGAAGTCTTCACCATCCATAGCGGTCAGCTTCATGGCACCACCAGAGAAAACTTTCTTTACAATGAATGGTCCTTCGTAAGTGGGAGTCCATTTGCCCTTGGGATCTCCTTGTGGAAGAATGATGCGCTTTATTACCAAGTCGCCAGCTTGATACAGTCGAGGCTTGATCTTTTTGTCGAAAGCTTTGATCATACGTTTTTGATACATTTGACTATGACAAACAGTAGTCAGTCTCTTCTCATCAATCAAGTTCAACTAATCCAACCTAGTCTGAATTCATTCATCTTTGCCTAAGTCCGCTTCCTTCATTATCCTTAGAGAAGGAATTTGAACTTCGACAGGGAGGACAACTTCCATGCCATAGACCAAGGATAACATGGTTGCCCCAGTTGATGATTGAGCTGAAGTATGGTAGCCATGGAGAGCAAACGGTAACATCTCCTGTAAGTCTTTATATGTTACCACCATCTTTTGCACAATCTTCTTGATATTTTTATTAGCAGCTTCCACTGCGCCATTCATCTTGGGTCTGTATGGAGAAGAATTGTGATGCTTGATTTTGAACAAAGTATAAAGTTCCGTAATCATAGAATTGTTGAGATTGGTTCCATTGTCAGTGATAATCCTTTCGGGGATACCATAATGGTCGATGAGGTTATGCTTGATAAACCGGGCTACAATGTTCTTGGTAACTGAGGCATATGAGGCGGCTTCGACCCACTTAGGAAATAATCAATGGCAACAAGGATGAAAGGGTGTCCATTGGAAGCGATAGGTTTGATCTCTCCAATCATGCCAATTCCCCCATTGCAAATGGCCACAGAGCGGTCATGACATTCAGAGGAATTGGGGGGTACATGGACCTTGTCAGCATAAATTTGACACTTATGAAAAGTCCTTGAGTGATGATGTCAATCAGTTTCCATTGTGGACCAATAGTAACCAGACCTCTGGATTTTCTAGGCCATAGTGTGCCCACTAGAATGACTCCAAAATATTCCATCATGCATGTCTTCCATAATTTTGTATGCCTCCTTCTTGTCCACACACCGGAGTAGAGTAGAATCATGATTTCGCTTACACAAGATTCCATTTCTTATAAAGAATTTGGTTGAGAATCTTCGCAAGAATTTCTTATCATTGATGGAAGCTCCTTCAGGATAATCTTGTGCTTCAAGATATCTCCTTACTTCATGGTACCATGGTTTCTCTTCGTCAGTGTCAAGCTCATAGCAGTGTGTAGGTTCGTCAAATATTTCGATTGTAATCATAGGAGCTTCATTGTCCCATTTGACCTTGAACACGGAAGACATTGTTGCCAAGGCGTTAGCCAACTGATTTTCCTCTCTAGGGAAGTGCTCAAAGGTGGTCTCCTCAAAGTATGGTATCAGAGTTAACACAAGCTCCTTGTATGGAATCAGGTTAAGATGCTTAGTGTCCCATTATCCTTTGAATTGACTGATCACTAGAGCAGAATCTATGAATACGTTCAAGAACTTGATCCTTAAGTCAATGGCAGCCTTTAGACCCAAGATGCACACTTCGTACTCAGCCATGTTGTTTGTACAATCGAAGCACAATCTAGCAGTGAAAGGCGTATGGCAGCCCTCGGGAGAAATAATCACAACACCAATTCCATTGCCCAAAGTGTTGTAAGCTTCATTGAAAACCATAGTCCATCGGGACCCTTGTTCAGGTCCGTCATATGGTCCAGGTTCTTTGCAGTCAGTTACTAGCATAATATTCTCATCCGGGAAGTCAAAGTTCATAAATTTATAATCATCAACAGCTTGATGGGCCAAATTATCTTCCAATACACTTCCTTTGATGGTGTTTTGTGTTGTATATTGAATATCATATTCAGTCAGAATCATTTTCCATCTAGCTATCTGTCCGGAGAGAGATGGTTTCTCGAAGATGTACTTAATAGGGTCCATCTTAGAAATCAATAAAGTGGTGTGATTCAACATATACTGTCTTAACCGGCAAGCAGCCCATGCTAGAGCGCAACAAGTTTTCTCGAGAAGTGAATATCTGGTTTTACAGTCGGTAAATTTTGTGCTCAGGTAGTGTACTGCATGCTCTTTTCGGTCATACTCGTCATGTTGGCCCAACACACACCTAATAGAATTATCTAGCATAATCAAGTACATGATGAATGGTCTTCCTTCCACTGGAGGCATAAGGATAGGAGGTTCTTGCAAATAATCCTTGATTTTGTCGAAGGCAACTTGGCAATCTTCGTTCCATCTGACTACTTGATCTTTCTTCAAGAGTTTGAATATTGGATCACAAGTAGTAGTTAAGTGAGATATGAAGATGGAAATGTAGTTAAGATGACCCAAGAATCTTCTAACCTCTTCAGAACGGGGAACCAATATTTCTTGAATGGCTTTTACCTTTTCAGGATCAACTTCGATGCCTTTACCACTTAAGACAAATCCTAGAAGCTTTCCAGACCTTACTCCGAATGTGCACTTATTAGGGTTTAACCTTAACTTGTACTTCTTAAGCCTCTCAAATAGCTTGTGTAGGTGATCAAGACGCTCTTCTTCAGTTTACGACCTTGCAATCATATCATCCATATAGACCTATATTTCATGATGGATCATATCATGAAATAAAGCTACCATAGCTCTTTGATATGTTGCCCCTGCATTCTTTAATTTGAACGGCATGACCTTGTAACGAAAGGTGCCCTATTGTGTAAAAAAGGTGGTCTTTTCCATGTCTTCGGAAGTCATCTTGATCTGGTTGTAGCCAGAAAATCCATCCATGAAGGAGAAGACTTTATGTTGAGCGGTGTTGTCAACCAAGACGTCAATATGAGGTAGAGGGAAATCATCTTTGGGGCTTTCCCTATTTAAATCCCTATAGTTTACACACATACTGACCTTCCCATATTTCTTTGGCACGGGAACCACGTTCACAACCCATTGAGGATAAGATGTCACATCTAGGAAACATGCATTGAATTGTTTCATCACTTTATCTTTTATCTTTTCAGACATGTCACGCCGCATGCAACGAACTTTTTGCTTAACAGGAGGACAATCTTCCTTTGTTGGCAGACGATGAACCCCAAAGTCGGTATCCAACCCTGACATATCTTTATACGACCAATCAAACACTTCAACATAGTCATGTAACATCTGAACCAATTTGCTCTTGATACCATCTTCTAGGTTAGCGCCGATCTTGACTTCTTTCCTGTCTATCCTGGTACCTAGGTTGATAACTTCGACTGGCTCTTCATGAGGTTGAATAGCTTTCTCCTCTTGAACCAGAAGTCTGGATAGTTCCCCTGGTAATTCACAATCTTCCTCGCCTTCGTCTTCAGCTTGGTTAATTGGATGTTCGAAGTCATAACTGACAATAGTAGAGTCGTTGGTTATGATATCCGGAGTGGATGAAGATCTGCAAGTGTGTGTGTGTGTGTATGCATGTAAGATACATGGCTATTGAAAAAATGAAAATGAAGAAAAAGATAGATAATGAGCACAAAAATTGAATGCAAATGTCTAATGTTTTCCATTAAATGATCATATGATAAATGAACATGAACAAAACCCTTAACAAATGGACCATGGTGCCCCAGGCAAGGCACTGTGAAATCAAGCTTCTCAAATAAAGCTTTTGTTTTGATTAAGACAAACCATGGATTACAAAATAAGGAAAAGACTTTGGTCAAGCATCTAAGCATCTAAGGATAATATCTTCAATCAAAGCTCTCTACAACTTTAAAGGTATAATAATATTATCTACTTTGATCTTAAGATATAGATGCTCAAAAATGAAAAAGAAATAGTTTAAGAATCATTCTCAAGCTTTGCAAAGATTAATTTTCACTTTTCATATGCATGCAATCGATTTACATCTTAGTGCAATCGATTGCACTCTTCAAAAATTCCAAATCTTTTGCTTCTATTTCTTTATGCAATCGATTACATAGTTAGTGCAATCGATTGCACACTTAAAATTTTCAAAACAATTGATTCTGTCTTAGCATGCAATCGATTACATAGTTGGTGCAATCGATTGCACTCAGTTAAATTTTGCTACGGACTTAGCCTGCAATCGACTACATTGTTGATGCAATCGATTGCACTCTTAAAATTTTGAAAATATAGCTGTTAAAAACCTTGTGCAATCGATTACACTAAAGGTGCAATCGATTACACACTGCACGAATTTGAAAATTTACAGCTTTGTTCATACCTTTTGATCATGCCTTTTCATTACATCTTTTCACTCAAACTTGGCATTTGTTCATGATACAATTCCAGATCTTCATGATGTTTCAAAAAGGGTGTTATGAACATATAAATATTCAATTTCAAATTCAGATCTAAAACCTTCTTTCATAATATCTTTCTGAACTTTAAAAATACAAACTCAAGCATTCTTCTTTTTCATGCATAAGTTTTCTGCATTTATTTTCATACTTTAAAACAGAAAACTTTGAGCAAATATATCTTGAGTCTTTGTACAATATTATTATTGAAAGAAGAAGACTATACATTGTCAAAATCACTCTTAAGTGATCAATATTACTCTACTCACTCAAACTTACAAATTGATATTTACTTACTTATTTTCCAGGATTGTTGGAATTAAGTTTAAGTGTTTTTGTTGAAATCTTGTTTCTCCAAGTTGTTGGATACAAGTGTAGTTACATTGAGAGGATTGTTCTCATAGGTAACTTAGTGAAAATCTAAGAGGATTGTTCTTGGTCCAAGAGGATTGTTCTTGGTTTGGTTGGTAGTTCTTATGTAAGTTTGCCACAATAAGGAAATCTCTTTCATGTTGAAAGGGGACTGGAGTACTCTCGGACTGTGAGGGGAACAAGGATATATCGCCCGTGTCTCTTTATTTTTCTGCATTCTTAAGCTTTCCTAAACTCACTTATAACCAGAAAAATAAGAACCATCATCACTAAAAACCAGAATTTTTAAAAGTACCTAATTCACCCCCCCTCTTAGGTGCACTTCGTACTTACAATTGGTATCAGAGCAGGTTATAGGTAACCTACTCCTAAAAGATCCAGAATGGCTTCCGCAAATCATAATCCCGTTTTCAGAGATGGTGGTAGTAACAACAAACCTCCTCTATTCTGTGGTGAGTATTTTGACTTCTGGAAAATACGTATGAAGGCGCATCTAGAAGCACAAGGAAAAGAAATTTGGGATGCCGTCGAAAATGTTCCATTTATCCCGGTTACGGTAATCAATGGTCTTGGCTCTTCAAAGCCTAAAACTGCATGGGATAATGATGATAAAAAGAAAGTTCTCTATGACAAAAAGGCAATAAACCTTCTTCAAGGTGCCCTTAGTATGGACGAATTCTTCCGTGTCTCGACATGCAAAACAGCAAAGGGAATATGGGATACCTTGGTACAAACTAATGAAGGAACGATTGAAGTAAAAAGATCAAGGCTAAATACCCTAAGTCAAGAATACGAACTATTTCGAATGCAGCCCGGAGAATCCATTCTTGACTTACAAAAGAGATTTGTGCACTTGACAAATCATCTAAGTGCTCTTGGTAAAACTTTGACAAATGATGAATTGAATCTGAAAGTACTTAGGTCCTTAACAAGGGAATGGCAACCAAAGGTAACGGGAATTTCAGAAAAGAAAAGTCTCTCCAACATGACATCCGCAACTCTATTTGGAAAACTTCAAGAATACGAAACGGAACTCGGAATACTCGAAAAGCGTGAAAATCAAGAGAAGAAATCCAAGAATATTGCTTTGAAGATAGACTCCAAGGAAGTTGAAAAGGAAAACAATCCAGAAGAAGATGAAAACTTCATGCTTCTTGTTAAAAGGCTTGGTAAGTTCTTCGGTAGAAATGACAAACCTTTTTCTCATTCAAAAGGAAAGAAACATTTTCAGAAAAAGGAAGGTTCCACATCAACATAAGAAATCACATGTTATGAATGTGGTAAGCAAGGTCATATCAATCCAGATTGTCCAAAACTCTCCAAGAAAGGTGGCTTCAAAAGCAAGAAGATATTGAAGAACAAAAAGGCTTATGTAGCATGGGAGGACAATGAAATAAGTTCCTCATTCGGTTCCGATAGTGATGAAAGTGCAAATCTAGCATTGATGGCCTCACACCATTCCGATGATGAAGACAATGAGGTATGCTTGAAGACCACATGCAATCTTTGGTATCTTGATAGTGGTTGTTCAAAGCATATGACAGGAGACATAAACCAATTTTCACATCTAGCGCTAAAGGCCAAGGGTTTTGTCACTTATGGAGACAATAATAAGGGAAGAATCCTAGGCAAAGGCAAAGTTGGTGCTCCACCTTTCACATCTATTGAAGATGTTCTTTATGTTGAAGGACTAAAGCACAATCTTCCAAGTATTAGCCAACAGTGTGACAAAAGCTTCAAAATCAAGTTCACCAAGGATGAATGTTTGATAGAAGACGAAGTCACTCATGAGGTTAGACTTAAAGGTAAAAGAATCAATAATATATTTATGATTTCCCTTGATGATCCATCTTTGAAGGTTAAATGTCTCATGGCGAACAACGATGATTCATGGCTTTGGCACAAAAGAATTGCTCATATTCATATGGAACACTTGAATAAGTTAATCAAGCATGATCTTGTCATTGGATTGCCTAAAAGAAATTTCGTCAAAGATAGACTATGTGATGCTTTTCAAAAAGGGAAACAAACTAGATCACCTTTCAAATCTAAGAATGTGGTGTCCACTAATAGGCCACTACAATTGTTACATATGGATCTATTTGGTCCATCGAGAACAAGGAGTTTCGGAGGTAATGTATATGCTTTGGTTATTGTTGACGATTTCTCTAGATATACTTGGACATTCTTTTTAGTGCAGAAAAGTGATGCATTCAAGGCGTTCAAGAAGTATGCTAAACAAATTCAGAATGAGAAGTCTTTAACAATTGCCTCAATAAGAAGTGACCATGGAGGAGAATTCCAAAATGCTCTATTTGAAGAATTTTGTGGAGAACATGGAATATCTCACAACTTCTAGGCACCAAGGACCCCACAACAAAATGGAGTGGTTGAAAGAAAGAATAGGTCTCTTGTGGAACTTGCTAGAACCATGCTTAGCGACTCAAATCTTCCAAAATACTTTTGGGCGGATGCGGTGAGCACGACATGTTTTGTTAGCAATAGAGTTAACATTAGACCAATCTTAAAGAAAACTCCATATGAACTTTTCAAAGGGAGAAAACCAAATATTGCTTTCTTTCATATCTTTGGGTGTAAATGCTTTGTCCTTAACAATGACATAGATAATTTGGGTAAGTTTGATGAGAAATCCGATGAAGGTATATTCCTTGGTTACTCACTTTCTAGTAAAGCATATAGGGGGAGTTTTGCATCTTAGGGGGAGAAGCTCTTCCGGAAAGTACTCCGCATAAAGAAAGATTGTTTGTCAACATAAAAAAGGGGGAGAATGTGAAATCAAGCTTCTCAAATAAAGCTTTTGTTTTGATGAAGACAAACCATGGCTTACAAAAGAAGGCAAAGACTTTGGTCAAGCATCTAAGCATCTAAGGATAATATCTTCAATCAAAGCTCTCTACAACTTTAAAGGTATAATAATATTATCTACTTTGATCTTAAGATATAGATGCTCAAAAATGAAAAAGAAATAGTTTAAGAATCATTCTCAAGCTTTGAAAAAATTAATTTTCACTTTTCATATGCATGCAATCGATTTACATCTTAGTGCAATCGATTGCACTCTTCAAAAATTCCAAATCTTTTGCTTCTGTTTCTTTATGAAATCGATTACATAGTTAGTGCAATCGATTGAACACTTAAAATTTTCAAAACAATTGATTCTGTCTTAGCATGCAATCGATTACATAGTTGGTGCAATCGATTGCACTCAGTTAAATTTTGCTACTGACTTAGCCTGCAATCGACTACATTGTTGATGCAATCGATTGCACTCTTAAAATTTTGAAAATATAGCTGTTAAAAACCTTGTGCAATCGATTACACTAAAGGTGCAATTGATTACACAATGCACGAATTTGAAAATTTACAGCTTTGTTCATACCTTTTGATCATGCCTTTTCATTACATCTTTTCACTCAAACTTGACATTTGTTCATGATACAATTCCATATCTTCATGATGTTTCAAAAGGGTGTTATGAACATATAAATATTCAATTTCAAATTCAGATCTAAAACCTTCTTTCATAATATCTTTCTGAACTTTAAAAATACAAACTCAAGCATTCTTCTTTTTCATGCATAAGTTTTCTGCATTTATTTTCATACTTTAAAACAGAAAACTTTGAGCAAATATATCTTGAGTCTTTGTACAATATTATTATTGAAAGAAGAAGACTATACATTGTCAAAATCACTCTTAAGTGATCAATATTACTCTACTCACTCAAACTCACAAATTGATATTTACTTACTTATTTTCCAGGATTGTTGGAATTAAGTTTAAGTGTTTTTGTTGAAATCTTGTTTCTCCAAGTTGTTGGATACAAGTGTAGTTACATTGAGAGGATTGTTCTCATAGGTAACTTAGTGAAAATCCAAGAGGATTGTTCTTGGTCCAAGAGGATTGTTCTTGGTTTGGTTGGTAGTTCTTATGTAAGTTTGCCACAATAAGGAAATCTCTTTCATGTTGAAAGGGGACTGGAGTACTCTCGGATTGTGAGGGGAACCCAGATATATCTCCCGTGTCTCTTTATTTTTCTTCATTCTTAAGCTTTCCTAAACTCACTTATAACCAGAAAAATAAGAACCACCATCACTAAAAACCAGAATTTTTAAAAGTACCTAATTCACCCCCCCTCTTAGGCGCACTTCGTACTTACAGGCACATGGCTTAAAAGTCATTGTTTGGAATTTAAAATTACAGACAAAAGTTCTTGAATTGACAGAAAATAGTAAACAATAATTACTCCTCAATGAAGGAGATGAGAGTGAAATCATTTACATGCCAATTGTTGAGATTTTCTCCGGCAGTAGGGTAGATCCATTCTTCCAAAGTGCATTCATCATCAGAGTCTTCCACAACATTTACTTCATGATTTATGATGCGGAGAGGTGGTTTTCCCATGCGAGCGCGCCTGACCTCATTCTGAGCTTTGATGGTGAAACCTAACCCAAAATTTTCTACTTTAAACAGAATGTCGGGAAGTTGTCCCCAGATAGTACAACTTCCATCTTCGACCACGACACGGGCATCCTTAAGTGAGACCATTCTTCATACAACTTCACCAGCTTTTGATATGTTGGAGGAGATTTTGGTAGCGGCATCCATAGGAGGAACATCTTCGAAAGCTTGGCACATAGTTTCTATGAATTCACCATCTATTTCCACATATTTGAAGGAATTGAGGTGGCTCACCATAAATTCTTCTTCACCACAAACAATAACGATCTTCCCCTTGACTAGATATTTTAATTTTTGATGAAGGGTGGATGTTACTGCCCCTTCCCCATGGATCCAAGGGTGTTGTACCCCAAAATTTGCCCTCCCATATTCATCAAGAATTGTCAAAGTCAAGGTCACAAAATGCCCCAAGGGTTGTGCAGCTCAACTGTCTCCTATACAGTCAAAACTAGGGTTTGAGTTCTGGTCAAGCAAATGAACTTTCCAAAGGCCCAATCAAGTCTCATGTGCCTACAAAGATGGTCAAGTGTCCTCATGTCAAGTTTCAAGGCATTCAGCTCAAAATTGCACAGTCAAAACCCTAGATTGCACTACAGTCAACTGTAGGGGCAAAATGGTCATTTGACAGTCAAAAGTTCAAATTTTTGGTCAACATATCATTTTGAAGCCACAAACATCATTTGATCAATGCTTGATCATGATTCTCAAGATTTGGCTCAGAAATCATCAAGATGCAAAAGTTGCTATATTTGGACAGCTGAAAAAGTCAACTGAAATTGACCAGGGCATAACTTTCACATGGATTATCAGAAAAATTCCATCCAAAGCTCATTTTGAAGAGAAAGACATTTCCTACAATTCATCTTCAGGATCCAAGTCCCAGAAATGCTCTCACAAAAAGTTATCAATTTCAACATTATAGGTCATTTTCAAAAGTCAACAAAAAGTGACTTTAAGTCAAAGGCCATAACTTGAGATTGGTAAATCAAAATGACATGGGACCAAAGGCATTGGTTAAAGGACTCAAAGACCTTTCCAAAATGTCCAAGAACATGTGAAAAGCTTAAAAATTGACCAAGTTATGCCTTGTGGAAGTTGGGAAATTTTTGGAAATTTTTGAAAGTCAACTTTGATGCAAAAGGCCTAAAAATGCAAATGGGCCCATTTTTCTTCCAAATTTCTTCATGCCAAGCCTATGCACGACCACTAGGCCCAAAGGGAAGTATTCTCATATTTTTTAATTATTTATTTGAATTAATATTAATTTATATTCATTTAAATGATTTTAATTCATGAAAAATATAACCTTAACCTAAAAAAATCTTTTTATGCACATTATAATGTCAATATCTCGTGCTTAATGGATTATGGCAAGTTTTGATAAGTTTTGATCAGATTTGAACCAAGTTGCACATGAAAAGATATAAAAAAAGATTTTTCAAAATCAAATATATGAAATCATAATTGCAAGAGATTTTGGTTGAAATTGTTGACCTAATTGCTTCCTTACAAGTATTAGAACAAGACCTAATGATCCAAGACTGAAAAAACTGCGCACAACACACTTTGGCAAATTGAAAATTTTCACATAAAACTCATATACTGAAATCAAAGTTGGAGGGGGATTCAAGCTTCAATCTTTGTTCCATTAGCATTCTGAGATATCATTGAGTGTTTCTCAATCATTAACAACAAGAAAAGCACCCTGAAACGGTATCTCAAAGTCCAACCGTACCAAGAACATTTTGAATTCGCATAGCATGAATTAGGCGTTATTTTGCATTTTTTTTCATGGATTCATGTTTATATTGATGCTTCTGAACTAACTGCAACGTTTGATTATGTTTTTGAGTCACGTACACGATTATGCCATTGTCGAATATTAGGGTTTGCAGGTTCTTGATTTAGGGCTTTTGCATATAAGGAAAATTAGGACTCATAGGTGCCATGACTGAACTCAGCACCTCAAGACGAAGAGACCTATACCCTCGCGAACAATTTATGATGCCTAGAAAGCTATTCGCTATTTTCTCAAATCCACCTTAAGACCACGCTGGAAAAACCGTTCCCCTTGAGTTTTGTTTTACAGGGTAGGGAAGGAGACGAAGATGTGTCTGAACCTGATTGGACATTTTGAATTTTCGCGCGAAATTCCAAAGCGTTAGCGTGTTCTCTTTATATTATTTGCATATTATTATATATCAATTGAAAGCGAATAGCTCAGCTGGCAGGGACTTAGGCATGTGACCTTCAAGACCTGGGTTCAAGTCCCAGGTCTTGCATAAATTCCATATTATTTTTCTATAACTGATTCCATGCAGGCCTAACGTGAACGTTCACCATACACGCTCAATAATCCATCGCCCACGCGTCCATCTCACCCAGATCAAGGGCCAGGATTCAAAGAATGCCATAAGCACAAGTCAAAGCGCTGACACCTGATCCTAAAAGTCAACCACCTTCCAAGCAAATGGGCCTTGAATTACCAGGCCTTACCTCCTAAATTGGGGACTACACCCCACTCTGGTTTGATCTCTTGTTTTTATTTATTTCATTTATTTTAATTGATTGTTTATTTTAATTGTTTGTTTTAATTAATTATTTTAACGAAAATCTAAAAACATTACAAAAATCAGAAAATACACAAAAATATAATATTTATTTTACACTAATTATTTTCATGAATAAATTAGAATATAAAATGTTTAGTTTAATTAGGTTTTAATTTTAATTCTTTTTTAATAAAAAATCCAAAACATGTAGAATTAGGTTAATTAATAGTTTTAATGTCTTTTTAATTTTGATTTCTCACAATACTATTTATTTATTATTTATTTTCCTATTTAAATTGTACATAAATTTTAGGTTAATTTAGATCTTATTTTAATTCTTTCTTAATAAAAAAATATTAGAATTAGGGTTTGTTTCTTAATTTAATTTTTATTAACTCTTTTTTTTCTTTTAAATCTTAAAAAATACAAAATATCAAAAACATTTAATTTCCCTTTTTTATTATTTAATTTTTAATTCCCGTTAACTTTTAATTATTTGCAAAAGGGTCCAACGCCCGTCATTAATCATTTAATTCGCGCATTTATCTTTTATCGTTTATATAATCATGTAATTGCCCCAAAGCGTTGTAATTTACTTTTCGCATTTGATTTCTTCGCATTATTTATTTTTTCGCTAAATCGGGTCCGGTTTAATTTTGGCGATGTGGACCCGCGCCATTTGTAATAGTTTAGATTTATTTTCCCGCAACTTTATAACTGTTAACCAAGCATGAAAGAATGAATGTCTTAACTAAAATCAAGCGTAGAACACGACAAACATGACAAGACAAATAACTGAAACATGACACACAATTTGCACACACCACCCCTAGGGTACGCCTCACTGTTGCCTTGCCTCGAAAGGTGATCGTCGAGTAGAGGATGTCTTAGTAAGTCCTCATGATCCGGGAACCTGGCATGAGGGTAGCTTCTAAGGTGTCTTCCCATTGCTCTGGTGATCACCACGTCCCGAACCTTCGAATTGACCCGAACACCTCCAACGGTGGTGCTACCTACCTCTCAATGGTGGAATGGCACTACTTTAAAGGACATTTACACAGACGAATTCCTTAGGGTAGGTAGGTTTTCAAGGATACTTGCTCTAATTTCAAACAAATTAAAAATCTTTTCACACCAACACTTTTCAAAAGCTGTCAAAAGCAAATTTTTCAAACACTCTGACGTACGAGTCGAACTGAAATTTTTCAAAGAAACTTTTTAAACCCACATTGAAAAGCAAACAAACAATTTTGAAAACACAATGAGCAAGTATCTAAGAGCCCATGGATAACCATGGATAGAAAGGGTGCTAACACCTTCCCTTTCTATAACCTACCTCCCGAACCGAGAGCAATCTCTTTAAGGAATTTTTCTGTGCTTTTGTCCTTTCCATTTGGAGAAAATAAAAGACGGTGGCGACTCTTGCTTCCGCGACATTTCGCGAACCAGCGTTAAACAGTCAGTTCCAGATCCACCGATCACAGAACTGGCGACTCTGCTGGGGACCTTTATAAAGTGAGGTGTACCTTAGGGCTAGGTCATAACTGTGTTTTCACTTGTATTGTTTTGCTTGCTTTACTATTGTGGGTTGCATCGGAGATACATAGATCCTAACCCGGATCTGGGGATACCCTGTTTAGGTAGCATAAGCTGTGAGGGACCTGTCCGGCGTAGACCGACACAGGTGAAGCAGTGGCTACGTTGGTGTGGCACCTTAGTCTGTACCGATATCCCTTGTGTCGCAACGAGGAGAATATGGGTCTTCTAAGGAGTCATTAAGCACCAACAACCTTAGAACCTTAATTGACACAACTTGGCCTTTAGAATTGTAGCAGTATGCTACGCCCATTGAGGCTAAACTCTCGTGATGGTTCTGGCCGCAAGAAAAGATTGCGATGCTGGAGTTATGATCGATTGAGGGTAGTCAATGATATTGGGATCCTCTAAGAACCCGGTTACTTTTGATTAGGACAGGTATGAACCAACAAACTGAAAGAGGGTAGTACCTAGACCTCATGCTGGCCTAAACTTTAGGGGCTTGCCTTGTGTGACTTGTGTGCCTCACTATGTTTGCCTTTGTATCTGTATGTGGTGTGCTTTATCATGACATCATAGCATCATGAGCATTGCATGCATAAGAACTGACCATTTCAAAGACAAGAGGGTTTCATCTTTGCTTTGTTTTGTAGGAAATTATGATGCCTGTGCGAAGGAATACTATCCGGTTCAACTTTGTTCGTTCACCTGAGTTGATTGATGAGTTGGTTAGCAGAATTCCAAACACCACTTCCTTCATTCAGAGGCATGGTTCTCTTCTCAGTTTAGTCACTGCAAAGCGGGATCAACAGTTGATGAGTGTTCTGACCCAGTTCTATGACCCTCAGTACCAGTGCTTCACCTTTCAAGACTTCCAGCTGGTCCCTACCCTGGAAGAGTTCTCTAATCTGCTTGGTATCCCTATCTTGGATCAGACTCCCTTTACTGGTTGGGAAAAGACCCTCAGGCTTGAGGACATTGCTGCAGCTCTTCCTTTGACCCATCAAGAGGTAACAGACAACTGGGTAACTAGAAGCGGAGTTAAGGGTTTCTTGGCCAAGTTTCTGATTGGTAAAGCTAACAGCTTCTGGAATGACTTGGACTTTAGGGCATATGAAGACATCTTGGCTCTCCTAATCTATGGGTTGGTCCTGTTTCCTAATCCTGACAACTTCATCAATGTCACCTCCATTAGGATCTTTATGTCTCAGAATCCTGTGCCCACTCTCTTGGGTGACATCTTGCAACAGCTTCATGCCCGTACTACCCGAAGACGAGGAACCCTATGGTGTTGTATCCCTTTGTTGGTGAGGTGGTTTATTTCGCACCTCCCTAAGTTCGTACTGAAGAACCAAGAAGGAAGAGGTTGGGCTCACAGGTTAATGTCTCTCACCGATAAAGACATCATTTGGACTTGCAGAGGTTTGGATGAGATAGCTATTATTGATCGATGCGGGGAGTATCCTAATGTTCCTCTGATTGGTACTCAAGGAGGGATCTCTTACAATCCATGTCTAGCACTCCGTCAGTTTGGAAGAGCAAGAAGAGCAGGCCCCCATGAGATGTTGGTGCCTCACATCAGTTTCGAGTTTCAGGTGGATAGTGATGAGCTACGTCGTAGGTTCATCAAGGCTTGGGAGAAGGTTCATAAAGCTGACCCACAAGAGCTAGGGCCAAAGACTTCTCTACCTATGGAAGCCTACTACAAATGGGTCCGCATCCGTGCTCAGAAGTTAGGTATGCCGTATGAAGCTGTCAGACCCGTCATTCTTGAGTGTCCTGATAAAGATGGTGTTCCTCCAACTGTCCTTCCTCCTCAGATACCTACTGATTATGAGACATTGAAGAGATCTTGGTCGCAACTGCAAGAAGAACGGGATTCTTACCGGGAAAAGTTCAACGAGCAGGAATCAAAGATCCAGAAGTTGACAAAGCAGTTGGAGAATGAGAGAGCCCTGAATGCCTACCTCCGTACTGAGAAGAGGAGACCATGGGATCAATGAGGAATTCTGAATGTGCCTTTACAGTTTTTATTTCCTTTCCAGTTATTTCATTTCATGTAAACGCCTAAGGGCAACTTGTTGAATAATTTCAGTTACAAAGTTGAATCTAATGAAGCGTGTTCCTTTTGTTTAACAAAGTTGATTCCCGATTGTCTTTGAAAACATAATTCATACGCATTTCATACATCATGTGCATAGCAGGTTTTCCCCTTTTTTCAGGTTGCTTACAGTTCTTCGCTGTTTATTTCAGCATCATGAATTCCGGATCTGAATCAACTGAGACTTCAATCAAGGCTCTCCAGGCGCAGAATGCGCAGTTTCAAGAGCTAATCCTGGGTCTAGCCAAAGGCCAAGAGGAACTGAAGACTATGCTCCTGAAGAAGGAGAAAAAGAAGAAAAGAAGAACTGTTCTATTCAACACGGGCCGAAGGTTGGGTAATACTCTGCATCAAGAAGAGGTTGCTTCTTCTGTTGGCAAGAGTCCTTCTCAGGCAGAAGCAAGGGTTCCTAGTCCGGTGGTCTCCGACAACGAGACAGATTTTGATGAAGAGCAGTACCCTCCTGCAGATGACAGGTACAAGCAACTGGAAGACAGGTTGAAGGCCATGGAAGTTCAACAGGTACCTGGACTGGATTTCGGAGATCTGGGTTTGTCAACTGGTGTGGTCATTCCACATAAATTCAAAGCTCCCACCTTCTCCAAGTATGACGGGGCATCCTGTCCCAAGCTGCATTTGAGGTCCTATGTTCGGAAGATCCAGCCGTACTCTGCGGACAAGAATCTATGGATCCACTTCTTCCAGGAGAGTCTTTCAGGGACTCATCTCGAATGGTTCTATCAGCTGGATGGGACCAAAGTTCGTAACTGGGAGGAGCTGGCTACTGCTTTCTATAAGCAGTATCAGTATAATGCCGACCTTGCCCCCACGCGTACCCAACTCCAGGGTATGTCGTTGGGCGTAAGCGAAGGTTTTAAAGAGTACGCGCAGAAGTGGAGAGACTTGGCTGGCAGGGTGCAGCCACCTTTGACTGATCGAGAGTTAGTGGATATGTTCTTGGGGACCCTATCTGGGCCGTTCTTCAACCATCTCATCGGGAATTCTTCTGCTGGTTTCACTGACTTAATCTTGACTGGAGAGAGAATCGAAGCTGGGCTGAAATCTGGGAAGATTGCAAAGGGTGCATCATCTAGTGCAGAAAAGAAGCCGTTTAAGAAGGAGTCTAGTGCTGTGTATGGCTCCAGAAAATCAGAAAGACCTGATCACCGCCAATCTGTCAGTGCGGTAATGATCGCTAAGCCTGCTGCCGCTCCCCGACCAAACAATCCTCAAAGGGTTGATAGGCCCCGGAGAGAGTTTACCCGGTTAAGCATGACCCTATCGCAGATTCTGCCACAGCTGCTCGCAACCAATTTGGTATCTGTCAAAGAGGCACCAAAGTTCCCTAACACTACCTCTCCTAAGTACAACCCGAATGCCCGTTGTGCTTACCATTCAGATAGCCCGGGGCATGCCACTGATGACTGTTGGGCGCTAAGGAATAAGCTGCAGGACCTCATTGATGCTAAGGAGGTACAGTTTGAAGCATCTGACAAGCCTAATGTGGTAACAGCTCCCCTGCCTGCTCATGGAGTTAATGCTATTGGTGATGAAGAGGAAGTTGATGAAGCTGAGTTCGATAGCTGGATCTACCCGGCTGCTGATGGTGGACTTAACAATTGGAGCGCCAAGGACAATCTCTCTGTTTCTTTTGGCACTAAGTAATAAATTTCTTTGTTTTGATATTCTGTAATAAACATTGATAAACTCTATGGCCCGGTGTCTTACCCGAGGCACCGCGGTTCTATTTGTGAGGGCATATGAACTGTCATTTTATACATCATAAATGAAAATCTTGGACTATTTTCGCATTGCAAATATTGTGTTCCTTTTTTTCTTCCTTTCATTTCCTTTACATAATTTTCAAAACAGCTGTATTTACACACACACTCACTCATACAGGTTCCAATCCACTCTGGATCTTACTGATAACAGCTCTGCTAATGCCAATTATGACTTCGAAAATCCGATCAACTTAGCCGAAGACGAAGGTGAAGATGATTGCGAAGTGCCGGGCGAGCTTGCAAGACTGTTGCTTCAGGAAGAGAGGGCAATTCAACCCCATGAAGAGCCAGTGGAAACCATAAACCTGGGTACTGAGGCAGACAGGAAAGAGGTAAAGATTGGTGCTAACCTAGAGCTCAGCGTGAAGCAACGGTTAACCAAGATGTTACATGACTATATGGAGATCTTTGCCTGGTCCTACGAAGACATGCCAGGGTTGGATACCGATATTGTTGTCCATCATCTGCCGACTAGGGAAGACTGCCCTCCAGTTAAACAAAAGGTTCGTCGGATGCGTCCAGAGATGTCAGAGAAGATTAAGGCTGAGGTGATGAAACAGTTTGATGCCGGGTTCCTTGCAGTGACTTCTTATCCTCAGTGGGTTGCTAATGTGGTGCCAGTACCTAAAAAGGATGGCAAGGTCAGAATGTGTGTCGATTACAGGGATCTGAACAGGGCCAGCCCCAAGGATGACTTCCCCTTACCTCACATTGATGTCCTTGTTGATAATACGGCTCAGCACAAGGTATTCTCTTTCATGGATGGCTTTTCAGGCTACAATCAGATAAAGATGGCACCTGAAGACATGGAGAAGACTACATTTGTTACTCAGTGGGGCACCTTCTGTTACAAGGTCATGCCGTTCGGGTTGAAGAATGCTGGGGCAACCTACCAACGTGCCATGGTAGCCTTATTTCATGATATGATCCATCATGAGATCGAAGTGTATGTGGACGACATGATCGCTAGATCCCAAACTGAAGAAGAGCACTTAGATCATCTGCAGAAGTTATTTGACCGGTTGAAACTGTACAAGCTGAGATTGAACCCGAACAAGTGCACCTTCGGGGTAAGATCTGGGAAATTGCTAGGCTTCGTGGTCAGTGATAAAGGTATTCAAGTGGACCCTGCTAAGGTCAAGGCTATTCAAGAGATGCCAGTTCCTAAGACAGAGAAGGAAGTCAGAGGCTTTTTAGGACGCCTGAATTACATCGCTCGATTCATATCTCATTTGACTGCTACCTGTGAGCCAATCTTCAAGCTGCTGAAGAAAGATCAGGTAGTACGTTGGAACGATGAATGTCAGGCTGCTTTCGACAAAATCAAAGAGTATCTCCAAGAACCACCTATCCTTATGCCACCGGTTGAAGGGAGACCTCTGATATTATACCTAACAGTGCTTGACAATTCAATGGGGTGTGTGCTGGGGCAGCATGACGAGTCTGGCCGAAAAGAGCATGCCATTTATTACCTTAGCAAAAAGTTTACCGACTGTGAGACCCGATACTCACTGCTTGAGAAAACTTGCTGCGCTTTGGTATGGGCTGCTCGCCGGCTGAGACAGTATATGCTAACTCACACTACTTTGTTGATCTCAAAAATGGATCCTATAAAGTACATATTCGAAAAGCCTGCTCTGTCTGGGAGAATTGCAAGATGGCAAATGATCTTGACGGAATACGACATTCAGTACACCACCCAGAAAGCCATCAAAGGGAGTGTATTGGCAGACCACTTAGCTCATCAAGCTGTAGATGACTACCAATCAATGAACTTCGAGTTTCCAGATGAAAGCATCATGATTGTAACTGATTGTGAAGTGCCTGGACCGGATGAAGGACCTGAACCAGGATCCCGATGGTCTATGCACTTTGACGGAGCTTCCAATGCTTTGGGAAATGGTATCGGCGCCATTATCATATCTCCACAAGGTACTCATACTCCACTCACTGCCCGGCTATGTTTCAACTGTACCAACAACATGGCGGAGTATGAGGCGTGTATCATGGGTCTTCAAGCTGCGATCGACTTACGGATCAAGTTCCTCAGTGTCTTCGGAGATTCCGCTCTAGTGATCAATCAGATCAATGGAGAGTGGGATACGAAACATCCAAACTTGATTCCTTACAGAGAATGTGTGTTGACCATGATTCCCCACTTCACAGAGATAACCTTTGAGCACTTTCCAAGAGAAGAGAATCAGTTAGCGGACGCGTTAGCTACAATGTCTTCAATGTTCAAGGTTAAATGGGATAATGAAGCTCCTCGAATCATCATCTGGAAACTGGACGAACCGGCATACTGTTGTGATCTCGAAACTGAATTGGCGACTGAGAAGCCTTGGTACCATGAAGTGAAGAGATATCTGGAAGCTCAGGAATACCCTGAAGGGGCCTCTATCAATGATAAGAAATTCCTGAGAAGGTTCGCAGCAAAGTTTTTCCTAAGCAATGGCATCTTGTACAAGAGGAACCATGATTCAACCTTACTGCGTTGTGTGGACAAAATTGAAGCAGAAAGAATCATGGAAGAGTTACATGAAGGGACCTTTGGTACGCATTCCAGTGGACATACTATGGCTAAAAAGATCCTACGGGCAGGATATTACTGGTCCACCATGGAAGCTGATTGCTACCAACATTCTAGGACATGCCACAAGTGCCAGATATATGCAGACAAGGTGCATGTTCCTCCGGTTCCCCTGAATGTTCTGACTGCGCCTTGGCCGTTTGCAATGTGGGGCATAGACATGATCGGTGAGATAAGACCTATGGCATCCAATGGACATCGCTTCATCCTAGTAGCGATTGATTATTTTACGAAGTGGGTTGAAGCAGCATCCTATGCTACAGTAACCAAGACTGTGGTGGCACGGTTTATTCGGCACAATCTGATTTGTCGATACGGCGTCCCTGAGCGGATAATTACAGACAACGGTACCAATTTGAACAATAAGATGATTGCTGAGCTGTGCGAACAGTTCAAAATACAGCACCATAATTCTTCTCCTTACAGACCGAAGATGAATGGGGCTGTAGAAGCAGCTAACAAGAACATCAAAAAGATCGTGCAAAAGATGACAGTAACTTACAAAGATTGGCACGAGATGTTACCGTTCGCCCTGCATGGGTACCGTACTTCAGCTAGGACATCAACCGGGGCAACTCCTTTCTCTCTGGTTTATGGCATGGAGGCAGTCTTGCCAATCGAAGTGCAAATTCCCTCTCTCCGGATAATGAAGGATGCAAATCTGAACGAGGATGATTGGATCCAGACACGACTTGATCAACTCAATCTCATTGACGAAAAGAGACTTGCTGCTATCTGCCATGGTCAGACGTATCAGAAACGGATGATCAGGGCATTTAACAAAAAGGTCAGGCCACAGGAATATCAAGTCGGGGATCTGGTTATCAAGAGAATCATCCTTCCTCAGAGTGATCCAAGGGGCAAATGGACCCCTACGTACGAAGGGCCATTTGTGGTTAAGCATGTGTTCTCAGGAGGAGCAATGATCTTAACCAATATGGATGGTGACGACCTTCCTCACCCCGCCAATGCAGACATAGTTAAAAAATACTACGCATGAAAAAGACCCGCTAGGCTGACACGCCTAGGCAAAAATAAGGGCTTCCCGTCGAACCAAAAGGGTTCGGGCAAAATGTAGGGATGAAAATAAAAAAAAAAAAAAAAATCTGTACACCCGGCAAGTCGAAAACCTGAAAGGGCGGCTTGGGCAAAAATGGGTATCCCGGTGGACTGAAAACCCGAAAGGGCGGTCCAGGCAAAAGTTAGGGATAAAGCGTAAAACTATGTCTCATTGATCACTGTACATCCAGAATCCGGTATCTGCATCAAGTTCAAAACAGCATCGATCAGTCAGCTTCACCTTCAACCAAGGTCATCAAGTGATGAGACGCTCGGAGTTATAAAGGCAATAGCAGAGTTGAAATCCAGTGGATCATTCATCTTTCACACAGCTGTTTTATTTTTCTTTTGTACAAAACTTGTATAAACTCTGTTGATCGGCGACGTACCTCTTACTAGGACGTCAGCCTCTTGTACACAAAACGCCTATTCAGGCCATTCAAAAATCAATAAAAATATATTTCCAGTTAAATGTGCCCAAGTGTTTTTTCTTTTTCTGTTTTGTTTTGCGAAGAACGTCCAAGGTTCAATTTGTGATGTATGCATTGACAATAATTTGCTAACTCATAAATATTTGCATACGAAACAAAGGAATTCATTGCAGGTGACACTGGGAACAGGGGCAATAAAGAGTTGTCCGAGCAGCTAATTGTTCTATCCCCTAAGGTACTAAGGTAGGTTCAGCTAAAGAACACGGCCAAGTGTATCTTAATCCCCCAGAGAGTGGTTCAACAAAGTCAATACATTCTCCTCCAAGCAAATCATCAAATATCAAGGAAACTGAGTATCCTCCCGTAGATCTCAATACCTCCCCAGCAGCAGCATATATTCTTAACAAGTATCCCCGGCAGTCTTGGTCTAAAGATTGTTCCCCGGCGGTATCTCAACATTCAAAGGAGTCACCTCCCCTGCAATTCAAACCTCCCCCAGAAGAGTCCAATCCAGTTTCCCCAGGAAAGCTGGAATTCATATCCCCAAACAATAAGCTTATCCCCAGTAGATTCTGGAAGCTTATCCCTCGCAGAGCACGAACGCGTCGTCCCGGCTTGATTTAAAGAGTTATTTCCGTAACAGGATATAACTGGGTTATCCTCAGCCAAAAGCCACGGAAAGAGCGTTCTCGACAAAGTCTTCCTACCCCAGCGAAGTCTATCAATATTTCCAGCACAACAAGGATATCCCCAGCACAGCACAACAATGGTATCCCCAGCGGAGTTATCTTCATCAACTCAGCAAAGCACTGCTATCCCCACAGAGTAGCATTCCCCAGCATGATCGCTAAAGTATCTTATCTCCCGCAAAATTATTTCATTTGCCAAGTTTATTCCTCAACGGAGTTATCTTATCCTACCGGTATTCTTGCAACGACCATCCACAGCGGAAGCAAAATCCCTTCCTCAACGTCAGCCCAGGATATGACTTCCCGGCACCCGTCAAGGATTTATTTTCCCAGACGAAAACATACATAAAACTTTACATACATCATCATAGCATGCATAACGCACTGCATCATATCATACGAATCTCATTTATGTTGAGAACATCATTGCTTGATCCATATCATGCATTGCATATGACTGACCTTTACCTTCCAGGAAAGATACAGTTGAAATTCTCAAACATATTTCAAGGATTTCTCTAGTCCAGTTAAATCGACCCCAAACAGATTTTTCTGATAAAGACTCAGTAGAAGTTCTCTTATGGTCCCCTCTCCAACGGCGTGTGAGGTGGTAATTCCTTCTTCAGATGTTCCCCTCTCCGGCATGAGCGTGAGGTGATAGTCTCTTATGGTCCCCTCTCCAACGGCGTGTGAGGTGGTAATTCCTTCTTCAGATGTTCCCCTCTCCGGCATGAGCGTGAGGTGATAGTCTCTTATGGTCCCCTCTCCAACGGCGTGTGAGGTGGTAATTCCTTTTTCAGATGTTTTCCTCTCCGGCATGAGCGTGAGGTGATATTCTCTTATGGTCCCCTCTCCAACGGCGTGTGAGGTGGTAATTCCTTCTTCAGATGTTCCCCTCTCCGGCATGAGCGTGAGGTGATATTCTCTTATGGTCCCCTCTCCGACGGTGAGCGTGAGGTGGTAATTCCTTTTCCAAGATGTTTTCCTCTCCGACGATGAGCGTGAGGTGATAGTCTTTTGTGGTCCCCTCTCCAACGGCGCGTGAGGGGGTAATTCCTTCTTCAGATGTTTCCCTCTCCGGCATGAGCGTGAGGTGATATCTCCTTTTAGATTATAATTTCCTATAGTTCCCTCTCCAACGTGAGTGAGGTAACTCCCTTTGAGATTGTAATGTCCTTTGGTTCTCTTCCTGGCACTACGAAGATGGTAATCCTCACCAAGATTTTCTCAACGAGCGTTGTTGAGATCATTCAGGATTCTCTTACCCTTCATGCTAAGGCAGTAACCATCCCTGGTTCATTCATCAGCATTTGAAGCTCCAGACTCAGCTCCTGCAACCAGTCAGGACACATCTATATCAAGCATTTAAAATCAGCTCCTGTGACGTGTCAGGTACTCATTTTCTCTTTTGCAGGTATGCAGGTTCTAGCGAAGGAATCTCTTACGCAGTCAGCATCCAGATGGCATCTATAAACCCATCACCCTACTCAGCAATCTCTAAATGGCATCTATAAGCCCATTCCCCATCACTGTCACTATGTGAGCGCAAATTTCTGGGCACTCTAGTGTTCAATCATCTTCTACCTTCGGATTACGAAAGGCACGTCAGCCAATCTGCATCCTCAGGTCTAAGAAGATTGAACAGGGGCAACTGTTGTACCCCAAAATTTGCCCTCCCATATTCATCAAGAATTGTCAAAGTCAAGGTCACAAAATGCCCCAAGGGTTGTGCAGCTCAACTGTCTCCTATACAGTCAAAACTAGGGTTTGAGTTCTGGTCAAGCAAATGAACTTTCCAAAGGCCCAATCAAGTCTCATGTGCCTACAAAGATGGTCAAGTGTCCTCATGTCAAGTTTCAAGGCATTCAGCTCAAAATTGCACAGTCAAAACCCTAGATTGCACTACAGTCAACTGTAGGGGCAAAATGGTCATTTGACAGTCAAAAGTTCAAATTTTTGGTCAACATATCATTTTGAAGCCACAAACATCATTTGATCAATGCTTGATCATGATTCTCAAGATTTGGCTCAGAAATCATCAAGATGCAAAAGTTGCTATATTTGGACAGCTGAAAAAGTCAACTGAAATTGACCAGGGCATAACTTTCACATGGATTATCAGAAAAATTCCATCCAAAGCTCATTTTGAAGAGAAAGACATTTCCTACAATTCATCTTCAGGATCCAAGTCCCAGAAATGCTCTCACAAAAAGTTATCAATTTCAACATTATAGGTCATTTTCAAAAGTCAACAAAAAGTGACTTTAAGTCAAAGGCCATAACTTGAGATTGGTAAATCAAAATGACATGGGACCAAAGGCATTGGTTAAAGGACTCAAAGACCTTTCCAAAATGTCCAAGAACATGTGAAAAGCTTAAAAATTGACCAAGTTATGCCTTGTGGAAGTTGGGAAATTTTTGGAAATTTTTGAAAGTCAACTTTGATGCAAAAGGCCTAAAAATGCAAATGGGCCCATTTTTCTTCCAAATTTCTTCATGCCAAGCCTATGCACGACCACTAGGCCCAAAGGGAAGTATTCTCATATTTTTTAATTATTTATTTGAATTAATATTAATTTATATTCATTTAAATGATTTTAATTCATGAAAAATATAACCTTAACCTAAAAAAATCTTTTTATGCACATTATAATGTCAATATCTCGTGCTTAATGGATTATGGCAAGTTTTGATAAGTTTTGATCAGATTTGAACCAAGTTGCACATGAAAAGATATAAAAAAAGATTTTTCAAAATCAAATATATGAAATCATAATTGCAAGAGATTTTGGTTGAAATTGTTGACCTAATTGCTTCCTTACAAGTATTAGAACAAGACCTAATGATCCAAGACTGAAAAAACTGCGCACAACACACTTTGGCAAATTGAAAATTTTCACATAAAACTCATATACTGAAATCAAAGTTGGAGGGGGATTCAAGCTTCAATCTTTGTTCCATTAGCATTCTGAGATATCATTGAGTGTTTCTCAATCATTAACAACAAGAAAAGCACCCTGAAACGGTATCTCAAAGTCCAACCGTACCAAGAACATTTTGAATTCGCATAGCATGAATTAGGCGTTATTTTGCATTTTTTTTCATGGATTCATGTTTATATTGATGCTTCTGAACTAACTGCAACGTTTGATTATGTTTTTGAGTCACGTACACGATTATGCCATTGTCGAATATTAGGGTTTGCAGGTTCTTGATTTAGGGCTTTTGCATATAAGGAAAATTAGGACTCATAGGTGCCATGACTGAACTCAGCACCTCAAGACGAAGAGACCTATACCCTCGCGAACAATTTATGATGCCTAGAAAGCTATTCGCTATTTTCTCAAATCCACCTTAAGACCACGCTGGAAAAACCGTTCCCCTTGAGTTTTGTTTTACAGGGTAGGGAAGGAGACGAAGATGTGTCTGAACCTGATTGGACATTTTGAATTTTCGCGCGAAATTCCAAAGCGTTAGCGTGTTCTCTTTATATTATTTGCATATTATTATATATCAATTGAAAGCGAATAGCTCAGCTGGCAGGGACTTAGGCATGTGACCTTCAAGACCTGGGTTCAAGTCCCAGGTCTTGCATAAATTCCATATTATTTTTCTATAACTGATTCCATGCAGGCCTAACGTGAACGTTCACCATACACGCTCAATAATCCATCGCCCACGCGTCCATCTCACCCAGATCAAGGGCCAGGATTCAAAGAATGCCATAAGCACAAGTCAAAGCGCTGACACCTGATCCTAAAAGTCAACCACCTTCCAAGCAAATGGGCCTTGAATTACCAGGCCTTACCTCCTAAATTGGGGACTACACCCCACTCTGGTTTGATCTCTTGTTTTTATTTATTTCATTTATTTTAATTGATTGTTTATTTTAATTGTTTGTTTTAATTAATTATTTTAACGAAAATCTAAAAACATTACAAAAATCAGAAAATACACAAAAATATAATATTTATTTTACACTAATTATTTTCATGAATAAATTAGAATATAAAATGTTTAGTTTAATTAGGTTTTAATTTTAATTCTTTTTTAATAAAAAATCCAAAACATGTAGAATTAGGTTAATTAATAGTTTTAATGTCTTTTTAATTTTGATTTCTCACAATACTATTTATTTATTATTTATTTTCCTATTTAAATTGTACATAAATTTTAGGTTAATTTAGATCTTATTTTAATTCTTTCTTAATAAAAAAATATTAGAATTAGGGTTTGTTTCTTAATTTAATTTTTATTAACTCTTTTTTTTCTTTTAAATCTTAAAAAATACAAAATATCAAAAACATTTAATTTCCCTTTTTTATTATTTAATTTTTAATTCCCGTTAACTTTTAATTATTTGCAAAAGGGTCCAACGCCCGTCATTAATCATTTAATTCGCGCATTTATCTTTTATCGTTTATATAATCATGTAATTGCCCCAAAGCGTTGTAATTTACTTTTCGCATTTGATTTCTTCGCATTATTTATTTTTTCGCTAAATCGGGTCCGGTTTAATTTTGGCGATGTGGACCCGCGCCATTTGTAATAGTTTAGATTTATTTTCCCGCAACTTTATAACTGTTAACCAAGCATGAAAGAATGAATGTCTTAACTAAAATCAAGCGTAGAACACGACAAACATGACAAGACAAATAACTGAAACATGACACACAATTTGCACACACCACCCCTAGGGTACGCCTCACTGTTGCCTTGCCTCGAAAGGTGATCGTCGAGTAGAGGATGTCTTAGTAAGTCCTCATGATCCGGGAACCTGGCATGAGGGTAGCTTCTAAGGTGTCTTCCCATTGCTCTGGTGATCACCACGTCCCGAACCTTCGAATTGACCCGAACACCTCCAACGGTGGTGCTACCTACCTCTCAATGGTGGAATGGCACTACTTTAAAGGACATTTACACAGACGAATTCCTTAGGGTAGGTAGGTTTTCAAGGATACTTGCTCTAATTTCAAACAAATTAAAAATCTTTTCACACCAACACTTTTCAAAAGCTGTCAAAAGCAAATTTTTCAAACACTCTGACGTACGAGTCGAACTGAAATTTTTCAAAGAAACTTTTTAAACCCACATTGAAAAGCAAACAAACAATTTTGAAAACACAATGAGCAAGTATCTAAGAGCCCATGGATAACCATGGATAGAAAGGGTGCTAACACCTTCCCTTTCTATAACCTACCTCCCGAACCGAGAGCAATCTCTTTAAGGAATTTTTCTGTGCTTTTGTCCTTTCCATTTGGAGAAAATAAAAGACGGTGGCGACTCTTGCTTCCGCGACATTTCGCGAACCAGCGTTAAACAGTCAGTTCCAGATCCACCGATCACAAAGGGCGCCCAAGCAAACAAGAGTAGGAGGGACGTATGTCCATTATATAAAAAGTGGAGTTGAAAGTTTGTGATCCCACCTTAATATGGAGGTCCACCTCTCCATGTACCATCCTTCTAGACCCATCAGAAGCCCTTACAACGATATCACTTGGTTTCAACACCAGGCTTTCACAATCTAGTTGGTTCAAAGCACCTTTGGGTAGAACATTTAAAGAGGAATCAGTATCAATCAAGACATGAGACATGGTAGTTCCCTTGCATTCAATAGAGACATGCAAGTCCTTGTTATGATTCCTTCCAACTGGTGTCAAGTCAGCATCAGAGAAACCTAATATGTTGTCAGCCGTTAAACTCGCCACATAATTCTCGAACTGGTCAACTATAGTCTCTTGGGGAACATGAGCTGTCTTCAAGAACTTGATTAAAGCTTAAGCATGAGCATCGGAATAGAGTAGTAATGACAACATGGAGATTTTGGAGGGGGTTTTCCCAAGTTGTTATACTATTTTGAAATCACTCTTCTTTATAATTTTCAGGATTTCCTCCATCTCTCGAGTGGAGGGCTCTTCAGCATTAACATCTTTTGCAGGTGCCTCTATCTCAACAGGCTCACTTACTTTTTCTTTGCCTCTAGTGTTGGCACTAGACTTGTCATTGGTTATGCGGATGTGAGTTGTTGTAGTAGTGGGTGGTGAAATATCATGGGAAAAGATCCTCCATGTTCTTGTTACTTTACTAGAACCTGCAATATTAGTAACATCAGCTTTGTCCTTGTTGATCCAAGAATCTTGTTTTATTCCATGATAATAAACTTCGACACCATAGTTCCATGGAACTACTTTGTCGGAGGAGTAAGGAATCGGCCCAGGAGCGGTGATTATTAAAGGAGCAATGGTTGGTTCATTTGAAATCCTAATAGGACCCTTTGAGGAAATCCTAAGAGGCTTGTTGGAGATGGTTATTATGGACAGGTCTTCAGCTTTGTTGGTTACACTTTTGATGGTAGGAATCTTATCAAACAGAATATCACAACTATTTATCAGGCGTTGCACACCTTCCTTCAACCGCTTGCACCCATTTACTTATTGACCATAACAAACACAATATTTAGAACAGCCAGGGAACACCCCGACTCTCAGCAAATTATCCTTCACAATAGTTAATGGAGATGTTAAATCCTCAATGGAGGAAACAAAAGTAGTATCATCAATTGTGTTAACACCTTTGCCATGGTTCGACATTGGTGCGGTTATCACATTTAGAGTAGCAGGTGGATCAAATTTAATTGTTTTATTGTCTATAAGATCTTGAGTCTTGATCTTCAGTGCCCAATATTGATCGGTCTCATGCCCAGGACTGTTTGAATAATATGCACACCTGGCATTTGGATTGTACTTAGGTGATGAAATGTTTGGATTGGATGGTGGATCACGCAATGTCACTAAGTTAGCCTTCAAAAAATGTTGTAAGGCTTGGGACAATGACATGCTTATCCTCGTGAATTGTCTTCGAGGAACTTCAGATCGTTGATTGTTGGATGATTGTCTTTGAGCAGACGGAGGGTTAGAGATCAAAACAGCATTAACGGATGGACGATGATCCTTCTTGGTATCGACCCTTGACCCATAAATAGAATTGGCTTCTTTCTTGCCAGTAAAGGGTTTCTTTATGGTGCTTGATGTAGAAGCAAATGCCATGGGAATTTTTCCACTCTTGATTCCACTCTCGACCCTTTCACCAGTCAGAATTAACTCAGTGAAACCGGAAGATGAGCTACCAATTAGCAAGTTGAAATATGGTCCCGTTAGTGTTCTCATAAACATGTCCACCAGCTCCTTATTAGTCAGTGGTGGTTGAACTCTACCAGCAAGATCCCTCCATTTTTGTGCGTACTCTTTAAACCCTTCATTAGTACCCATTTTCATTCCTTGAAGTTGAACTCTTGTTGGTGCTAAATCAGCGTTGTACTGATATTGATGATAAAAAGCAGTGGCCAGATCTTCCCATGTATGAATGCGGGATCCCTCCAATTGATAAAACCATTCTAACTGAGTCCTAGACACACTCTCTTGGAAGAAATGGACCCAGAGCTTCTTGTCAATAGTGTGAGGTTGTATCTTGCGGACGTAGGACCTCAGATGAAGTTTTGGGCATGAAACTCCGTCATACTTAGCAAAGACTGGTATTTTGAACTTATGGGAATGATGATCCCAGGTACTAAGCCCAAATCACCAAAATCCAAACCTGGTACGACTTGAATTTCAACAGCTTTCAATCTATCCTCTAACTGCTTGTATTTATCCTCGGCCGGTGGATATTGTTCATCAAAGTAATCTTCACCCTCAGAAGCTTGATCATTTGCACCCCTAGCTCGGGTTCTTTTTTCCTCTTCCACCTGGTTCTCGTCTTCCTCGAATGACCCTTCGACTATCTTCACCTAATAGACTGGTCCTTTAAACCTTTTCCCCATATTGATGAGGGCCTTCTTCTTAGTCTTCTTTTTGGAACTGGGAATTCTATGCTTGCAAATCTTTCACGGTTTGTTCGATATCCATATTACTGAAATAAACAGTAGAAAGATGAGGAAACCTGTTGTGGAAAGCTTGCATATGTTATGATGCATGAAATGCGTATCCAAATGATTTCAAGGACTTAGAATATTTAAATTCGTTTAGACAAAGAAGGAACAAACATTAATTGCATTAATAAATTCAGATTGATTACAACATGCCTCTTGGGCTTACAATGGAGGAAGCAAATACAAAATAAACTCCTAAAACAACAAAAAAGAATCTGGCTTCCATGAGCGTATCCTCTTTGGTGAAATGTAGGCGTTCAAACTTCGCTCTTCATGAAGCTGTCTCGTAAGCTCCAAAACCTTCTTCTCGCTTGCGTAGAACTGGGTTTCGAAGGTGTCTCGCTCCCCTTTTAGTTGAATCCAAGATCTTTGCAACTCCTTGAGAGTAGTCGGCATGTTAGGATGGATAATAATGTAAGGAACATCTCCCTCGACAATAGGCTCCATGATGATAGGTAGGACGACTTCATAAGGAATCATAAGGCTTTAAGCGCGAGCTCGCACCCACTTGAGATAAGGCTCCAAAGGAATGGATATCTTATGCCCAACGTCTTTCTATCAACTTGATTAACCATGCCCCAAGCTCATATAAATCTCTGACGATTACCTTGGGCATCGCTCTCATAGTCAAATGCAATTCCTTGGACAAGTACATCATGAGGACCATCCCTCTTAGCGTACCTAAACTGTTGCAAAGCCAAACATGGATTGTAGGTGATACCTCCCCTAATGTAAAGTAGAGGGACATTAGGGAATTCCCCACAACGGTCAATAATAGTAATGTCCTCCAAGGATCGAGAACACTAATGAATATTAGAATGTGTGAGTGACATTAATCTATTAGACCACCTCATGCCTTGCTTATTCTTCACAATAGATCGAGGTAGGTGCGAAAGAAACCACCTAGCCAACAGAGGAGTGCAACACATAAGAAGTCCTCTTATCTTCATGGTGCGAGAGTGAAGAGAGTGCAATATGTCCCCTAGCAAAGTAGGTAACGGATTGTGAGATAGAAATTTTTTGATTGTGTTCACATCTATGAGTTGGTCAGGATTGGGAAAGAGTACTATAGTACGGTGAGAGAACTGACTTGGGTGTTTTGCATTTGATCGCAATTGTTGCGAATAGCAAGAGTCACCACCGACTTTTATTTTATCCAAAAGGAAAGGTTGAAAAGAACAGGAAAAACCTTTCAAGATTATTTCTTGAGTTCGGGGGCTAGGTTATGAAAAGGGAAGGTGTTAGCACCCTTTTCATCTGTAGTTATCCACGGGCTCTTAGTTGCTTTCTAGATCACTTACTTTTTTTTTGAAAATGTGCTTATGGTGTGGGTTTTGAAAGTATTTTGAAAACATCTTTGTAATGGTTCTCGTTTCTATAAGAATGCGTACAAAGTGTTGGTTTTGGAAATAGTTCAAAGAGGTGTGTGTGTAATGTGTTTTTGAAAGTGATTTTGAAAAGTGTCTTTGTAATGATTCTCGTTTCTATAAGAATGTGTACAAAGAGCTTTGTATTTTTAAAATGTTTCAAATTAAAGTGTTGGTGTGTAAAATGTTTTTGTTGTGAGAAAGCGAGCAACCAGGAGCATCCTACCTACTCAAAAGGTCTATGTTCTTTTCCGCCTTCTTTAGATGTTTCTATCTTAGCATTGATTTGGTAAGAAGCCCCATCATTGGATGTGAAGGGACGGGCGTGGGACATTTTGTATAGTCATAGAAGGCAACCTATGAGACGTTTTAGCAATTTTCATTTAGAGACTAGATCATTTACCGAAGGCAACGTTTAGGATCATCGAGGGACTACGATATTTTATCGAGGGTCTTTGCTAAAACACCCATATTCGAGGGACATGACTATTTTTCCGAGGCAACAAGTGATATTATCCTAGAGGTGCATGTGTGAATAGTGTGTTTGATTTGCATGCATTTTGTCTTTGATTTTTGGGTTGTCTACTTGTTGTTTTTATCTTGCCATACATCCTAATTACTAACGTTTGTACAAAAGCAATAAAAATGCAGAAAATAAATCCTACACTATTACAACCATATTGAATAGCAAGAATATGTAAAGAAAAAACAAAATAAAAGGAGGAAAAATGAGCTTCCGATCTAGGCAGAAACACCCTTCGACTCTTCCCCTCATGGCTTCCTTTGATTTGGCCTGGAAGTAATGAGGACGCGCCTTTCGATTTGGGCTTAGCCTGAAGCATGAGATGCGGCCTTCGATTCTGCCTTTCTGCTTCCTTCGACCGGGGCCTGGAATCAGCATGAGGTGCACTCTTCACCCCAAGCTCCTTGCTGCCTTCTCCGATGGGGCTTGGCAGTCAGTGTGGACAACTTTCATTTCTCCCTTTTTGCTCCTTCGAATGGCCTGGAAGTCTGTGTGTGGCAAAGCCTAAGGCCACACTCTTTGTTCTACTTGCAACTACGAAGCAGCCAAGGGGAAGCCTAAAGCTTCGATTCATACTTCCTTCCTCCCGATTTCTTTCATTTGGGACTTAAATAACAACATGGCCTGAGACCATGCTAGTATTGTCTTATGGCCAGGTTAGTTCTTAAAAACATGTTTGATAAACAAAGGAAATAGACCACAAGATTAGCAATGAAAACAAACTAAAACGAAAAAGGAAATAAATGTTATGTACATGTTTTGAACGAAGAGTTTAAGGTCAGAGTGACTTACCTTGCTTGAAGCTGGAACGTGTGCTGGACCTTGAGTGGCTGCCCTGAGTGCTTCTGGATTCGAAGGAAAGAAACAGGGGTTATGATTTTAGTACTAGATTCGAAGGTCAGGAGATGTGAGGGATGGTTTTAGATTCAAAAGAGAAAAAGAAACAAGTGTTGTGTTTCTTTAGATTCGAAGGGCCAAGGAAACATGCGTGGTGTTTCTTCTGGATCCGAAGGGCCAAGGAAACAAGTGTTGTGTTTCTTTTGGATTCTGGGTTTAGTGTTTGAGAATCTTAAGAGTTTGAGAGTTTTTGAGAGTTTTGATGATTTTTTTGAAGATCCGTTCCACCACCAAAAAGTCCTCTTCATCTTGTAAATGTTTCTCTATTTATAGAGAAAGGGTTATAAGTGCTGAAGTAACCAGGTTTGTAGGATAACAAACCATGGTTTGGTTGAAACGAAAACAAACTTGATCCCTTTCGTTAATCCTAAGTTTCAAGTACAAGTGGGGGCCTGTTGTCTATTGAGGGCAGGAGATTGGACGTATGCCTTTGGCACTGCTTTCGTTCAGACACAAATCAGATTGGGAGCGTATTTTGTGATTAAAGTGCTCTTTATGAAAAAAGGGTACGTAGCCTTTTGGTATTTTTTCCAAGAATGGTATTATCCAGTAGACAAAGCTTCAAACCTTTGTGTAAGCCTCTGGTTATGTAAAGATTTGGAAGCAACATAGCCTGACAAGTAGGATTTGGAGGATAAGGCTATGAGATTTGCTCAAAGTTCTTCAAACAAACTTGCTTCGAAGGGTCCAAAGTTCGGTTTGAAATATGCTGATTCGAAGGGAATAAAAACTCCAATCGAAGCTTTGTATGAAGGTGGCTCTTGTCCAATTGAAAGCTTGCCTGCCAGAGGTCACATGGCCAAACGAAAGGGTGTATGTAGGAGGTCCCTGCCTTGTGCCTGCTGGCATGAAGGAAATCCTGGCTTTGTGGTGTCAAAGGCAAACATGGAAAACCAATGGCTTCTGAGTCGAAGGAGAGCTGCAGGAGGCCATTGCTTTGTGACTTCAAGCAAACACATAAGAGGTCTTTTCTCAAACGAAAGCTTGCATGAAGGGAGGGCCACATGCCCAAACGAAAGAGGCATGCAGGAGGAAAATTGTGCAATCGAAGGATGCCAAAAGGAGGCAAAAGATGCAATCGAAGGATGCCAAAAAGAGGCCCCTGCCTCCTGAATCGAAGGAAGCTACCAAGAGGTATTTCTGAATCGAAGCTAGTTGAAGATAAGTGTTGCCCTATTGAATCTTGCAGCAAGTTATTTCAAAGGGAGACTTTTCCCAGTCAGAGCTTGCATGCAGGTAACCATTGCACTGTGGGTGCTAACGTGAATCCAGTGAATGTTAGCCATAGGGAGGCTTTTGCCTTGTGCACGCTAGCATGGTGGGGAATTATTCCTTGTGAATTTGGAAAACATGCAGGAAAGAGGCCATATGGCCAAACTAAATATGTATACCTCTCTTGCACAAAGAAACTAAAATGTTCAAACGAAGTAGGAATCGAACTTGCCCAAAAGAAGTCCAGTGTTCAAACGAAAACTCTGAACCAAAGCTTGCCTCGTAGGAGTCAAAGTGCCCAATTGAAAGAGGTATGAATATGGATTTGAAGCAGGCATATAGGTACCATATCCCAATCGGAGCAAGGGGAATCGAAGAAAACTTGTTTTTTCTCCAATTTTGTCAAAAAGATTGTTTTTGTCTGTTTTGCCCCTTTTTAACAGTTTCCTCTTTAACTTGATGCTGAAAAATCCAATTGTACTTGTGTAAGCTTGAATTTTTTAGAATCCTTGTGAGAAATTCCTTGAGAAAAGAGAGGGCAAATTTTGGGGTACAACAACTCCCCCTGTTCAATCTTCTTAAACCTGAAGAGTTAGATTGGCGAGTTTGCCATTCGTGACTTGAAGGTGGAAGATGATTGAACACTAGAGTGCCCAAAAATTTGCACTTGATGATGTGGTGGTTGATTGTGTAGGGAATGGGCTTAAAGATGCCATTTCGAGAGTTCTCAGAGATGGGCTTACAGATGCCATCCAAAGGTGATTGTTAACAGAAATTAGACTGAAGTATCAGAATAAGTCTCTGGTTGATTTATACTGAAACAACAGATGTAGTGGGATGAGTATCAGAATAATATCCATAAATGGATTGTATCTGACTCGCAACTGAAATATGTACTGAATGAGCGTCAGAATGACATCCATATCTGGATCGTATATGGATTGTATGTGAGACATGTGCTGAATGAGTGTCAGAATGACATCCGTTTCTAGATTGTATATGGACTATATTTGAGAAATGTGTTGAATGAGTGTCAGAATGACATCCGTATCAGGATCGTATCTGGACTATATTTGAAAGGTCTTCTAAATGAGTGTCAGAATGACATCCGTATCTGGATCGTATCTGGACTATATTTGAAAGAAACTAGAATAAGTATCAGAATGACATCTGTATCTGGATCATATCTGAACCGTTTCTAGAAAAATCTGGAATAAGTATCAGAATAATATCCATCTCTGGATCGTATTTGAACTGTTTCGGGAGTAAATATGGAGTAAGTATTAGAATGTCAGCCGTATCTAGATCGCATCTGAACTGTTTCTAGAAGAGGATATGGAATAAGTATCAGAATGTCATTCGTATCTGGATCTCATCTGAACTATTTCTAGAAGAGGATCTGGAATAAGTATCAGAGTGTCAACCGTATCTAGACCGCATTTGAACTGTTTCTAGAAGAGGATCTGGAATAAGTATCAGAATATCATCCGTATCTGGATCGTATCTGAATTGTTTCTAGACGAGGATCTGGAGTAAGTATCAGAATGTCATTCGTATCTGGATCGTATATGAACTGTTTCTAGACGAGAATCTGGAGTAAGTATCAGAATGTCATCTGTATATGGATCGTATCTGAACTATTTCTAGACGAGAATCTGGAGTAAGTATCAAAATATCATTCGTATTTGGATCGTATCTGAACTGTTTCTAGAAGAGTATATGAGAAGGAGCCCGTGTAGGATTACTTCAGCTGGCTTGTTTCAGGAATTAATCTACAAACAGTCTCTCACAGATAGTTTTCCTGTCTGGTTTCAAGTATTTATCTGGAACTTGTTTTTGTCATTCATTGAGATAGTTGTCCTGTCTGGTTTCAGGTATTAATCGCTGACCTGAGAAAGAAAGATAGTTTTCCAGGCTTGTTACAGGTATTAATCTTCAATCTCTTCATGTAGATAGTTTTCCTGGCTTTTTATAGGTATTAATCTTCAATCTCCTCATGTAGATAGTTTTCCTGGCTTGTTATAGGTATTAATCTACAATCAGTCGTCCACAAATAGTTTTTCTGGCTGGTTTCAGGTATTAATCTGAAACAGTTTTGAAAATTGTTGACGATAGTTATATGTTGATTGATCTTTCCTGAAAAGGTAAAAAATTAGCTACATGTAATGTCATGATGTATGAAATGCATGGCGTAATGATGTTCTCAAAATAAATGAGATTGTGTTGTATGCATTTATCATGTATGTAATATGATGCATGAAATATGAAATGTTGTCGGAATGTAATTTTGTCTTGGAAAATAAATCCTTGACAAGTGTTGGGGAGTTTTGGGAAGCTGAATCTAGGATGGCCATTGGGGATGAAGAGTATGCACACCTTTCCAACCTTGCTTAGAATTTCTCCACTAGGGATTCCTGTTTTTGTTGTTTGAGGAGAACTCTGCTGGGGGATGTTGACTCTGCTTGAGGAAAACTCTATGGAGAGTTTTGATTCCTGCTTGAGGAAAAGATTTTAGGAGTCTTAGTTGTCTGTTGCTCTACTGGGGAATTATCTCTTGATGTAAGAGAAAGGAAGTTAACAACTTGTTGGGGATAAAGAAGTTAAATGTTATATGGTTTGGCTTCCAGGCTTTGCAACAACTCATTGGGAATTGTAGAAGAGTCTACTGGCGAAGAGGGGCTGTAGTCCCTTAATTTGTAGTAGTCAGAGAGGCAAACTCAAGATGGGGAATCAATAGTTTGTTGGGAAAATAAACCATGTTGCCAATCTGCTGGAAAGGTGTTTTCTTTTGGCAGATTTCCTCGAGGATTCTTAAGATCAACTCAGTTGGAGAGAGGTTTTTCAGAGATTTGAAACTCTGGCTGGGGATTGCATGGATCTAACTTTGTGGGAATATCCATGAATTTTTCCTTGAGGTTTTTTAGACCCTCGTCCGTGAAGATTATGACTTCGCGAGGATTTGGCTGAGGATCACCCTATGAAAAGGACTATGTGGGAAATTGTTATTGCCCTTGGTAGTAAGGGTTGTGTTCAATTCCCCAAGTGATTCGGATAAAGACTTGCCCTTGGTTACTCAACACTTCTTGAGAGATTTCTTGGAATCTTGACTTGACTTCCCCATATGAGTTGGACGGTGACATGTCATGCCCCCTTGTTTATAGGGGATTCGTCATTTGGAAGCGTCATCCCATCTGAAGTGATTTTGTTCACTGAGAGAGTTTTTGTTCGCTGGATATTAGTCGTGTGAATTTCTCCGCTGTCAAATAATTAGCTATATGCAAACATCGATATTCAAAGTAATGCAAAGTTTATGCTTGTCTTAAAGTTTTGAAAATGCGTTTTAGCAAATAAAAGAATTTTTGTAAGAATGTGAATTTAACTCAAGATTTAGAGTAAAGCCTTACAGGAGTCAGGATACCTTTTGTAACAGTATGCTTTTGAACTAGCCCACGCTTCAATTAGGACTTTTGAAGGGTTGTAGTGTGACTTGGTTCATAGTTTAAGAAACAAAGGATAAGGCTCAAAGTGTACTTGTACCCGCCCGTTCTTCGTGATGTTCTTCAGTCCTAAACTCAGTTAATTGTACGTTTGAACTCCAATTGAGTCTGGAATGACGTTTTGGTGATGGTCCGGACAAGTCAAATTTGTTGGAAGGCAGTTATTTTTGCAACATTTTTCATGTCATCGAGGACTTGTAGTGACCTATTTTTGATTTATCATCCCTAGTTTTTGCCTAACTGTTCTTTTTTTGAGATTACAGTCTGCGGGATGCCCCAGTTTTTATTAAGTCACCTTCGTAGGTTTTGACTTAGTGGGCTTTTCTTTAGAGAGATAATGACTACCTATTTTATAGGGAACCATCGCCGTCTTTTGATTCAGAGGAATGTTTTTGATATCATTCGTTGTATACGAAGTGAAAGTTTGCGACTGAATGCACATTTGAATTAACTGAGAGACTACCCTGCCCCAGGTTTTGATTCAAGGTTTCAATTTGTGTAAAAAGGAAACTCCTACTTCTTTGGCTCGAAGGGGGTTGACTAGGGATTATCCTCCTTATAACTCCAGTGTTTAGGAATTGAAAGAACCCATGTACATCGTCAGCAATGTCTGTCCAAAAGCATACTGTATGAGATTATGGTATTGTTTTCGTCATCCTCCATCTAAAGCTTTGCAGCTTTTTTTAAATAAGAGTTGAATGTCATAAAGGGAGTAAAAAGCATAGTTTAAATAGAGTGAAAATGAATAGATTAATTCAAGACAAACATATTTAATGCATTCATGAGAATAACCAAAGTCTGACATAAAGATAAGTGTTTAAGAAAACAAAGAAGCCATGTCCTACAAAAAAAACAAAGATAAATCTCTAGGTCCTTGAAATGGTTAGTGAAAAATGCCATGGTATGATGTCATGATATTATGTACAATTATACATATACACACAAAGCAAATAAGTCCTTAGGTTTAGGCTTATATGAGGTTTCATTGGTAACTACCCTCTTGAAGTTTAGTTGGTTCAATCTGTCTAGAAAGTAATCGGGTTATAGGGGATCTCAATATCATTAATCTTTCTTCATTGGACATTGTTTCAGCGCAAGCATCTTTATTGGCGACCAAAATATCCCAAAAGCCCGATCTCAATGAGCATAGTATCGAGTATCAACCAACTTCGAATTGCACCAAAGCCGGCTATCTCACTACTTCCTAATGGCCAAGTTGTTCAATTAAAGGTTATAAGGTCTGTTAGTGCTTCATGACACCACACAACGGCCCCGTATTCTCCTTGACTAGACTCAAGGGCTACTGGTACCAATAAATGTGTCACACTAATGTAGCCATCGCTTCAACCATGTCGGTATACCCCACACAGTCCCCACGATCTATTGCTACTTACCTAATGATGTTCCCAGATCTGGGTAGAGGATCAATACAAACCCAAACAAGGACCCATAAATATAAAGCAAACAATGAAAGCATTTAAAGGTAATCTAGCTCTAAGGTAACCCCACTTTTAAGTATTTCTCCAGCAGAGTCGCCAATTCTGTAACACGGTGGGAGAACTCACTTGGTTGTTTTACATTTTATCGCAATTTTTGGGATAGCAAGAGTCACCACCAACTTTTCTTTTATCAAATAAGGAAAGGGTGAAAAGAACAGGAAATACCTTTGAGATATTTTCTTGAGTTCGGGGGGTAGGTTATGAAAAGGGAAGGTGTTAGCACCCTTTTCATCCGTAGTTATCTACGTGCTTTTAGTTGCTTGCTAGATCACTTTTGAAATTGCTTTGTTTGAAATGTGTTTGTAGGGGATTTTAAAAGTATTTTTGAAAAGCGCCTTCGTTTAGGCAAACTTTGTAATGATTCTCGTCTCTATAAGAATGCATACAAAGTGTTGGACTTTTTTGAAAATATTTTCATGTTTTGAAAGTGTTTGGTGTGTTTGAAAAGATGTTTATTTTTGAAGATGGATTGTGAGAAAGCAACTAAGAACGTTCTACCTACTCAAAAGTATTTTGTTCATTTCTCTCTTCCTTTGACATTTCTATCTTACAACTGATTGGAAAGAAGCCATATCTTTACATGTAAAGGGACGGGCATGGGTCATTGTATAGTCATAAGATGTAATGTTGCGAGATAACTTAGCATTTTTCTTAAGGGACTAAGATCATTTGTAATGCAACATTCGTAGCATCGTCGAGGGACTATTATCTTGTGTTTTTTGGTTGTTTTTGCTAAGGCATCTCACATGCATAACATGACCATTTTCTCAAGGCAACAAGTGGAGTTAACCCTAGAGGTGTAGTGTGTAAGTGTTTTGATTTCATACATTGTTTTGTCTTGGATTAGGGTTGTCTAGGATTGATTTTAGTCTTGTCATACACACCCTAATTACTAACAATTATATGAAAAACGATAAATTTACAAAAATTAAAATCCTACGCTATTACATCATTAGGGGGTTGGGGAGTAAAATTTATGAATGGGGATGAAATAGGAGCTTAAATATTACAACCATATTTAATAGCCATGAAGAAAATATATAGAAAGTATAAAAGCAGTGTAAAAGAGAGGAAAATTTCATTTTTAACCATTATGTGTCAACACATGCATCTATGCATCGACACATAACTTTACTCTGCTCCTGTAAAACCAAATCAGCCCAGTATGAGTCAATGTATAATGGTATGTGTCTACTCATTTCTTGTATGTGTCGACACATTCGTGTTTTGTGTCGACTCATGTGCCTTTTTTTCTTTCTGTTTTGTGCCTGTTATAGCAGTATGCATCGACTCATGAGGTTTTGTGTCAACTCATAACCCGTCTTGCCACTAAAATGAGTCGACTCATGTGATTATGTGTCGACTCATACTGCAATTTTTTTCACACTATCTTTGTTTTGCTGCATGCATGAGTTAGTTCTCAACACATGGTTAGTAAAAATGAAAGATAAACATATGGTTAGCGTCAAGGGAAACAATTACTACATTTTATATTAAAAAATGAATCATTAATGATGCTTTAGGAGGAGTTAAAAGTCAAGAAGACTTACCTTGCAACTGGATTTTTGTGCTTTGAGTTTAAGTTGTTGTCTTGACTGTTCTTGAGCTTGAAAAAAAAATAGATGTTACAAAAGCCGTTCTTGAGTTTGAACAACCTCTATATGATTTATGTAAGGTATTTAGATGATTTGTTTGGATAGAACTTATAAAGCGTGAAGGATTCAAGGATTTGGATTTCAAAGCTCAAGAGTGGAAGCTTTGTGGACGGTTATGGCTTTTTAGAATGTGTGAGATTTTTCAGGGCTTGTCTACAAAATAACACTTCTGGCTTTTCTCAATTTTCTCTGACCTCTTTATCTTGTAAATGGCCTCTCTATTTATAGTGAAGGTTTGAGACTTGAAACAACTCATATTTTGAAACACATGTTATGGCTATCTTGCTTGCTTTTGAAGCAAGCATGAAGAACATGTTTCCAATGTTTGTACCCAACTATCTAAAGTGGTTGATCACTTTAAACATGTTTGCTCTGACTTGTAGGAGTTAAGTGTGATCGGAACAACAAGTTAGAGGCTCAAGAAATTGACTTTGTGATTAAAATGAACTTTTCAAGAATGAATATGTTACTTTCTTCCAAAAATGGAATGATCAATTGGACAAAGGTTGAAACACTTGGATCATGGTTTAATCAATTGTGTAAGAATTTAATTAAGGAGTGATATACAAGTTTGAGGCCTGCAAAGTGAAAATTATGCAGCATGGCTATGGATTTGGTTCTTGTTCTTCACAAAACCTGCCTTGTAATTCAAGAATGACACCCTAACTTCATGGCTTTGATTCTCTTAGCTCAAGTATGATCTCAATGAGTTATTTGACATTTTGGAAATCTTGTAACATCCTCTACAACCTTCACGTTTTCTATTTTTGAAGAAACCAATTGGAACTTGATGAAAATTGGCCAATAAGTTGGGATAAAAACCTGACCAAACCTGCTGAAAATTTCTCTAAGTGTTTATACAAAAATACTATGACTTCATGAATTTATAACTCAAAATCCAAGCACTTCTAGGACTTGATCAGCAAAGCAAAGTTGTAGATATCATAAAGATCTACAACTTTCATGTTGAGAGTTTTCTTTGAATCATCTTGCATCTTGGTGAATGAATGACATGAAGTAATGAAGTTATCATGTATAAAAAACACTTAGGAAAATTTCTAAGTCTTGAAAAGTTTGAATTTTCACATTGACTTTTGACTTTCTTGACTTTTTGATGATCAAGCTTTGTATTTTGAATGTCTTGATGATTTTTGATCTTTGAAACTTAATATTGATCAAAAAGTCAAAGTTTGACTTTTCAGTGTACAATTGACTTTTTAACAGTTGACCAAATTTCATTTGTCAATCCAATGATCTTGAGAGATGTTTTGAGCCATGAAATTAGGTCAACATGTTATATTTGAGTCTTTGATATTATGCTTCAAGCCATTAAGTCATGTATTAGGTCAAAGGTCAGTGATCAGTCGTTCTCAGTCAAAACCCTAATTTGTGGTCTCAGTGTTTCGAAGGTGATTTTGTTTGGTCAATTCCTTGAGAATCCTTGAGCATTGAAGATCTTTTGTGAAATGTCTTGAGAAAAGAGAGGGAAAATTTTGGGGTACAACACAATGCATGTACATTATCAGCAATGTCTGTTCAAAAGCATACTGTTTGAGATTATGGTATCATTTTCGTCATCCTCCCTCTAAAGGCTTACATCTTTAACGAGTGTTGAATATCATAAAAAGAAGTAAGAACATAGTTTAAATATAGTGATAATGAATGGATTAATCAAGACAAACATATGCAATTCATTAATGGGAAAAACCAAAGGTTAACATAAAGATAAGTGTTTGAACAAACAAGAGAATTTGCAAATAAAAATCCAATGAACTAGAATTTCCATTGTTGGTGGCCGAGTCGTTGTCATTATCAGCATATTTAAAATCAATTGCTTTAGCTTCAATCAAGTCTTGAATCTTATTTTTCAATGCCCAAAAATTGTTAGTGTCATGTCCAGGACTGTTGGAGTGATGTGCACACCTTGCATTGGGATTATAACGAGGAGAGGAAGTATTGGGGTTCTAAGGAGGTTCTTTCAGTGTAATCATCTCTATCTTCAACATGTGTTGCAAGGCTTAAGACAACGACATGTTGAATTTAGAAAATTGTCTTTTGGGTGCATCCTGCCTATGCTGATTTCCTTGTTGTAGATATGCATTGGTGCAGAATTAGAAATTATTGCCTCCACAGATTGGTGGCGGTCACCTTTACTATGATCCTTCTGGCCGTACACAACATTGGATTCTTTCTTACCATTGTATGACTTCTTTACAGTATTCGATGATGTAGCCACCTGAATTTTACCACTTCTAATTCCATTCTCAACATGTTCCCGTGTCAATATCAGTTTAGTGAAATCGGCTGAAGAACTTCCAAGTAGGTGATTATAGAAAGGACCTGTTAGCATACTCATGAACATGTCAACCAATTTCCTATCAGCCTAAGGAGGTTAAACTCTTCCTACAAGATCTCTCCATTTCTGTGCATACTCTTTAAAGTCTTCCTCAGAACCCATGGACATACTTTATGGTTCCATGCAGGTTGGTGCCAAATCAGAATTATACTGATACTGTCTATAGAAAGCTGCTGTCAAATATTCCCAGGTATGGATATTGGTACCTTCGAGTTGATAATACCATTCCAATTGTGTTCCAGATAGACTCTCTTGAAAGAAATGCAAACACAATTTCTTGTCAGCAGTGTGTGGTTGAATTTTTTGAACATATGATCTCAAATCCAGCTTTCGGCCAGAAATGCCATCATACTTAGAAAAGGTAGGATTTTTGGACTTAGGAGGAATGATGACTCCTGAGACTAAATCCAATTCTTCAAAGTTCAAGCCAGACACCTTTTGGATCTCTATATCTTTCAGACGCTCTTCTAACAACTTATACTTCTCGCCAGAAGGGGGATATTGTTATTCAAAATAATCCTTTTCCTCTTCATCAAAACATTTTTCAGAATCATGATTGCTTTTTTCAGTTTTAGCACTCTTACCATCTTCATCACGTTTGTCATCTTCGTCCAATGGGATATCAAGATCTTGAGATTGCTTGACTGGACCTCTGAACTTTCTCCCCATGTTAAGGATTCCGATTGGTTTCTTTGTTTTCTTCTTCTTCTAGTTGGCGATGAGCCCTTTCATTTCTTCTTACCCTTTGGCTAAGCTTAGGAACTTCTCTTGGAACTGAGCATTCTGAGCCTGGAGATCTTTGACTGGCTGTTTGAGAGCCATTTTTGCCGAAATAAACAACAAGAAGATGAGGAACTTGTCTTGGAAACCTGTTATGAAATGATATTTATGGCATGTAGATGCATATGCAATGTTTTCAAGGACCTCATGGGATTTAAATTTGTTAATCAAAAGGGAACATAAACAAAGACTCTTATTAGTAAGTTCAAATTATAACTGCCTCTTAGGCTTGCAATGAAAATAAAAAGGGTTACAAGGAAACAAGTTATGAACTCCTAAGACCTAAGACTCAAGTCTCCCATGGATTCTTCCTCATTGTTTTGACATATGCATTAAGGTTCTTCTCTTTGTGAATTCGTTTTGTCAGCTCCAACACTTTCTTCTCACTAGCATAGAACTGAGTCTCAAAGGTGTCCCTTTCTTCTTTCAATTGAATCCAAGATTTCTGTAGCTCTTCAAGGTCAGTAGGCATATCTGGATGAAAAATGGTATGAAGAATATCTCCTTCAACAACAGGCTGCACAATTACTGGTAGGACATCTGGATATGGTATTATAAGATTTTGAGCACGAGATCGCACCCATCTGAGGTAGGGCTCCAAATGGATGGAGTTTTTGTGTCCCAGAGTCTTGCTATCAATCTTATTCACCATGCCCCAAGCACGTATAAACTTTTGACGGTAACCCTGAGGATTGTTCTCGTAATAGAATATAATACCCTGGATAAGCCTATCATGGGGACCATTTCTTCGAGCATAACCAAATTGACGTACAGCTAGAAAAGGGTTATAAGTAATACATCCCCTTATGCCAAGGAGTGGAACATTAGGGAATTCCCCATAGCGGTTAATAATAGGGATGTCCTCCCGAGATCGGGAACACCAACAGATATCCGAATAAGAGAGTGACATTGTTGTACCCCAAAATTTTCCCTCTCATTTCTCATGACATTTCCTCACAAGGATTTTCAAAAGTTCAAATTTGCACAAGTACAATTGGATTTTTAGCGCCCATGTGATTTCCAAGGATTATGTTAGATTTCTAAGAATCATGTCAAAAAGGAAACCATTGAAAGAGCAAAGCAGATAAATTTGATTTTTCTGACAAAATTGAAGAAAAACAAGTTTGCTTCGGTTCATGCTTAACTTCAAATGAACTTTCCCCTGCATGCAAGCTTCGACCGAGTTTTTGTTTCCCTTTGAAATAACAACCTTTGATTCAGGAGGCAAAGACCTCCTGTTTGGTTCCCTTCGATTAAGAAAGTTGATGACCTCGTGGTAGCTTTCTTTGATCCAGGAGGCAAAGGCCTCTTTTTGGTTTCCTTTGATTGCACCCTTTACCTCCTTTTTGGTATCCTTTGATTGCACCTTTTACCTCCTTTTTGGTATCCTTCGATTGCATAATTTACCTCTTGCATGCATCTTTCGTTTGGGCATGTGGCCTTCCCTTGATGCAGGCTTCATTTGGGCATTTAGACCTTCTGCATGCATCTTTCATTTGGGCTTGTGGCCCCCTTTGATGCAAGCTTCGTTTGGGCATTTAGAATTCCTGCATGCCTCTTTTGTTTGGGCATGTGGCCCTCCTTTGATGCAAGCTTTGTTTGGGCATTTAGACCTTCTGCATGCATATTTCGTTTGGGCATGTGGCCCCTTTTGATGCAAGTTTCTTTTGGGAATTTTTACTTCTTGCATGCCTCTTTTGTTTGGGCATGTGGCCCTCCCTTGATGCAAGCTTCGTTTGAGCATTTAGACTTCCTACACGCCTATTTTGTTTGGGCATGTGGCCTTCCTTTGATGCAAACTTCATTTGGGAATTTAGACCTTCTGCATGCATCTTTCGTTTGGGTATGTGGCCCCCTTTGATGCAAGCTTCATTTGGGCATTTTTACCTTCTGCATGCATCTTTTGTTTGGGCATGTGGCCCCCTTTGATGCAAGCTTCATTTGAGCATTTTTACTTCTTGCATGCCTCTTTCGTTTGGGTATGTGGTCCTCCCTTAATGCAAGCCTCGTTTGGGCATTTTTACTTCCTGCATGCCTCTTTCGTTTGGGCATGTGGCCCCCTTTGATGCAGGCTTCGTTTGGGCATTTAGACCTCATGCATGTATCTTTCATTTGGGCTTGTGGCCTTCTTCGAATGAAAGTTTGGGTTACGTCTTCCGTTTGGGCATGAAGTCTCCTTCGATGCAAGTTTAATCCATAAGCTTCGTTTTGGAATTTTGCTCCCTTCGAAGAAATCTTCTTTGATATATTTCTAAAACTCTTCGACACACAAGTGGAAAATAGAATTTTGAAGGAACATTGATCAAATCCATAGGCCATGCTACATGATCTTACTTTACAGGCCTCAATGCTTGTGTCTCACTCCATAATTAATTGTTTACATTATGGATTAAGTTATTATCCAGGTAATTAAGCCTTTTTCCAAAAGATTTTTCATGAAATTAAACTTGCTAGTACAAAATTTGTCTTAAGCCCATGCTTTGCTGAAATCCTGATTATACTTCACCATAAGTCAGGGAAGTCAGCCCCTTTTAATGAACAACTTTAGTACTTCACCTTGGGATCATGGAAAATATGACATAGCTTAATATTCACGTTTCAACCAAGCCATATTTTTATTCAAACTCCCAAACCTTTTATCTATAAATAGAGAAACCATTGATAAAGAAAAGGGTCAGATTTTTGCTGAAGAGAAAAATCATAAAATCCTCAAACACTCTAAAAACTCTCAAACTCTCAAACTCTCGAACATTATCAAACCTTCAAAACTCTAAAACTTTCACAAAAAATCTAAGTAGTGTACCTTTCGATTCATTCCCCTAAACTATAGTATAACACAACCTTCGATTCACTCCCCTAAACTATAGTATAACACAACCTTCGATTCACTCCCCCAAACTGCAGTATAACAAAACCTTCGATTTCCTCATAACTGAAATACCAACCTTTCGATTCAAGCATAGAAGTGGTCCCAGTAGCTTAAGGAAGGTTCCAACAAAGTTTGATCCACCACCAAGGAAGTCACATAAAGATCCTTCGATTGACACTTCAAGAGGTAAGTTCCCCTAAACTTGGAACTTTCCATTTAAATATCATTTGTACATATAAATAAAAGAAAAAATGTAGATATCACATCTAGGAAATTGACCATGATTTAGCTTTTGATTATCACTGCCATGTATAATTAGTCTTTGGATTTTGGTGCCAAATAAATTTGTGTTAACCCCGGGCCTATAGCTTTGGAAAGTTACCTTTGTTAGGTTCATATCCAAACTTTAGGCAGGTTGTGTGTATCCTTCGATTGGCTGAACAAGGAAGCCTTTCGAATCTCAACTGGGGAAGATTTGCATTCCTGCAATCGAAGGAGGAGCTGGGCACTTTAAACATTCAGAAACAAGTTTACCTTGTACCCAATCAAATCTGCCTCATGAACGAATGAAACGACCACCCCAGTGGTATAAATAGCGCGCACAAAAAGCATTTCTGTGTAGGGACCTGAGTTCAAACCTTGGCAGGACCAAAAACAGTTTTTGCCTTTTTGTTTGTGTTCTTTGTCTTTTTTAACAAACTTCAAATATTTTTCAACCAATCAAAACAACTCCTTTTGAGTTGATTTTTTGCACACTCTTTATTTATAAGTTTTATTTCATGAATATATAAAAATATCACAAAAAGTATGTTATTTTCATAATTATTTTAATTAATCAAAACATTTCCTTAAATAAAAGTCAAAACAAAGTTCATCTTCTTTTCATTCCAATTTTTGTACATTTATTCACATTCGATATGGTTGTAATAGATAATTAGAATTTTATTTCTAGAAACCCCCATTTGTACATTTGTATCCCCATCCCCAAGTGATGTAATAACGTAGTAAATTTACTATCCGCAATTTATCGCTTTCATATAAATGCTAGTAATTAGGGTGTGTATGTCAAGATTAAAACCAATGCTTAGAAAACCTTAAATTCAAGACAAAAATGCATGCAATCAAACACACTTGTACACATGCACCTATAGGGTTAACTCCACTTGTTTCCTTGAGAAAATGGTCATAATATGCATGTGATATGTTTTAGCAAAAACAATCAAAAGATCATAGTCCCTCGATGACGCTTCGAATGTTGCTTTACAAATGATCTTAGTCCCTCAAGAGAAATGCTAAGATATTTCACAACATTACTATTCATGACTATACAAACGTCCCACGCCCGTCACTTCACATCCAACGACAGGGCTTCTTACTAAATCAATGGTAAGATAGCAACATCTAAAGGAGGAGTAAAAATAACATAGACCTTTTGAGTAGGTAGGATGCTCATAGTTGCTCGCTTGCTCACAACAACAAAAAACATTTTTTACACCAACACTTTCATTTGAAACATTTTCAAAAGACAAACCTCTTTGTATGCATTCTTATAGAGACGAGAATCATTACAAAGACACTTTTCAAAATCACTTTCAAAAACACATTCCATAAACACCTCTTTGAACTATTTTCAAAACCAACACTTTGTATGCATTCTTATAGAAACGAGAATCATTACAAAGACGTTTTTTTTTTCAAAATACTTTCAAACCCACATCACAGACACATTTTCAAACAAAAGCAAGTGATCTAGCAAGCAACTAATATCCCATAGATAATTATGGATGAAAAGGGTGCTAACCCCTTCCCTTTTCATAATCTACTCCCCTAACTCAAGAAAACATCTCAAAGGTCTTTCCTGTTCTTTTCACCCTTTCCTTATTGGATAAAAGAAAAGTCGGTGGCAACTCTTGCTATCCGCAACAATTGTGATCAAACGCAAAACACCCAAGTTAGTTCTCCCACCGTATTACAAAATTGGCGACTCTGCTGAGGACTTTCTTAAAAGTGGGGTTACCTTAGGGCTAGATCACCTTTAATTGCTTTTCATTGTTTGACTTGCTTTCTTTACATTATGGTTCCTTATTTGGGCTTCTTTTGATCCTCTACCCGGATCTGGGGAACCTTTTAGGTAAGTAGCAATAGATTATGGAAACTGTACGGCGTAGACTGATATGGTTGAAGAAATGGCTACATTAGTGTGACGCATTTGTTGGTACCAGTATCCCTTATGTTGAATCGAGGAGAATACGGGGCCGCTGAGCAGCGTCATGATGCACTAACTGGCCTTAGAACCTTAATTGAACAACTTGGCCATTAGGAAGTAGTGAGATAGCCGGTTTTGGTGGAAAGCTGAAAATTGGTTAATACTCGATACTACACTCATTGAGATCGGACTTTTGGGATATCTCGGCCCCAAGAAAAGATTGATTGTGCTGAGACAATGCCTAAAAGAAAGGTCAGTAATATTGAGATCCCCTAGAGCCTGGTTACTTTCTAGGACAGGTTGATCTGACTAAACTTCAAGAGGGTACTTACCTACAAACACCATACAAGCCTATACCTAAGGACTTGTCTGCTTTATGTGTATATGATTATTTGTACATAATAACTTTCTTGCTTTGCATACTTGTACATAACATCATAAACATCATAACATCATAAGCATTCTCACTAACCATTTCAAGGATTTAGGAATTTATCTTTGCTTTGTTTTGTAGGACATGAATCCCATTTGAAGGAATACCATCTGAATCAGCTTCGTGAAAGCACACTGTTGTACCCCCAAATTTTCCCTCTCATTTCTCAAGAAATCTCTCATAAAATCTCCATTGGTTCAAGACTACACAAGTTTTAATCAGCTCAAGACACCTCCTTAAACATTGATGACTCAAATTAGGATTTGAGTTTGCACAAGGAAAAATGGACTTTTAATGCCCCATATGACTTTCATGGATCATTTTGGACCTTCAAGATTGCACATGTCAAGTTTCAAGTCTTGGATCACATTTTGCTCAGTCAATTGACCAAATGACCTAAAATCAGTTGTATTTGGGAAAAAGTCAATTGTGGTCAATTTACAGTCAAACTTCATAATTTTTTATCCATATAAACATCGTGAACTCACATATGTCATTTGATCAAGTCTGAATCACAATTCCTCAAGAAATTTGATCAGATCATCAAAAGGGCGAAATAGTCAAAAGTAGGGTTTTGATTGGGAAGGTGCAATCTTTGATTTTTGACCTAGCAAATGACTTATAGGTTCAAGGCATGATCTCAAGGATTCAAACGCATCATTTTTACCTAATGGAATGGCTCAAAACATTTCTCAAGATCAATTGATTGATAGTTGAATTTCAGTCAATTGATGAAAATTCAACTATACACTGAAAAGTCAAACTTTGACTTTTTGATCAAAATCAAGTTTCAAAGATTACAATTCATCAAGACATGTAAAAATATGAAACTTGTTCATCAAGAAATCAAAAAGTCAAGATTTCATTTTGAAAAGTCAAAATTTCTAAACTTAGAATTTTTTTTAAGTGTTGGAAATTCACATTTTTTTCATAACTTTATGCCAAATTTACACCATGATGCAAGATGATTCAAAGGAAACTTCCAACATTAAAGTTGTATATATCAATAAGATCTAAAACATTATTGAACATAACTTTTTCTATAAATTCTTGGATTTCAAGTTATGATTTTGTGAAGACATGCTCATGAAACTTGAAGACTTAGTGAAATTTTGCCCTAGTTTAGGCAGGATTTTGACCTAACTTCATGATAATTTTTCACATAGTTCCAAGATGAATCTTAAAAAATGTACAAAATAGAGGTTGTAGGGGATGTTACAGGCTTTCCAAAAATGTCCAAGAACTCATTGAGATCATACTTGAGCTAAGAGAATCGAAGCCATGAAGTTAGGGTTTCAAACTTAAATTACAAGCCATTTCTTGATGAACACATAATCCAATCTCAATGTTAGGCTGCATAATCTTACTTTACAGGTCTTCTAACTTGTGTATCTATCCATAGTTAATGGATTACACAAACTTTTGAGCTATAATCCAAGTGGTTTAAGCATTGTCCAAGTCCATTTTCCATTTTGGGAAGAAAGCTAACATTGTCATTCTTGAAAAGCAAGCTTTATGCACAAAGTCAATTCTTGAGCCTATCACTATTTACCTCTGATCACACTCCATCTACAAAGTCATAAGCAAGCTTTTTTAAAGCATAACCACTCTACAACAGCAAGTACAAAGCATTGAAACTTGATTTTCAAGAAAATCACATGTTGAGCTTAAACATTTGATTTTGAATTCTGATCAACTACAAGCCACAAAACCATTTTCTTATAAGTAGAGGCACTATTTGTGAGCTAAAACATGAGCTTAAGCACCCTGAAATTCTCCCAAACTCCCTCAAATAAGAACTTGCATCAAAACTCCATTTATGTGCACATTCTGACTTTGAACTTGTAACTCACAATTCCCTCGTGCATTTTCCTTCCTAATCAATCACAAAGATCCTATACATAAAATATAGTCCATCCCTGTCCTTGTTTTATAACTATAACTCCATCTCCATCATCCTCCATAACCAAAAACAGAGCACAACAAGTTGACTTCTCTAAGCCATTCCAGCCATCCATTGCTCAAGCTAATCATTGCATTATCTTCCTGGGAACTGGAGGAAGCTAACCTGATCATTGCAGCACCTTGAATCAAGCCCATTTGCATTTCACTATTTCCAGATTTGAGGTATCTTTTCTGAACTTCTATCTTTTCATTTAGGCATTGTTAAGCTTGCATTTGTGAAGATAAAATGTAGATATCATTACCCTGAAACTGTACATGTCCATAGATTTCATTTATATTGATTGAGCTTAGAGAATTTTAGGTTTGAATCTCTGAAAAAAGTTAGGTCATAATTTGGTACTTTAGAAATTCTCATTCATCTTTAATTTATAGCTTATGATAATTATATGGTTGAATTCGTATAGAAAAATGGAGCAACTTTCATGTATGCATCTTTCATTTTTATAGGAACCATGGCTGGAGGTTGAAGATGAAGTCATTTTCAGGACTTGACTTGTGTTATGTATTTATTGTTTCACTTATGTTAACGAATGTATAGCCACCCCAGTGGTAAGGCAGCGCGCGTTTCATGTACATGGCGTGGGTTCAAGCCCCAGCGCTGCCACTTTTCATTATTTTTTCATATTTTCTTTCTTTTGTTCCAAACAGCTAGCGCACGGGCCTCCAATCATTGGGCCTTGACTTTTTTGCTGACTCCTAACCCCCCTGTCTGCTTTCACACACTTGGCCCAAACATTTTTTTATCATTTAAATTTAATTTATTTTCTTTCTCTTATTTTATTTTATTTCATTTTTTTCTTTATTATTTTTATTACTATTATTATTATTATTATTATTATTATTATTATTATTATTATTTTTATTAATAAAAATCCAAAAATATTTTTATTTATTATTTTCACACTTATTTATTTATTTTCTTTAAAAGACAAAAGACAAAAAAACATTTCCTTAACAAATTTAATTTATTTTTCTTAATAAATTAACAATTAGATTTAGGTTTAATTATTTTTCTTTTTTATTTAAAATTAATTTATAACTTAAGTTTCTTTTAATTAATTAATTACCATAGTATTTTCATTAAGTTTAAACCTTTTCATAAAAAAAACCTTAAAATGTTTCAAACTCAATTTTTTTAATTAGTTTAGGTTTAATTTTAATTAATCATTTTCTTAATTAGGTCAAAACTAAATCCTTTCCTCAAAAACCAAAGAAAAAATCATTTCTTTTCCTTTTATCTTCTTGTACATTTATTCAATTCTTGTACATTATTCAATATGGTTGTACTAGATAATTAGGTTTAATTTTCTTGCAATCCCCATTTGTAAATTTGTATACCTCCTCCCCTAATGATGTAATAGAGTAGTAATTTTATTTTCCACAATTTATCGCTTTTATATAAATGTTAGTAATTAGGGTTTGTATGACAAGACTAAAATCAACAATTAGTAAACCCTAATCAATGATAAACAATGCATGCAAATCAAACACACCATTCACACATGCACTCTTAGGGTAATTCCACTTGTTGCCTTACAAAAATGGTCATGTTATACATGTGGGATATCTTAGCAAAAACAAATAAAAAATACAAGATCATAGTCCCTCGATGACGTTTCAAATGTTGCCTTTCAAAATGATCTTAGTCCCTCAAAGAGAAATGCTAAGACATCTCATAACATTGCTATCATGACTATACGATGACCCATGCCCGTCCCTTTACATCCAAAGATAAGGCTTCTTACCAAATTAATGGTAAGATAGTAATATCAAAGGAAGGAAGAAATGAACAAAGACTTTTGAGTAGGTAGATTGTTCCTAGTTGCTTGCTCACTTTCAAATCAAACATCCTTGCTCATTTTAAAAACAAACACCAAACACTTTCAAAAACAAATTTTCAAACATGAAATATTTTCAAAAGTCCAACACTTTGTATACGTTCTTACGAACGAGAACTATTACAAAGTTTGCCTAAACAAGTGCCTTTTCAAAATACTTTCAAAAACCACCACAAAGCACATTTTCAAACAAAAGCAAGTGATATAGCAAGCAACTAAGAGCCCATAGATAACTATGGATGAAAATGGTGCTAACACCTTTCCTTTTCAAAATCTACCCCCCGAACTCAAGAAACAATCTCAAAGGTCTTTCCTGTTCTTTTTAGCCTTTCCTTTTGGATAAAAGAAAAGTCGGTGGCGACTCTTGCTAACCGCAACATTTGCGATCAAACGCAAAACATCCCAAGTCAGTTCTCCCACCGTATTAGAGAACTGGCGACTCTGCTGGGGAAGACTAAAAAATGGGGTTACCTTAGGGCTAGATCACCTTTACTTGCTTTCATTGTTTGACTTTCTTGCTTTACATTTTGGTTCATTGTTTGGGCTTATTTTAAATCCTGTACCCGGATTTGGGATACCTTATTGGTAAGTAGCAATACATTGTGGAAACTGTGTGGGGTATACCGACATGGTCTAAGCAATAGATACGTTAGTGTGACACATTTGTGGGTACCGGTATCCCTTGAATAGTCAAGGAGAATACGGGGCCACTGTGTGGTGTCATGAAGCACTAACTGACTTTAGAACCTTTACTTGACCAACTTGGCAATTAGGAAGTAGTGAGATAGCCGGCTTTGGTGCAGTCTAAAGTTGGTTGATACTCGATACTACGCTCATTGAGATCGGACTTCTCGGGATATTTCAGTCGCCGTGAAAGAGGCTTGCACTAAAACCATGCCCGACAAGAAAGATCAGTGATATTGAGATCCCTTAGAACCTAATTACTATTTCTAGGACATGTTTGAGCCAACTAAACTTCAAGAGGGTACTTACCTATAATACTCCATGAAAGCCTAAACCTAAGGACTTGTTTTCCTTGTTTATATATGCTTATTTGTACATAACATCATAAACATCATAACATCATGATCATTCTCACTAACCATTTCAAGGATTATTGGGATTTATCTTTGTTCTGTTTTGTAGGACATGACTTCTATCCGCAAGAATACTATCTAAGTCAACCTCGTAAGAATTCCTTCTCAACTAAAAGAGTTAGAATCAAGGGTCCCTGAGAACTCTTCATTCACCGAAAGACATGGTCGCCTCCTAAACTTGGTTACCTCTAGCACTGATGAAAATATGCTGAAGGTGCTTTTCCAGTTCTTTGATCCTTTACACCATTGCTTCACTTTTCCCGATTATCAGCTTGTACCTACTATGGAAGAATTCTCTCAAATCTTGAGGATTCCCATTCTCAATCAACTATCCTTCAACGGTACAGAAAGAGATCCAAAACCTGAAGAAATTGCCCGAGCACTACACTTGCAACAATCTGATGTCACGATTAATTGGGAAACAAGGAGTGGCGTCAAAGGTTTCTTAGCCAAGTTCTTGTTTGAGAAAGCTCAAGACTGTTGGAACTCTTTGGACTTAAAAGCTTTTGAAGAAATCTTGGCCCTTCTCATCTATGGGATGGTTTTATTTCCAAACCCTGACCAACTTATAGATGTAAATGCTGTCAAAATCTTCATGTCTCGCAATCTGGTGCCTACTTTGTTGGGAGATATCCTACATTCTTTTCACTCTCACACTATGAGGAAGAGAGGGATACTCATGCGTTGCACTCCTCTCTTGGCTAGATGGTTTATTTCGCATCTTCCCCGGTTTGTGTTGAAGAACGAGCAAGGTTTGAGGTGGTCTCATAGGTTGATGATGCTCAGACATTCAGATGTTCATTGGTGTTTTCGATCCTTGGAGAACGTTACTATCATCGAACATTGTGGAGAATTCCCTAATGTATCTTTGCTTGGCATTAGAGGAGGTATCACTTACAACCCTTGCGACAGTTTGGTTACATCCGAAGGGGTGGTCCTCATGAGATGCTCATCCAAGGAGTGGTATTTGACTACGAGAGCAACGATCCAAGCTACCGTCAGAGGTTTATACGAGTTTGGAGGATGGTAAGCAAAGTGGATAGTAAGACACTGGGACACAAGAATTCAATTCCCCTTGAGCCTTACCTTAGGTGGATACGAGCTCGTGTTCAGAAACTTGTGATGCCTTATCCCTCTATCTTACCAGTTATCATGGAACATGTGGTTGAAGGACATGTCCTGCACACTGTCCTTCATCCCGACATGCCTAGTTCTCTTGAAGACTTGCAAAAGGGTTGGATTCAGCTAAATGAAGAATGAGATACCTTCGAAGCTCAATTCTACGCTAGTGAGAAAAGGGTCCTGTAGCTTACAAAGCAACCACATGAAAAACAAAGCGTGAACGCCTACCTTGTGCCGAAGAGGATGCATCTGGTCTTTTCATCTTATAAATTTATTTTTGTAAGCCCAAGAAGCATATTGTAGTCATTTTGAACTAATTAATGAAATTTGAAGTTTGTTCATGCTTTGTATGTACAAATTTAAATTTCATAAATTCTTGAAATAATTTGCATACACATCTTCCATGCATCATAACATAACAGGTTTTCCATGACAGGTTTCCTTATCTTTCTGCTGTTTATTTCAGCAAGATGGATCTCGAGAAAACTGTGAAGGACCTTCAGGCACAAAACTCTCAATTCCAAGAGACTCTACTGGCCCTAGCCAAGGGGCAACAAGATATGATAGCATTGCTGGCAGCTAAAAAGAAACCCAAGAGGAAAGCTGTAGTCAACATGGGTAGAAGGTTCAAAGAGTCGGTCAGTCAGATCCCGATAGTGGAAGACTCATATGAGGAAGACGAGAATCGGATTGGAGAAGCTAGGAGAACCCAAGTTGGGTGTATTAATGATCAAGTGTATGATGATGATGATTATTTTGACGAGCAGCATCCTCCCGCCGATGTCAAGTACAAGCAGCTAGAAGACAGATTGAAGGCCGTTGAGATCCAAGTCATCCCCGGTTTAGATTTTGATGATTTGGGTTTGATCTCCGGGGTTGTTATTCCCCATAAATTCAAGATACTAGTCTTTGCAAAGTATGATGGGGTTTCCTGTCCAAAAATTCACCTAAAATCTTATGTGCGCAAGATACAGCCACACACCGCTGATAAGAAACTTTGGGTTCACTTTTTTCAAGAAAGTTTGGCAGGAACGCGACTGGAGTGGTTTTACCAGTTGGATGGTTCCCTTATCAATTAATGGGAGGACTTAGCCACCACTTTCTACCACTAATACCAGTATAATACCGACTTGGCACCGACAAGAGTTCAGTTGCAAGACATGACAATGGGGAAGAATGAAGGATTCAAACAATACGCACAAAAGTGGAGAGACCTTGTCAGTAGGGTTCAACCACCTTTGACTGATAGGGATCACATTGACATGTTTATGGGCACCTTATCTGGTCCATTCTTTAACTTATTGGATGGATGTTCTTCTTCCAATTTCACCGAGCTGATCTTAACTGGTGAAAGAGTTGAAAGCGGCATCAAAAGCGGGAAGATTCCCATGGCATCCGCCTCTACTTCCAATCCCGTAAAGAAACCTTTTGCCATGAAGAAAGAAATAAATGTTGTGTATGGGGCAAGGGTCCATACCAAGAAGGATGATCTCCAGTCTATTAATGCTGTCTGAATCTCTAATCCAACTCCTGCTCAAAGACCACCTGCTAATCATCAATGGTTTGAAACTCCGAGAAGACAATTCACGAGGATAGGTATGTCACTATCCCAAACCTTACAACACTTGCTAAAGGCTAATTTGGTGACATTGCGTGATCCTCTGGCCCGAGGCACTTTGGTCCATTTGTCAAGGGTTTTATTTATGTTCATGTTATCATATGATCATTCAATACAAATCATTGGACTCTTTTGCATTCAAATCTTTGTGCTCATTGTCTTTCTTTTTCTTCAAATGCATTTTTAAAAATAGCCATGTATCTTACATGCACACACACACACACACTTACAGCTCCTCATCCACTCTGGATCTCATTGCCAATGACTCTACTATTGCTGACTATGACTTCGAATGTCCAATTAACCAAGCCGAAGACGAATACGAGGAATATTGTGAAATACCGAGAGAACTAGCCATACTTCTATTACAAGATGAAAAAGCCATTCATCTGCATGAAGAGTCAAATAAAGTCATTAATCTGGGTACCGAGACAGACAAGAAAGAGGTTAAGATCGATGCTAATTTGGAAAGCAATGTCAAAAGCAGGTTGGTTCAAATGTTGCACGACTATGTGGAAGTGTTTGCTTGGTTATATGAAGATATTCCAGGGTTGGATACCAACATTGTAGTTCATCGTCTGCCGACAAAGGAAGATTGTCCTCCTGTCAAACAAAAAGTCCTTCGCATGAGGCCTGACATGTCTGAGAAGATAAAAGCTGAAGTGATGAAACAATTTGATATAGGATTCCTAGTTGTGACCTCTTATCCCCAATGGGTTGCAAATGTGGTTCCAGTACCGAAAAAAGACGAAAAAGTTCGCATGTGCGTAGATTATAGGGATCTAAATAGGGCAAGCCCCAATGATGATTTCCCTCTACCTCACATTGATGTCTTGGTCGATAACACTGCTCATCATAAAGTCTTCTCTTTCATGGATGGTTTCTCAGGCTATAATAAAATTAGGATGGCTCCCGAAGACATGGAGAAGACCACTTTCGTTTTGCAATGGGGCACCTTTTGCTACAAGGTCATGCCGTTCGGATTGAAGAATGCAGGGGAAACATATCAAAGGGCTATGGTAGCTTTATTTCACGATATGATCAATCATGAAATAGAGTTATATGAGGATGATATGATTTCCATATCACAAACTGAGGAAGAACATCTCGATCACCTATACAAGCTATTCGAAAGGTTAAAAAGTACAATTTAAGGTTAAACCCTAACAAGTGCACATTCGGAGTACGATCTGGAAAGCTTCTAGGTTTTATTGTCAACAGTAAAAGCATCAAAGTCGATCCTGTCAAGGTAAAGGCCATCCAAGAAAGGCCAGTCCCCCACTCTGAAAAAGAAGTTAGAGGATTCTTGGGTCATCTTAATTACATCGCCCACTTCATATCTCACTTGACTGCTACTTGTGAGCCAATCTTCAAGCTCTTGAAGAAAGATCAAGCAGTCAGATGGAATGATGAATGCCAAGATGCCTTCGACAAAATAAAAAGTATATGCAAGAACCTCATATTCTCATGCCTCCAGTTGAAGGAAGACCCTTGATCATGTACTTGACAGTGCTCGATAAAACTTGTTACGCTCTGGCATGGGCTGCTCACCGGATAAGACAATATATGTTAACTCATACCACTCTGTTGATTTCTAAGATGGAACCAATCAAGTACATCTTCGAGAAACCTGCTCTTTCGGGACGGATAGCTAGGTGGAAAATGATCTTGACTGAGTACGACATTCAATACACAATGTAAAAGGCCATCAAAGGAAGCGTGTTAGCAGATCATTTGGCCCATCAAGCTATTGATGATTATCAGTCTATGAACTTTGACTTCCCTGATGAGAATATCATGCTAGTGACCGACTACGCGAAACCTGGACCGTATGACGGACCTGAACAAGGATCCTGATGAACTATGGTCTTCGATGGGGATTCCAATACCTTGGTTAACAGAATTGGTGATGTGATCATCTCCCCCGAAGGTTTCCATACTCCTTTCACTTCCAGATTATGCTTCGATTGCACGAACAATATGGCTGAGTACGAAGCATGCATTTTGGGTCTGAAGGCTGATATTGATTTGAGGATCAAGCATTTGAATGTGTTTGGGGATTCTGCTCTAGTGATTAGCCAAGTAAAAGGATATTGGGAAACTAAGCACCCTAATCTCATCCCATACAAGGAATTTATGCTATCTCTGATTACTTACTTCGAAGATATCACCTTTACACACTTCCCTAGGGAAGAAAATCAGCTGGCTGACGCTTTGGCAACAATGTCTCAATGTTCAAGGTTAGATGGGACAAAAAAGCTCCTATGATTACCATTGAGAGATTTGACGAACCTGCACACTGCTATGAGCTCGAGACTGACACAGAAAAGCCATGGTACCATGAGGTGAAGAGATACCTTGAAGTACAAGAATACCCAGAAGGAGCATCCATCAATGACAGAAAGTTCCTACGAATATTTCCAGCCAAATTCTTCCTAAGTAACAGAATATTGTACAAGCGCAACCATGATTCTACTCTACTCTGATGTGTGGACAAGAAAGAGGCATGGGAAATTATGGAAGACATGCACGATGGTCTATTTGGCACTCACTCAAGCGGACATACGATGGCCAAGAAGATCCTGTGGGCTAGTTACTATTGGTCAACGATAGAGACTGATTGCCATCAATATTCAAGGACTTTCCATAAATGCCAAATCTATGTTGACAAGATCCATGTGCCTCCTATCCCTCTGAACGGCATGGCCACTCCGTGTCCATTTGCAATGTGGGGCATTGACATGATTGGAGAGATCAAACCCACTACTTCCAACAGACATCACTTCATTCTTGTCGCTATTGATTATTTCACCAAATGGGTCGAAGCCGCCACATTTGCCTCAGTCACAAAGAATGTAGTAGCCAGATTCATCAAACATAACTTTATATGCCGCTATGGTATCCCTGAAAGGATCATCACCGACAATGGAACTAACCTCAACAATGCTATGATTACCAAACTTTGCACTAAGTTCAAAATCAAACATCATAATTCTTCTCCCTATAGACCTAAAATGAATGGCGCAGTCGAAGCAACCAACAAAAATGTTAAGAAGATTGTGCAGAAGATGGTAGCAACCTACAAAGATTGGAATGAGATGTTACCGTTTGCTCTTCATGGCTACCGTACTTCAGCTAGAACCTCATCGGGAAAATCCCTTTTCTTTAGTCTATGGCATGGAAGCTGTTTTTCCAGTAGAAGTTTAGATCCTCTCACTAAAGATTATGAATGAGGCAGGCCTAGGAGAAGACGAGTGGATTCAGATAAGATTGGATCAGTTGAACTTGATCAACAAAAAATGATTGGTTGTTGTTTGTCATGGTCAGATGTACCAATAATGCATGATCAAGGCTTTCAACAAAAAGATCAAGCCTCGAGTATATCAAGCTGGTGACTTGGTGATAAAGCACATCATCCTACTGAAGGGTGAGAAAACAGTTAGAAGGGGGGTTGAATAAGTTTCTCTTTTTCTTTTTCTTAAAGGCTCAACAATAATGGAAAGACAAGATTATTTTTATCCTGGTTCGTTTGAACTCAAACTACTCCAGTCCACCCGCCAAGGTGATTTCACCTTTCTCAACAAGGACTTAATTCACTATAATCAACTGATTACAATCACACAACAACTGTTGTGACTAACAATGCACAAGTAATCTTACAAGTGACTCACACCACTAAGACTTAAACTAGTCCTAGTCTACTTGATAAATATGACCAAACTTGGTCTCTCAAGGAAGAATTACAAGAGTTAAATCTTTACAGATAGTGAAACAAAGTTTGCTTCTAAGAAAGCTATATCACAACTATGATTTTTCACTAAGAATAGTATTGCACAAAGTGTATGAAAAAATGATTTGTGAGCCCATAATATTTTCACGTAGTTCTTGCTTCTTTTGAAATTTATGAGTTGTTGGCTTGCAATTAATGTTCTTCTATATATAGTAAGAACAAAATGACCGTTGCTGCCTTCAAATGTGGAGAGCATTAAATGTTTGTGTGTTTCCTTGCACTATTCCATTTTCCAATGAACTAGCGTAGACACTTGAGTGCATGTAGCCGTCTTTGCATTAAATGAGCAAACGACATTCTGTCAGAGCATGTTTCCTGATCCTTGACAAGACTTGTTACCTTCTATATTCTTTCAGAACTTAGCTTCTCGTCTTGATTCAGAACATGCTTGCATATCTTCTTATCAACACTTGCTTGCTAAGTACTTCTGATCAGCGCTTACTTTCAAAGTACTTTAGAACATGGAAACCTACTAAGCGTTAGAAGATGCATTCAATAATTCTTTATCAGAGTCAGCATCAGCACTTGCGTTAAAACAAATAGTTCTTTCATCAAAGAACTTCTTCATTTATTTTCAGCTCAACACTTCAAAATTCTTCTGTCAGAACATTATCTGAAACAATTAAATATGTTCATCAGAGTATCAAATATATAAAATATAATTTATTGTTATCATCAAAACTCTGAGATATGATTAGAACCAATCTTGTTTTAACAATCTCCCCATTTTTGATGATGACAAAAATATTTAGATATAGAAATAAATTTGAATAAGAGATAATAATCTCCCCCTGAAATAAATATTTCTATAAGAGAAACTTCCTGAGAATTTTCATCAGAGCATTGAAATTTTCTTATGGGATTACTTCATCAGGTCTTTTAAAAATAATGTTCATTTGAATTAAACTTCCAGAGTTTAAGTGATACCTGCAAAATTCTTTTACACATAGAAAGAAATCTTGTATTTTGTTAGAGTGTTTGAGACTTAGTCCCATAATTGTTAATCAGAGATTAGATCAAAATACTCATTTTCTCCCCCTTTTTGGCATAATCAAAAAGTATATAAAAAATAGTTGAAAAGCGTAAAAGTTTTTAATAAAAAAATATCTAGAGGTACAATAAAATAACAAACAAAAACAAGAAACATAATGACACTAATATTTCTTAGAAACAAGAGCCATAAGAAGATTCTTGATCTCAGATGCAGATTCCTCTTGTTTCATCATCCAGTTTCTCATTTCTTGGTTTGTCTGGTCTTGCTTATCCAAGAGCTCATGAATAGCTTCATTTTCCCTCTTAAGCTCATTTAGAGTATCCATTACAAGTGAAGTAGGATCAGAGGATGAAGAAGCTTCAGCAGATACAACCTTTGGAGTAGCAACCGTTGAGTCAGAACGAACAAAAGTTGAAAGAAGAGTGCCCAGATCCACCATAAGAGTTGGCACATGTTCAGGTGCAGCTTTTGCATAAGGTTGATTCAACATAAATATTGCTAGAGGATTTGAATCTTCAGAGGCATCTTCAGATTCATCTTCTGAAATGTCCATTTGATCAGCTGGAGCATTAGCAATCATCAGAGAAGACTTCTTGTCCCAAATATCAGCAGCTTATGACGAGAAGGCATGCAGATGTTTGGAGAAGTTCTCAATCACCTGAGAGTGACATAAGTCTTGCAGCTTCAGTGACTCAACACCTAAGGTTCTTATGAATGTTTCCCACAGAAGATCTGTTGCTGCTGGGTTCACATTTCTGGTGCAATCTGCCTTCAGCAGGTCCAACCAAGCTTGTACTTCTGTTAAGAAATTCTGAAAACATATATTTACATCTGGCTGAACAGGTTTGGGAACAACCTTTTTGTAGGTTTTTTTATCAAAAATTGTAGAGATTCAAAATCAACTACAGTTTTCAGAAAGTCAGCTGGTTCAGGATTTTCTGATTGTTCAGGTGTTTCAGTTTGGTCAGGTTATTCAAAAGGTTCAGGTGTTTATGATGGAATGAGAGTTTCAGAGGGTTCATGTGTTGCTGATGGTTTAGAAGGTTCAGATGGTTCATGTGATGGATGGAGGTTATGTTCTGGAGATTGAGGAGGTGAAATGATTGGTGAGTTAGGTGTTGGAAGTTGTGGAGATGTGGGTGGTGTGACGTCAGGTGAAATGATTATGGTGTTGTCAGCAGTGGGGGTAGGATTTTATGGTTGTGTTCTGTTCATGGCAAAGAAGTTTTCAGGAGGTAGGTTGAATGGTGACTTTAGAGAGGCCAGAGGTTTCGTTGATTCCTGGTATTCTCTAAGAGCCAGCATCATACCATCCAGTAGGTCTGGGAGGAGGTCTAGAAAGGTTTTCAGCAGGAGTGGTTTGAGAGATAGGTGTTTGAGGTGGTTCTGTTTGGGTTTTAGAGGAGTAGTCAGAGTCAAAATCACTAAAGTCTGATAGAACTTGATCTCTTTTAGGATTTTCAGCAAGAGGTTCAGAGGGTATGGTCAAGTCTATGCCAACTGTTGTACCCCAAAATTTGCCCTCCCTTTTTCACAAGAAATCACAACCCCATGGTTTTCTCTGATTTTTCAGATTGGCTCAGGAATTGGTCAAACAGACTTTTCTTTATCAGTTAATCTAGAATTAGGGTTTCCACTGATTTTGTTGAGATTGGCCCAAGAATCGGTCAAACAGACTTTTCTTTATCAGTCAATCCAGAATTAGGGTTTTCTCTGATTTGTTAAGATTAACTCAGGAATCGATCAGACAGATCTTTCTTTGACAGTAATTCAGGATTAGGGTTTGCGCTCGCATTTCTCAGAAGAAACTGAATCCTCAGAAATTCAGTTAACTGTTACTTTGTTTTCACGCTTGTTCAAGATTACTGGTTGTTTCTCAAAACCTAATTATCTGGGATAAGAGCTGAGACTTTTGTTTGGAACTTTAAGGCATCTGCTTGATTAAGTGGAGTGAAAGGTTTACCATTTAATGGAATGCTTTGTTTGTTTAACTGTCCAATGCGTGTGTTGATACCATGCGTATTGAGTAATGCAAGGTTGCGAGACTACAAAGTTTGTTGATTATTTATTTCATCTGGATTAAAGTTATTGGGATACATTTCCAGTGATTTTGATTTAAGAGTCTTAAATAATTAAATAGACAATACAAGGAAAGATTGGAACATTTGACAGTAGAAAATTCTTTTTGGATAAAGACTTTTATTTATTTCAAGTGTTGTTACAAATTTTATTCGAATATTGTAAGAATACAACTTATAGTATTTACAATAAAATTTGTTTACAATAAATGGAAAAATAAATCTAAGCCTAATCTTTTGAGATCTTTGACTTTTACTGCGTCCTCCATTATCCAACTGGTACTTACCTGCAAAAGACAGAGAAAAAGAAATTAGTATAAGAATTTTCAAGCAGAAGCAGATAAAAAGAAAAATCATCATTAAAGTCTGCCGGCCGGAATCAGAAATGCTATGTTCATCATGTTTCATTTTCCTCTCTGCAAATCACAAGAAGATTTCTCTTCTCGGTTCACAGAGAGAAAAATAAAATATATAAAATGCAAGCATGTCAAACTAAATGCAAAAAACATGGTTCAAATACAAAGGTACAAAGTTGCATTAACCAACTAAACTGAACTGCAAACTGAGTTTCAAAATACATTAACCAAATGTCAAACTGAGTTGCCAAACTGTCACAGCAAGTACAATGCAGAAGTATACAAAGCAGAAAGTTGCAAAGCTGTCAAAGAAAGTACAAAATGCAGGAAATATGGAAAGAAAGTACAAAAATGCAGCAAGATAAACCAAGTTACAAGCAATAAGGCTTGTCCTAGCCCTCATCATTTTCTGGCCAGCAGACTTTTCAGAACAAAAGATAATAAGCAATTAAAAGTGCTTTTGAGGGAGAGAGAAAGAGGAGACCTAGTGAATAGGTTTTGCAGTTATGGCTAAAGGGCGGCTGTAAAAGGTAGTAACAGAAACAAAAAGAAAAGATATAACAGTCTAACAGTCCAGCAGAAGAAGGGGGAAAAACATTGAGCTACAACAGCACAAAACCTGTAAAACTGCAAATCTGCAGTTCCAACTGCAAACCAAGCTCTCAAAAAACCAAAACTTCCCAACCTGTAAACAACAAAACCTGCAAGCCAAACTCACAAATCTGCAAAACTGCATCTCAAGGAAAACTTACAGTTCAAGCTACAAACCTGTTTGTAACCACAAAAACTCAACCAGCAAACTCAAGCCAACTTACCAAAAACTTCTCAACCTGCCTGTCCAAACACAAACTCAGAACTGCTGTCAAAAACCAAAAAGAAAAACCTACAGTCAAAAAACACTCAAGCCTGCCTTACAAATGGCAAACCTGCTAAACACACAGGCAAGCCCAAAGCAGACCTGCATAACCTCCAAAACTCCAAACTTACAAGCCAAATAACCATAAAACAGAACAAAGGCCAAAGCTTGAAAAACTCAAGCAAACCTACATCACAAACTGCAACTTACCAAAAATCCCAAATCCAAACAAGCTCAAGCATGCGTAGCAAACCTGCTAGCAAGCCTGCAAGTCAAACATTTTCAACCACAAAACAAACTCCCAAACCTGTTTGGGCCAAAAACTGCCTAAACTGCAAACACAGTCTAGCTTCATCAACCATCAAGAAAACAGTTCAAACAATATAGTTTCAGAAACACTTTCATCATACACAAGGAGGAAGAGAGGTACAGAAGTGACAAACAAAGAACAGGTCTCAGAACATTTGTTCATCATCAACCAAAACAAAGAGCAAACAAGTTTCAGAAATGCTATCATCATCAACTCAAATTAAAACAACAAATAAAGAAACAAATCTCAGGGCATCATCATTGACAAAACCAGAAAGAGGAAGAGATTCAGAAGCAAGCGTAGTTTCAGAAAATACTCATCATTAACAGGGAAGAAGAGAAGTTTTCAGAAGTATTCATCGTCATCAAACATCACCAACAAAAAATCAGAAACAAACAATTTCAGGGATTCATCATCAATATACAGAAAAGTACCAGAAGCCAGAAGCAAGCAACCATCATCTCCGCCCTCCGTTCCGGCCACCGGAGGCACCACCAATCCCTCTCCTTTCCTCCATTCTCCTCTCCATTTTTTCTCAAGGTAACATTCCCTTAAACCTTTGCTGCGTGAAATATCATAGGATTAAGAGATTAAGCTGTAAAAATCAATAGACAAGCATGCAAGCTGTGAAACCCTAAAAACAAAAGATAAAATCTCGTACCTTTCAGACCACAACTGTGGGTTGCTGTGAGAGAAGAGGAAGTGAGAGAGGGCGGCGTCTGGTAACCTTGGACATAGAGAGAGAGGGCATTTGAGAGAGACGAAAGAAACGAAGAAGATGAGAGGAGCGGCGTCGTTGAAGCCAAAGACTGCAAACCCTAATTCTGGGTACATGAAACATCAACCCTAACAAACTTTTTGCAACAGCAGATGGGCCTTCGCCCCAAACAAAACACTTTAGGCCCATGTCTCTACTAAGCGCGCCCTACCTCCCTTTCTTCTTCATAATTTTTTTTGTTCTTTATCATTTTTTTCATTTGGGCCAAGAATCCAAGGCCCATTATCTTTTCTAAACAAACTAATACTCTTTCTCTTATTTTCATTTTTAAAAACTTATTTTCTTTTCTTTGTTAATATTAAAACCAAAAATATATTAAGATTTTGTGTTAAATTTTCTTAAGTTAGTTTCCTTTTTTTAATAATTATTACATTTAATAAAATACAATAATAATAAAGATTTTATTTTCGTTTTCTTTAAAAAATACAAAAATGATAGAAACTTTAATTAAAATAATTTTTCTTTCTTTTAAAACTTTTCTTTTCATAATCAATAAAAAACACAAAAAATTATAATCACACTTAATCTTCACTAAGTTAAAATTTTTATTTGATCATTAATACATGCCTCTCATATTTCTTTGATTTTCTTTATCTTATACTTTGTTACAATTTTTACATTAAAAATGCGACAGTTCAATTTGGTTGTAATATATATTTGGACATTATTGTTTCGATAAGACTCATCCCCATTTGTAAATAATTTGTACCCCCATCCCCGGATACTTATTTGTAATAACTTAGACTTTAAATTCCCGCAATTTACCGCTTTCAATATACTGTATAGTAATTAGAGTTTGTATGCGAAGATCTAAAATCAATCGCTAGATAACCTAATACAAGAACAAATGCATGAAAATCAATACACAATTCACACTTGCACCTCTAGGGTAACCTCGCTTGTTGCCTTGAAAAATGCAATCATGTCCCTCGAGTATGAGACACTCTAGCAAATGCCCCTTCAATAAACAAAGATCATAGTCCCTCGATGACCCTCGATGTTGCCTTTGATAAAACGATCTCGTCCCTTACAAAATTGCTAGAGCGTCTCACAAGTTGCTTTCAATGATTGTATGCGATGACCCGTGCCTGTCCCGTTTAACATCCTAACGCAAGGTTGTTCACCAAATACCATGGTGAAACAACACTGTTAAAAAGGGTTAAAAACATAAGAAAGATCTTTGAGTAAAATAGGGTAGACAACTCTTAGTTACTTGATCAAAAACTTGCAAAACATCCTTGCCACTTTCAAATACACCTCACAACACAATTTCAAAACAAACTTTCAAAACATTGAAATATCTTTTCAAAAAGACACACACCTTTGTATATATTCAAACAAGAATCGTTACAAAGGTTGCCTAGACAAGGCATCTTTTTCAAAACCACACACACAAAGCACCATTTCAAACAATTGAAAAGCAAAGGCAAGTGATCTAAAACAAGTAACTAAGAGCCCATGGAAAAACATGGATGAAAAGGGTGCTAGCACCTTCACTTTTCATAATCTACCCCCCGAACCCAAGAAAACATCTCAAAGGTCTTTCCTGTGCTTTTTGACCTTTCCTTTGGATAAAATAAAAAGTCGGTGGCGACTCTTGCTAAACCGAACAAGTGCGAACACAAACGCAAAACCTCAAGTCAGTTCTCCCACCGTATCACACCAACATCTATGTCTCCTAAGGTTTGGGGTTCAGCAGATGTAGATATATTTTCAGAATTATTAACAGAAATAGTCTTAGTAGGTGTACCTGATTTCTTCTTCTTCTTCTGAGGTCTGGAAGATGTTCCTTCAACTGCTTTCCTCTTCATTGGTTGCTGAAAGACAACATCTAGAGAAACTTCATGTCTTCCTTGAAGCCAAGCAGGAACAATGGGTGTTCCACTTTCTTTACAAATTTGAATGTAATGCAGGATGATGCGAGGGTGATCTCCTGAGTTGAACAGTGGAAAATGAGCAATTGGAATCCTTCTTCTGGTAATGGATGCTGAAACATACAGAGTTTGTTCTATCAGTAGCTTGTCAATAATTTTTCTCTTCACCAAGTTCTTTCCAGTCAGAGCTTTCCTACATGTAGGCTCTAACTCCCCCAACAGATTTGCCTCATCCAGGTGAGCAATCAGACCATTCTCAGTCAGAATGTCTGAAATCAATCTCCCAATTGGAATCCAATTCCTTTTGGATTTAGGGTTCTTTATTCTTTCTGCTTCTCTCGTTTCTTTGACATGAGTCTAGAGATGATCAAACAAGAGATAGGGTAAATCAATCTTAATATTTGTTCCAAGACAGAACAATAAGTATTGTTGGTCAGCATTTATATGGTTTGGAGAACTTGTTTCCTTCCTATGATGAATGCAACCATGGATGATTCTTGTCCAGATTTTGTACTTATTTTTCAAATCTCTGACCTTTGAAGACGCTTGCCCATTTGTAAAAATTTCTACATAAACTTTTGACATTTCCATTCTGCCACTAGAGATTCCAGTTACTCCAGTTCCTTTAAAACCTAGAAGTTTTCTGATTAGATTTTCAATAATGGAGATTTCATTACCCATCACGAATGAGAGGATGACTTTTGGAGAAGCAATTGCGTGTATCCAAAATTCTTTAACAAGGTGTGGAAAAACTAAACCAACTAGACGGTCAAAGAAGTTTCCCCATCCTTGAAACTCCATAAAAGGAAGAAGATCAAATCCATTTGCTTTAAGATTCTCAAAGTCCACCATTAATTCACTTATAACCTCTAAGCTATCCACTGGAATGAGAGTGGTTCTCTCAGGAATGACGTATTGTTCAGCTTGGGTGTTCTCAGAATGAGTAGAGGAGGAAGTTATTGAAGCACTTAGGTTGAGAGAAGAAAAATGGGTTTCAGAGAAAAATACACAGAGACAGTTGAGTTTTGAAAGAGAAGGTAAAAAGTGAGAAGGGTTTTTACAAAGGTATTTATATGAAGACTTTTCAGAAATAGGTTTTAAAAATAAAACTGTAAAAAGAGTATTTAATAAAAATTTAAATAAAAAGAATATAATCATGACTTAGCATTTAATGATATAGAAAAGTGAGGGGAAAGCATGATATTTTAATCAAATCATAACAATTACCTAGAATGGCGTCAATAGCTTAGCACGCGTGACCTTTCAGAAACACACCAAGTGTTCACCTCATGAAGGTTGCATGGGACAGCTGTTTGATCTAATGAACTGCTGAGCTATACTTGAAATGAAACGTTATAACATTTCAGAACTTTACATATAGCTTATGATGTAACTTCTCTTCTAACTTCTGAAGAGTTGTTAATTAGAATATTCATTTAAGAACATTCTGAAGTCAAACACAGAAGATAAATACAATTTTATTCATGACATAATTCGATACAAATATTTTTCAAAATGAATTTAAATCTATCTTCTGAAAGGGGTTTGGTAAACATATCAGCCCATTGATGGTCTATTTTTACAAAGTTTAAATTTAAAATTCCCTTCTGAATATAGTCCCTTATAAAATGATATTTAATTTCAATGTGTTTAGATTTAGAATGTAAAATAGGATTTTTAGAAAGACAAATTGCAGAAGTATTGTCACAGAAGATAAGAATCTTACTTTCATAAAGATTAAAATCTTCTAGCTGACTTTTCATCCAAATCATCTGAGAACTACATCCAGCAGCAGATATATACTCAGCTTCTGTTGTGGAAAGTGCAATTGTTGCTTGCTTCTTTCTGTACCACGAGATAAGATTGTCACCCTGAAACTGGAAGCTTCCAGAGGTGCTCTTTCTTTCAATTTTATCTCCAGCAAAGTCAGCATCACAATAACCTACTAGTTCGAAATATTTTGATCTTCTGTAACACAGACCCAGATTAGTAGTACCTTTCAGATACCTCAGAATTCTCTTAACAGTAGTTAAGTGAGATTCTCTAGGATCTGATTGGAATCTAGCACATAAACATACGCTGAATAATATATCAGGTCTAGATGCAGTCAAATAGAGAAGGGATCCAATCATACCTCTGTAGAGCTTCTGATCTACCTTCATACTTACCTCATCTTTTCTAAGTGGGTTGTTCAGAGATCTGAGATTATCCAGAGCATTGTCAAGAGGATGATCTTCTGAGTCTTCCTTTGCTTCTGACTATTCAGAGTTTGAGGGATGATCTTCTGTACCTACAGAAATATCAATTTGCTTTGGCTGTTGCTGGCCAAGCTTATCATCAAACCTGACTTTGATTGATTCTTCAAATCAGAGTTTCTGTGTTGTATATTCTATATCCTTTTGAGCGTTCAGAATATCCAAGCAGAAAACACCTTTGTGCTTTAGAATCAAACTTGTTCAAAATGTCTTTAGTGTTCAGAATAAAAACAAGTACATCCAAAAGGATGGAAATAAGAAATGTTGGGTTTTCTGTTTTTCCACAATTCATAGGGAGTCTTTTCAATAATAGGTCTTATAGAGATTCTATTCTAAATATAACATGTCGTGTTCACAGCTTCTGCCCAAAAGTGCTTAGCCATATTTGTTTCATTGATCATGGTTCTGGCCATTTCTTGTAATGTTCTATTCTTTCATTCTACAACTCCATTTTGTTGGGGAGTTCTAGGACAAGAGAAATTATGAACAATACCATTTTCTTTAAAATATTTTTCAAAATAATGGTTTTCAAATTCTCCACCATGATCACTTCTGACTTTTATAATTCTAAAATCTTTTTCGTTTTGCACTTGGTTACAGAAGTCAACGAACACAGAATGTGACTCATCCTTGTATTTTAAAAACTTAACCCATGTCCATCTGCTGAAGTCATCAACAATGACCAATCCATACTTCTTGCCTCTGATGGATGTAGTTTTAACTGGCCCAAACAGATCAATATGAAGTAGTTCTAATGGCCTAGAGGAAGAAACAACATTTTTGGATTTAAAGGAAGATTTTGAAAATTTTCCCTTTTAACATGCTTCGCACAGAGCTTCTGAGTTGTACTTCAGATTGGGAAGTCCTCTGACTAAATTTAATTTATTTAGTTGAGAGATTATTCTTAAGCTAACATGTCCCAATCTTTTGTGCCATACCCATTGCTCATCGCTAACAGACAAAAGGCATTTAACATTCTGAGATTTAAGATCTGATAAATCAAGTTTGTATATGTTGTTCTTTCTCTTGCCAGAAAAGAGGATTGTTCCATCTTTTTGACTAACAACTCTACAGGAATTTTGATTAAAGATAATGTCATAACCGTTGTCACTTAATTTACTTATAGACAGCAGGTTATGCGCTAATCCTTCTACTAACAAAACATTAGAGATATAAGGAAGGTTACCGTTTCCAATGGTTCCAGAACCAATAATCTTCCCTTTCTGATTACCTCCAAACTTGATGTCTCCTCCAGCTTTAAATTCCAGGTTTTGGAACATAGACTTTTTTCCCGTCATGTGTCGTGAGCACCCAGAGTCCAGGTACCATGATTGGTGTCTCAATTGAGCTGTTAAGGACATCTGCAACAAATATTATTTTATCCTTAGGTACCCATATCTTTTTCGGTCCTCTTGGGTTAGAGTATTTCAAGTTCTGTTTGAACTTTGGGTTAGCATAAGAGCTTCCAAAATGGGATGTATATTTTATATCATGTGTGTGTCCAAACTTAAATTGTTTGTTCAGAGGTTTATAAGTGAAAGTCATCTTAGAAACAGGTTTTGGTATATATGTCTCCTTCCCTTTGGGAGGTTCATATCCAATTCCTCTTCTGTTTTTTCCACTAACTCCATAGATCATTGAAGCCATTTTGCTTCTATCTATGCTTTTGGAAAGAAAAGTTTGAAAGCTACAGTCATATTCTTTCAGAATATCTTTTGAACTTGACACAGAATCTGAACTAGAAATTTTTTGAACATTTTGAATTTCTTCTTTAAGTTTAAAATTATTTTCTTTGAGTTCAAATTTTTCTATTTCATGTTTCTCAAGATCAGATGCAAGACTCTTCTTGAGTTTCTTGTATTTGATTTTGAGCTTACTATAGTTTTCCAGAAGTTCCGATAAACTTTCAGCAAGTTCATCTCTAGTAAATTCAGAGAATACCTCTTTTGGGCCTGACTCACGGTCTGAGTCATCTGCTGTGTTAGCCATCAGAGATAGGTTGGCATTCTCATCTTCAGAATCAGATTCATCTTCAGAGGATTCTGAGTCGTCCCAGGTTGCCATCATCCCTTTCTATCTGCCAAACTTTTTCTTTGGTTTTTCTCTTTGAAGTTTTGGACAATCACTCTAGTAGTGTCCAGGTTCTTTGCATTCATAACAGATTATCTCTCTTCTGTTTGACTTTTTGTGTCCAGAAGATTCTGGTTTATCTTCTGACTTCTTGAAGTTCCTGAACTTCTTCTGTATGTGCTTCCACAACTGATTGATCCTTCTGGAGAGCAAGGATAGTTCGTCTTCTTCTGACGCAGATTCTTCAGAGTTTTCCTCTTCAGCCTGAAAAGCGTTAGTTTCATATTTTTTAATTGATTTAAGGGAAACAGGCTTACCTTTCTTCTGAGGCTCGTGCTCATCAAGTTCTATCTCATGACTTTTGAGAGCGCTGATGAGTTCTTCAAGAGACACGTTGTTCAGATCTTTTGAAAGTTTGAAAGCAGTGACCATAAGTGCCCATCTTCTGGGTAAGCTTCTGATGATCTTTTTAACGTGGCATGCCTTAGTGTATCCCTTGTTCAAAACTCTCAGACCAGCGATCAGAGTTTGGAACCTTGAGAACATAGCTTCTATAGATTCACTTTTTTCTACTTTGAAGGCTTCATACTTCTGGACGAGAGCTAGAGCTTTAGACTCCTTCACTTGAGCGTTTCCTTCATGAGTCATTTTAAGAGACTCAAACATATCATGTGTTGTATCTCTATTTGTGATCTTTTCATATTCCATTTTAGAGATAGCATTTAGAAAAATATTTCTAGCTCTATGATGATTTTTGAAATAAGCTTTTTGTTGTCTATCCATATTTTTTCTATCAATCTTGTTTCCTTCTGAGTCTGTAGGATGTGTGTAACCATCCAATACTATATCCCATAAATCACTATCATGACCTAGAAAGAAACTTTCTAGTCTATCTTTCCAATATTCAAAATCTTCTCCATCAAATACAGGAGGTTTGTTGTAGCTATTGTTGTTTTGTTCAGTAGCCACTTGTGTTTTCTTCTGGATCTTTTCCTGACACGGTTAAGTGTTACGCTCAGAGTCAAGCTATGATACCAATTGAAGGGTGAGAAAACACTTAGAAGGGGGGTTGAATAAGTTTCTCTTTTTCTTTTTCTTAAAGGCTCAACAATAATGGAAAGACAAGGTTATTTTTATCCTGGTTCGTTTGAACTCAAACTACTCCAGACCACCCGCCAAGGTGATTTCGCCTTTCTAAACAAGGACTTAATTCACTATAATCAACTGATTACAATCACACAACAACTGTTGTGGCTAACAATGCACAAGTAATCTTACAAGTGACTCACACCACTAAGACTTAAACTAGTCCTAGTCTACTTGAGAAATCTGACCAAACTTGTTCTCTCAAGGAACAATTACAAGAGTTAAATCTTTACAGATAGTGAAACAAAGTTTGCTTCTAAGAAAGCTATATCACAACTGTGATTTTTCACTAAGAATAGTATTGCACAAAGTGTATGAAAAATGATTTGTGAGCCCAAAATATTTTCACGTAGTTCTTGCTTCTTTTGAAATTTATGAGTTGTTGGCTTGCAATTAATGTTCTTCTATATATAGTAAGAACAAAATGACCGTTGTTGCCTTCAAATGTGGAGAGCATTAAATGTTGTGTGTTTCCTTGCACTATTCCATTTTCCAATGAACTAGCGTAGACACTTGAGTGCATGTAGCCGTCTTTGCATTAAATGAGCAAACGACATTCTGTCAGAGTATGTTTCCTGATCCTTGACAAGACTTGTTACCTTCTATATTCTTTCAGAACTTAGCTTCTCGTCTAGATTAAGAACATGCTTGCATATCTTCTTATCAACGCTTGCTTGCTAAGTACTTCTGATCAGCACTTGCTTTCAAAGTACTTCAGAACATGGAAACCTACTAAGTGTTAAAAGATGCATTAAATAATTCTTTATCAGAGTCAGCATCAGCACTTGTGCTAAAACAAATAGTTCTTTCATCAAAGAACTTCTTCATTTATTTTCAGCTCAGCACTTCAAAATGCTTCTGTCAGAATATTATCTCAAACAATTAAATACGTTCATCAGAGTATCAAATATATAAAATATAATTTATTGTTATCATCAAAACTCTGAGATATGATCAGAACCAATCTTGTTCTAACACCTACCACAAGGCGGCCCCAGAGGCGAGTGGACTCCCGCCTACGAAGGGCCATTTGTTGTCAAAAGAGTGTTCTCTTGTGGTGCCATGCTGCTGACTATCATGGATGGTGAAAACTTCCCACATCCTGTGAACGCGGACATAGTTAAAAAATATTAAGCATAAGATACCTGCTAGGTTGACACACCTAGGCAAAAATAAGGGCATCCCAGAAAACCAAAAGGTTTGGGAAAAATTAGGGATATATGCAAAAGATTGTACACCCGACATGTTGAAAATCTGAAAGGGAGACTTGTGCAAAAATGGGTATCGTGGTGGGCTGAAAACCCGGAAGAGCGGTCCAGGAAAAAGTTAAGGATTGAAAGCGTATGACTATGTCCCGTGGAATCACCACATACAACTTTATTACCAAGGTCCGAGTTCAAACGGTCCAAGATCAATCCAATCAACTTCTGTCAACGACAATGGGCATTCGAAGACATTGGGGAAATAGTAGAGTTGGAATGCAATGAGATCATTTCCACATGGCTATTTGTTTTTGTTTTCAATTTTGTTTTCCTTTCGACGATTTCCTCTTACTAGGATCTCTGTCTATGTGTACAAAAACGCCTATTCATGGGTAAAATATCAATACAAATATACTTTGAAGTGCAAACTTTCTGTTTTGTTTTGAATGCAAAGTTGTCCAATACAAATATATAATCTCATTCTTTTCACACAAAGAACAACACAGAAAAAAACCTTTGCCACAATCCTGTCAAAATATCAAATTCTTTCAAGAATCCTAAAACCATGAAATCGTTATTATAAACCCCCATCTCACTACAAACAAGCCATCCTTGTTATAAATCCACATCTCACTACTTCTCCAGTAAGGGTAAGGCTGGTTTGATCTCCATGATCAAAAGGGTGTAGAAGCATTCATACATGCCATATCAGTTTTAACATTAAATTTTTTTCATATATTTGATTTATTTGTATTTCATGATATAGTAATTTATTTAATGTGTTCATGAGATTCAACACTGCAGATTTAGACAGGGTCCCATACAGGGTTATTACAAAACACTAATGGTCAAAACAGAAGAACCACCGATACATGGCGAGGCGAGGCAGACATCCTAAGAAGGTTAAGGGCGTGGGTTCAACAACCACCCCTATTGGTATTGGTTTTCTTCCTTTCTATTTATCCTTTTACCTATTTTTATTCTTTTTTGTTTAAAATCTTTTTCGTAAAACTTAACATTTTTCAGAAACCTTTGATTTTTCATAATAAACTCGAATAATTAATTTTAGGTTTTTTAAATTAATTTTTGGGTCAACACCCATCCCTGACAATATGTATAGTTTTGTTTATTTTTAATCCTGTGTGCCTCATTTCTTTCTCTTTAATATCTTCCTTAAAAACCCTAAATTCATATAAACTCTACTTTTATTTAAATCAAAAACCATATTAATTGGCAAACTTAACCTTTTTTATAAACCCTAATTCATTTAGGTTTTAAATTTTTTTTTATTATTAACTCTTTTTTTATTAACTCTTTAATTCTTTTATCTTTATTTTCCTTTTTTTAATTATTCATTAATTATTTTCTTTTTACAAATAACACAAAAATCATTTTTTATCATTAAATCAAAAAATCAACAAAAAACATAAAAATCATTTTTTTTCATAAAAATATTTTATTTTCTTAATTAATTAGTTTAATTAAATTAGGTCAATTAAATCTTATTTTTCATAATTAAAAATAATTAGAAATTAGGTTTTAATTTTGTATATAACCTAACTAATTTTTTCTTAAAAAATAACCTAAATATTTTTTTCAACTAGATTGTTTAGGTTTCTCAATTCATTCTCGCATTTAATTCGCCGCGCGTATTTTTTAGTTTCTTTTTTAATTATTATTGTAACTGCTCCGAGTTTGTAATAGTAATTAGGGTTTTAAATTCCGCATCTTTATTTTCAGTCCAAGATAATTATGTATCTGCAAAATTCTTGTAATAGCTAGGACTTTAAACTTTCTGCATTTTATTTTCGCAAACTATAAACTGCTTAGATGTATGTTAATAGGATTGTATGGAAAAACTAACTAAAAATTAACCCGGTAGAAAACCCTAATTGTGCAAAGACAATTAACTGAAAAAGCACACATGCACATGCTCACTCCTAGGGTTTACCCCACTTGGTTGCCTCGGAAAACAATGGTCATGTCCCTCGAACGTAGGGATATCTTAGCAAAAGACCCTCAATCTAAAAGTCATCATAAATATCATAGTCCCTTAACGTCCCTCGAGTTACCTACGAGAAATGATCTTGTCCCTCGATGTTGCCTACAAATATATGATGACAGTCCCTTCGAAATGCTAAGGTATCCTTACATGTTGCCTTCAATGACCATTACGTCCCTTTCGATAGTCCCTCAAACATCCAACGACTAGGGTTACCTACTCACTAATAGTAGGATAACACGGTCTAAAGGAAAGGAGGAAAAGGACGCCTTTTTTCGAGTAGGTAGATAACTGTTAGGTACATGCTCAAACAAACAAACTTTTTTCACACCAAACACTTTTCAAACAAGTTTTCAAAAACAACTTCGTAACACTCTTAAGGATAGAAACAAGGGTTAAAACTAAGTAAAACAAAACTTTTCAAAGCAAGCACACACAAACAATTTTCAAAATGAGAAAATACCTAAGAGCCCATGGAAAACCTTTGATGGAAAGGGTGCTAACACCTTCCCTTTCTATAATCTACCCCCCGTACTCAGAAACATCTCGAAAAAGGTTTTTTCTGTTCTTTTTCCTTTTCCTTTATTGGATAAAATAAAAGTCGGTGGCAACTCTAGCTTACTGCGACATTTTGCGAACAAAAAACGCAAAATGCAAACCAGTAAAAACAGTTGGCTCTGCCACTGTATCATAGAACTGGCGACTCTGCTGGGGAATTCTATAAAGTGGGGTAAACCTTAGGATCTAGGTCATATTTAATTGCTTTCTCTTGATTGTCTTTCTTGCTTTATATTTATGGGAACTGTTTGGGTTATTTGATCCTACACCCGGATCGGGGAACACCTTTTAGGTAAGTAGCAATAAACTGTGAGGGAACTATGCTGGGGTATACCGGCACGGTTGAAGCAGTAGCTACATTGATGTGGCACTTTGGTTGGTACCAGTAACCCTTGAGTCAATCAGGGAGAGTACGGGGGCGCCGCGTGGTGTCGTGAAGCATCAACTGACCTTAGAACCTTTAATTGCACAACTTGGCCATTAGAAAGTAGTGAGATAGCTGGCCCCGGTGTAGAGCTGAGAACTGGTTGATACTAGATGCTACACTCATTGAGATCAGACTTTCATGATATTTCGGCTGCAAGAAAAGATTGTGTGAGCTGAGACAATGCCGATAAAGGATGGTCAGTGATGTTGAGATCCTTTAGAACCCGGTTACTATTTATAGGACAGGTTGAACCAACTAAACTTCAAGAGGGTACTACCTTAAAACCCATGTAAGCCTAAACCTAAGGCTGTTTGTGTGACTTGTGTGCTTTCAACTTGAACTACTTGCATAGTTTTATCATCTGACAACATGAGTTCCTTGTGGGTTTTGTTTACAGTCCTTATCCAATAACTTGGATTTCTTGTCGGGTTTACTTGCTTACATCACCTCGCACTTTTACTTAAACGCATAACATACACATTATAACATCATGCCTTAACATTTCCTTAACCATTTCAAGGATCTCAAGGGTTTTTGATGCAGGTTATGATAAATCAGACGTCTAGCAAGGGGCAAGGGGATTTATTTTCCTCTAGCCAATGTCGTTAGAAGATCAAAACTCAATAACTTGAGTAAGGGGCTATGACCCACTTGATATGGTGAGCTTGACTCTCGTAGAAGGACTCTCAACGATATAAATTTCTTCAATCAAAGCTGCAAAATTCAAATTCTAACAGTTTCTTGTTTACCCCGCGAGATCCTTGAAAACATTGCATACATATATCATACATATCATTGCATAATAGGTCTTCCAGTACAGGTCTCTCATGTTCTCGCTGTTTATTTTAGCAATGCCTCTCAAATAAGACAACAGAGATCTTCAAACTCAAGAAGCTCAGTTCAGGGAAATATTCCTAAACCTATCCAAGGAGCAGGAAGAGTTGAAAACACTCCTCGTTGGGAACTTGGTCAAGAAAAGTCCTGAAGACAATAAGGACGAACGGCAGGAACAACTGCAAGCTAAGGTAGGTGCAATGAGAAACCATATGCTGGGGCGGATGACTCTTATCCAAGGCCTAGCCCGAAGACAAGAAGAGCAGAAAGCCATCATCAACCAACTTCATCAAGACGGATACAACAATATGAAGCAAACAGTCGAGGCCGGGGACCAAGTCATTGATCAACCTCCAAGAAGACAAAAGGTTGGTTTGGTGAAGAGTGGACCTTTCCAAATTGCTACTACATCACGGGTCCAACAACAACCTCGCAGAAAACAACGGGTTAATCAGAGTAAGCCAGATATGCCCAAAAGGCAGTTTACCAAACTCAACATGTTGCTGTCTCAAGCTTTGTAACACCTGTTAAGGATGAATCTGATTACGTTGATAGGACCTCATCCGAATCCCAAGACTTATTCCCCTAACTACAATCCTGATGCAAGGTGTGCATACCATTCCAACAGCCCGGGGCATGATACTGATGACTGTTGGGCATTGAAAAATAAAATTCAGGACTTGATTGATGAAGGAGTGCTGGAGTTTACACAAGATGGTCAGCCTGAGTTCTTCTACCATCCCTCCAAGGAACGTCCTCTAAAGCGACAAGATCAGACAAAGAGGCTTTTGTTCATTAGAACTTTCAATTTGCAATTATTTTTATTGTTCGAACATTTCTTCATGTCAAACTATGTTACTTTATCAATGCATTGCATATGTCTGTTTTGAATCAATTCATTCATATTCACTATATTTTTAAACTGCTTTATACTTCCTTTTCGTGATATTCAACTCTCGACTAAAAACTCTAAGCCTTAGAGGGAGGATGATGAAAATGATACCACAAACTCTACAGTATGCTTTTGAACAGACCCCGCTGACGATATACAGGCGTTGTTTCAAATCCTAAACATTGGAGTTATAAGGAAGATAATCCCTAGTCAACCCCTTTGAGACAAAGAAGTCGGAGTTTTTCTTTCACACAAATTAAAACCCTTAATCATAACCTAGGGCAGGGTAGTTTTCTCAGTTAATTCAGAGGCGCATTCAGTCACAATCTGCTGCTTTGTACACAATGAATGGCATTGAAGACGTCCTTCCAAAACAAAAGACAGTGATGGTTCCATATAATCGTCAAGATATGTAGTCATTATCTCTCGAAATAAAAGCCCATTAAGTCAAAACATATGAAGGAGACTTAAGAGAAAAATTAGGGCATCCTGCTGATTGTAATCACAAAAGAAACAGTTCAGGCAAAAATTAGGGATAACGAAAACAAAAAAAAAAAGAGGTTACTACAAATCCTCGAAAGAAAGAAGATTACAAAAATGACTTCCTTTTCAAAACAAAGGTTCAATTTCTGAATCATCACCAAGTATCAGAGCAAAGATTCCAGGCTCAATCGGGATCTAAACGCGCAATTAACTGAGCATAGAACTGAAGAATATCACAAAGAGCGGGTTGGGTACAAATAAAATTTGAGCCTTTATCCTTTGTTTCTTGAATCGTGAACCAGGCCACGTTATAACCCTTAAAAGTCTTAGCTGAAGCATGGGTTAGTTTGAGAGCATACTGTTACAAAAGGTATCCTGACTTCTGAAGGTCCGTTACAAATCCTGAGGTGATATCACATCTTTGCAAAATTCTATTTTACTAAAACAAACTGCATTTTCAAAACCTCAAGACAGACATAAGCTTTGCATTCTTAAAATAACATTGTTTACATATGACTATTTATTCAACAGCAGAGAAATTCGCATGACGAATATCTAGTGAACAAAAACCTTCTCAATAAAAAGGATCACCTCAAGTGGAAAAACACTTCCAACCAAGGGGCACAGCATGATCATTGTCCATCATCTGGGGCAGTCAAGTCAAGATTCAAGGAATCTCTCAAAGATGCCAAATAGCCAGGGGCAGATCTCCATCTGAATTCCTTGGGGCATTGGGCATGAATTCCAGCGACGAATCCTGTACAATCAAACAAACATCTTCTGGCAGTGTGGCAACACAACACTACAGACAATGACAATTCTTCGTACCCAGTGAACGTGGACATAGTCGGAAAATACTACGCATGAACAAAGACCCACTAGGTTGACTGGCTTAAGCAAAAATAAGGGCATCCCAGCGAGCCAAAAAGGTTCGAGAAAAATTTAGGGATATACATATGAAAAATCTGTACACCCGGCAAGTCAAAAACCTGAAAAGGTGGCTTGGGCATAAAAGGGTATCTCGGTGGACTGAAAATCTGAACAGACAGTCCAGGCAAAAGTTAGGAATTAAAGCGTACGACTATGTCCCGTCATCTTGCCACTTTCCTATCAGTAGAAGACTTATCATTCTGATCGGCAGTTACCAAGAACCTCATAAGTTGGGATAACACTCAATCCACAAGGCCTCCGCAGGCACATTCTCCAGTAGGTACAGGGGCAGAAAAGTCTTGATACGAAGTCATTGTCATATCCTCAGCATGTGTCCCAGTAACATCTACACTCCCCACATAGTAGAGGCAACTAAAACTTTGACATCGACTTCCCCAAATAGGAGCTATGTTCCCCAGCAAAGTTCCTTCAGAGAATCGACATCTATATTCCCTGGCCGAATTTCATAATCGCAAGCGGTTCCTAAAGTTGTCTCCCAAGTAGAGTTTATTTCTGTGAATACAGAAGCTCAATCCCTAAATGAGTTTATTCCTCCGGCTACGGAAGTTTACCCCCCAGCGGAGTTTATCTCTCTGAATCGGCAAGATCTTCCAGCAAAGCATCTCCTCTCTCAAACAGAGTTATTCCCCCGCAGAGTTGTTCTCAAGCAGAGTCTCTCCTCGGCAGAATATCGGTAAACAAGGGGAAAATCCCCAACATAGTCATCTCCGGTTCACCATCCCCAACAGAAGTAGAAGAACCACTTTTTCTATGACGGTCAGGAACTCAATTTCCGTTACTCTCCAGCAACGGTCAGGGATTTATTTTCCCTCTCGGATATGTCACAATAACATTTCATGTTCATATATCATGGCGTGCGCATACACATTGCATACAGCATAGTCTCCTTTATTTTGAGAACGTCATTATACAATGCATTTCATGCATCATATACGATTAATCATGTACCTTTTCAGGAAAGATGTTTATCATCAACAACTTCCAGCAAGTTCAAGATTAGCTCCTGAAACTAGACAGAGTAATTATCTGCGCGATCAAATGCAGATTTACGCGGGTTTGTCACGAAGAAATCTTAAACGGGTTTCTCCTAAACGCAGCTTCACACGGGTTTATCCTGAAAAATCTTACACGGGTCCTTTCTCATACATTTCCTTCTGAAGTTTCACACGAACTTATCACAAAGTAACCTTACCCAGGTTCCTCCTGAAATTTTACACGAACTTATCATAAAGTAACCTCACTCAGGTTCCTCCTGAAGTTTTACATGAACTCATCCCAAAGTAACCTTACCCAGGTTCCTTCTGAAGTTTTACACGAACTTATCACAAAGTAACCTTACCCAGGTTCCTCCTTAAGTTTTACACGAACTCATCCCAAAGTAACCTTACCCAGGTTCCTTCTGAAGTTTTACACGAACTTATCACAAAGTAACCTTACCCAGGTTCCTCCTGAAGTTTTACACAAACTTATCTCAAAGTAACCTTACCCCAGTTCATTATGAAGTTTTACACGAACTTATCACAAAGTAACCTTACCTAGGTTCCTCTTGAAGTTTTACACAGACTTAGCCCAAAGTAACCTTACCCAGGTTCCTACCGAAGTTTTACACGGACTAATCCCAAAGTAACTTTACCCAGGTTCCTACCGAAGTTTTACACGGACTTATCCCGAAGTAACCCTACCCAGGTTCCTCCTAAAGCCCTACACGGACTCATCACGAGCAACCTTACCCAGGTTCCTTCTCAGTTCAGATGCAGTTTTACCCAAACTCCTCACAAAGCAACCTTACCCAGCTTCCTTCACAGTTTAGATGTAGTTTTACCTAAACTCCTCACAACGCAACCTTACCCAGGTTCCTTCTCAGTTCAGATGCAGTTTTACCCAAACTCCTCACAAAGCAACCTTACCCAGGTTCCTTCTCGGTTCAGATGCAGTTTTACCCAAACTCCTCATAAAGCAACCTTTCCCAGGTTCCTTCTCGGTTCAGATGTAGTTTAACCCAAACTCCTCACGAAACAATATTACCCAGGTTCCTTCCCATAAGTCATATTATCCAGGTTCCTTCACATAACCTTACCATCCAGGTTTCCTTTCTCTTATCTCCAGACAGCAGTCCATGGACCTGATCAAACACGATTGATTTCACATTTCCCCAATAAGTCACGATGCAGCTTGTACCCTGACCAGATAGCAATTCACTTTCACCTCCTCGACTAAGAGATGTTTCCCCAGTAGAGTAACGGACAACTGAAGCTCCTAAAATTCTATTTCTCCCAAGACAAAGACCAACATTCCTATGCAGATTCCTCCTCAACGATAGGAACATGAATTCTCATCAAAGGAATATCTCGGGAAATCAACATCCTCTAGATGGCATGTTTAAGCCCATCTCCGGTGACCTTCCATTATCTCCTCCAAATGGCATCTGTAAGCCCATTCTCGATACTAGCTACACATTCCAGCACCATCTCAGACGAGTGAAAATTTCTGGGCAATCTAGTGTTCAATCATCTTCCACCTTCAGATTACGAAAGGCAGACAACCAATCTACATCCTATGGTTTAAGAAGATTGAACAGGGGCAGCTGTTGTACCCTGAAATGTACCCTCTTTTCATACAAGCATATTATTGGTTTTATGGTTATGTAATAAAGGTATATTTATCAAGCTTCGTCAGGTTACAAGTGACGTTTATTTCGCCAATGAATGTTCTCAGAGTATTTTCCGTGCTGAAGATCGGTTCGCCGTTTTGCAAAGATTTAGGGTTCAAAGATTCACAAGTCCAACCCGATGCATCATATTCAGGTGTTCTTTCGCCAAGATATCTCTGATAACGTATTCTCAAATTCAGGTTCAGCTCAAGAGTCAATTCTTTAAAGAAGGTCTCTGAATGTGTGAGTTTTCTTGAAGAAATATGGTGAAAAAGTGTGCTGAAAGTGCAGCTTTTACGCACAAAAAAATTCATAACTTGAATATCTTGGCTTGTTTTGAACCCGTTCTGGTGGCCAAAATTCGGTCTTGACGTCATCTATGTATTCATCTCTCACGGCTGGAAGCCAATTTCAATCAGAAGGTCTTTTAAAATGCGGATTTATCAAGTATTTTCGTACAGAAAATTTGTGACAGAAGTTTATTTGCGTCATGTTCAGAAAATCATAACTTGGTCGATTTTCATCGTATCGAGCTGGTTCCGGCGCCAAAATTTCACAAATTGAGTTGGATAAGTTTTCACAGGAGGTATTGAGTTTGAAAGGTATCCAAAAGGCCTTCATTTTTTGCTCAGAGTGCATGTGACGCGCCAAAAATCTTGAATGCTGAATATTATTTCATCTGGGTCGAAACTTTGAAAATTCATAACTCGGTCAATTTTTATCGGATTGGGCCCATCTTTTTACACAAGGTCACTGACTCAGAGATCTACAACATTTCTTCCAAAGTCGAGACCGGGTTATGCTCCGATCAATACCAGTTTTTTATTGAAGAACGTGTCAGAGTCGACACTGGAGCCCAAAATAAGTTTGTTTGAGCTAAAACTTCAAAAATTCATAACTAATTCACCGTTTATCCGATTGATCCTATTTTCGGACAGGAGTTAGTTCTCGGTGTTGAATACATTTTATTTTCATATTTCAACTTCAAAAGTTGTACATAAGCCCCTGCGATTTAGCCTGGAACATGACGGACTTAAGTGAATATTGGAGGCCCAATTGCATATTCAAAACCCATATCTTTGCTCTAATTTCCATTATATAATCTCATTCTTTTCACATAAAGAACAACACGAAAAAAAACCTTTGCCACAATCCTGTCAAAATATCAAATTCTTTCAAGAATCCTAAAACCTTGAAATCCTTATTATAAACCCCCATCTCACTACAAACAAGCCATCCTTGTCACAAATCCACATCTCACTACTTCTCTAGTAAGGGTAAGACTGGTTTGATCTCCATGATCAAAAGTGTGTAGAAGCATTCATACATGTCATATCGGTTTTAACATTAAATTTTTTTCATATATTTGCTTTATTTGTATTTCATGATATAGTAATTTATTTAGTGTGTTCATGAGATTCAACACTGCAGATTTAGACAGGATCCTATACAGGGTTATTACAAAACACTAATGGCCAAAACAGAAGAACCACCAATACATGGCGAGGCGAGGCAGACATACTGAGAAGGTTAAGGGCGTGGGTTCAACAACTACCCCTATTGGTATTGGTTTTCTTCCTTTCTATTTATCATTTTACCTATTTTTATTCTTTCTATTTAAAATCTTTTTCGTAAAACTTAACATTTTTCAGAAACCTTTGATTTTTCATAATAAACTCGAATAATTAATTTTAGGTTTTTTTTTATTTTAGGTTTTAAATTAATTTTTGGGTCAACACCCACCCCTGGCAATATGTATAATTTTGCTTATTTTTAACCCTGTGTGCCTCATTTCTTTCTCTTTAATATCTTCCTTAAAAACCCTAAATTCATATAAACTCTAATTTTATTTAAATCAAAAACCCTATTAATTGGCAAACTTAACCATTTTTACAAACTCTAATTAATTTAGGTTTTAATGTTTTTTATTATTACTAACTCCTTTTTTTATTAACTCTTTAATTCTTTTCTCTTTATTTTCTTTTTTTAATTATTCATTAATTATTTTCTTTTTATAAATAACACAAAAATCATTTTTTATCATTAAATCAAAAAATCACAAAAAACATAAAAATCATTTTTTTTTCATAAAAATATTTTATTTTCTTAATTAATTAGTTTAATTAAATTAGGGAAATTAAATCTTATTTTTCATAATTAAAAATAATTATAAATTAGGGTTTAATTTTGTATATAACCTAATTAATTTTTTCTTAAAAAATAACCTAAATATTTTTTTCAACTAGATTGTTTAGGTTTCTCAATTCATTCTCGCATTTAATTCTCCGCGCGCATTTTTTAATTTCTTTTTTATTATTATTGTAACTGCTCCGAGTTTGTAATAGTAATTAGGATTTTAAATTCTGCATCTTTATTTTCAGTCCAAGATAATTATGTATATGCAAAAGCCTTGTAATAGCTAGGACTTTAAACTTTCCGCATTTTATTTTCGTAAACTATAAACTGCTTAGATGTATGTTAATAGGATTGTATGGAAAGACTAACTGAAAATTAACCCAGTAGAAAAACCTAATTGTGCAAAGATAATTAACTGAAAAAGCACACATGCACATGCTCACTCCTAGGGTTTGCCCCTCTTGGTTGCCTCGGAAAATAATGGTCATGTCCCTCGAACGTAGGGATATCTTAGAAAAAGACCATTAATCTAAAAGTCATCATAAAGATCATAGTCCTTTAACGTCCCTCGAGTTGCCTACAAGAAATGATCTTGTCCCTCGATGTTGCCTACAAATATATGATGACAATCCCTTCGAAATGTTAAGGTATCCTTACATGTTGCCTTCAATGACCATTACGTCCCTTTCGAAAGTCCCTCAAACATCCAACAACCAGGGTTACCTACTCACTAATAGTAGGATAACACGGTCTAAAGGATAGGAGGAAAAGAACACCTTTTTTCGAGTAGGTAGATAACTATTAGGTACATGCTCAAACAAACAAACTTTTTTCACACCAAACACTTTTCAAACACGTTTTCAAAAACAACTTCGTAACACTCTTGAGGACAGAAACAAGGGTTAAAACGAAGTAAAACAAAACTTTTCAAAGCAAGCACACACAAGCAATTTTCAAAATGAGCAAGTACCTAAGAGCCCATGGAAAACTATGGATGGAAAGTGTGCTAACACCTTCCCTTTCTATAATCTATCCCCGTACTCAGAAACATCTCGAAAAAGGTTTTTTTTGTTCTTTTTTCCTTTTACTTTGTTGGATAAAATAAAAGTCGGTGGCGACTCTAGCTTACCGCGACATTTTGCGAACAAAAGACGCAAAACGCAAACCAGCAAAAACAGTCGGTTCTGCCACCGTATCACAGAAAGCAATAAACGCGCGTGAATTGAAAATAACGTCTAAATCCTAAGTGAAAGGAAATATTTTCTTTGTGTCATTTTTGTTTTATTTGGAAAAATGCTAAATGTTCAATTAAGTCAAATCTATTAATTAAAGAGAGAAAATAAAATAAAATTATTGGTTAAAATTAACTCTAAAACATATCATAATTAACAAAATTACTTTTTAATAATAAAAAACAAAACTAAATCTATTTTTTGTGATTTTTATAATTACCTTATTGATTAAATAAAAAAACAATTAAAGGAAAATAAGTAATAAAACAAAACCAAAAGAGTAAATGTGACAGGATAGCAAACAGAAACGGGGGGGGGGGGGGGGGGTGTAAGTTTAAAAACGTAGGCCCAAAGGTAGAGGAGCCCCAAGTCTGCAGCTGGATCTAGTGAGGGAATCCTTTGAGGATGCATGGTGAGCTACGCGTCTGGGGGTGTTGGATCTGATCATATGAGATCTCCTGGTTATGATCTGAAGGTGCATGGTGGGCATATGGATGTGAAACACACAAGATCTATAGAATAATAGTTAGAAAACAAAATTGTGAGGCCTGGGTATCGAACCCAGGTCCTTCCCCTTTTGCACGCTTCCTCTTTACCATATGAGCTACTTGTTCATTTGTTAATTTTAACACAATAATAAATATGTAAGTGAAAATCAAACAGAAATATATTCAAAAATAAAAACACGCGCTGAGTGGCCTGAATGGACCAATGGGAGGGAAATGCTTGGCAACCATAGTCATCCCACTAGAGTCAACTTTCCAGTTGTCTTCTCCGGTGGGATCAAAGTCAAACATGCAAAAATAACAAGTTATGGAGATCCAAACCTACCCTACCCCCCTAATTCGAACCCCCCGTGTCCGAATCTGAAGTCCATTTGGCCTAAAACGTCCTGGATTTTGAGATTCGAAGAAGAACATAGATCGTGCCCTAACAATGGCACGATCTTATTTTGGTCCTTAAACCTGCATGTATCATGTTAGATATGCACTAATGTTGTCTCTGATCACAAATCAAACAGTTACAGTTAACAAAATGGCATGTATATATAGTTTCAAAGTTTAAAGCACTTACCAATCAGTGATGTTTGGAGGCAGTGATCCAAGGTATTGCACGCCTTGTGAATGGTCTGGACACCTTCCTGGGAACCTCAGGGATGGAGTGATGAGGTTTGTTTGGCACGAGGAAGCTTGCACTGTCAGTTTTGAATTTGACAACTTTATGATAATTTTGAGAATTTCGTGTGGTTTTTTTGAGGCAGTATGGGTGTGTGATTTGTTTGTAGAAATGGTACTTATATAGAGGAGGTGGAGTTAAGAAATAAACAAGGAAAGAATCTGGCCCTTAACTCATGAATTTAAGCCATGATAAAAATTTGAATTTTTGCCATATTTATGAAGAAAACATGCCATTTTGGGTGATTCTCTTTTCCATTTTGGTCTTTGCATGAACCTGGTCCTCTCTAATGTATCTTGCACGAAAATTTGGTCTTGAAACAAATCCAAACACCATCCCATATTCAATAGTTGGACAATAATGTTAAAACTGTAAAGATAGTGTAAAAAGACAGGAAAAATTGCATTTTGAATTGTTATGTGTCGACACAATGCTGCTATGCATCGATACATAACTCTTCTTGCTCCTGTAAAAACAAAATCAGCTCAGTATGAGTCAATTCATAATGGGATATGTCGACTCATGCACCTGTTTGTGTCGACACATACGCGTTTTGTGTCGACTCATGCACCTTTCATCCCTCTGTTTTGGATCCTTGATAACAATATGTATCGATGCATAAGGACACGTGTCAACTCATACCCTATTTTATCATTAGAATGAGTCGACTCATATGGGTATGTGTCGACTCATGCTGCATCTTTTTTGCCTTAAACATTTATTTTGAGTTTTAACCTCTTTCAAGATGTTGTGGTAGCCCCAGTGAACCTCCAGAATACTGTTTCAGTCCTCCCTCTGTATTGGAAGTTGTAATGTATGAGCTTGTATCTTCCAAATGATGCATTTCTTGAACTTGAGGATAAATGAGAAGTGGTAGGGAACTAGATTCTCTTCACAATAAGCTTTCATTGGGGCAGAATGGATGGAGTATGTGAAAGTTACGTCTGGTCAAAGTCCAGTTAACTTTTGACCTAGTACAATTAATTTTCAAACACTTGAGCAGTTGACTGAGCAAATTTGTAGTGTAAGGCATGAAATTTGGCATGGACATTATTGAAGACATATTAAGGACCATGGAAAACATTTGAGACCTTTGGAGCTCACACATATTTGTGAAAAGTGAAACCCTAGTTGAAAGGTCATTGCTTAGGAGGAGAGTTTGTCTGATCAATTCTTGGTCAACCTTGAGCAATTGAAGACCTTAATGAACATGTCTTGAGTAAAATGGGAGGGAAAATTTTGGGGTACAACAACAGCCTATACAGTTTTATAGGAAATTAAATAGAAAAAAGAAATAATAAAAATGTTAGTAAATGATTAAATGTCACAAGTTAAAAAATTTTGTATTTTGTGATTTTTTTCAAATTTTAATTAAAAAGGAATTAATTAAGTTATTTAAATAAAAATTTGAAACAAAGAAAACATGAAAATGTATGGGGTGGGGCTGGAACCCACGCCCCTCCCTTCACTAGTTAATGATCTTACCACCATGCCACCTGTTGTTTCTTGCTATTGAATCAAGTATCAACCACAATATAAATAACTTAAACGAATATGTGTGGTTTGGAAAATATGAGAGAAAAATTGTTAAAGCTGGGACTAGAACCCACGCCCTTTGCAATACCATCCACGCTTCTTACCATCAGGTCACCAATTCTTTTATGTTATACATCCAATCATCAACCCATATAAAATAAACAAATAATTAAAAATATCAATCAAATAAAACGCGCGTTCAGGTGGCCCCCTATGATTTTGAATGGACGAATGAGAAGGGAGCATTGAGCCACATGTTTCCTCTGGCCGGCCAAACCATTATGGATGGTGGCTAAAACCGTATTCTCCGGCCAATTGAAATTCCTAACCTGTGAAATGAACAAAATTGAAACCCAAGATTAAGGCTACCCCCTAATCGACCCCTGTGAATCGATTGGTGGTGTTAGTTTTTCCTGAAATGGTCTGGAAATACTGATACGAAGGTACATAAGCATTTTTCCCTAACCATGGTAAAACATGATTCTCACGTTAGAGCTTCAGTTTCATGATTCAAACTTGTTCTAAATAACAACATGAACCCATTTGGGCAGTTAACAAACATTAGTAACGCATGAAATTAATTATATGAATATTTAAAAAAAGTAAATCAGAGAAGACGAGTATGCTTATTTCAAGCACCAATGCTCATAAATTTCGTCCTGTTCTTACCCTTAGATGCTTCAGGAATGATTTACAATGGATGGCTCGGACTGAAAGTGGCTGGATCTTTGGTTTTGACTTTTCCCTAATATTGGCTGAAAGTGGCTGGATCTTTGGCCTTGAGCTTAGAGAGGCAAACTTGTATAGAATTGAATTTCCTTAGAGATGAGATTTGGTTGAGGAATTTCTAATGAAGTATGTGAAAGTTGTGCTTGGTCAAAGTTCAATTGACTTCTCCTTAACAAAACCCTAACTTAGTAACTTTTGACTTTTGATGAATCTTGAGTTTTCTTGATGAATCATGATCAAACCTTGATCAAATGATGAATTTGACTTCAAAATGTTGATGTTGACCCAAAAAATCGTGAAGTTTGACTGTAGATTGATCAAAGTTGACTTTTTGTTCAATATAATTGATTTTCAATCATCTGGATAATTGACTGAGCAAACTTGTGATGTAAGGCCTGAAACCTGACATGAGGACTCTTTGAAGCATATGAGAAACCATGAAATCCACTTGAGGCATTAGAAACTCAATTTCCTTTAATAGAAACAAATCCCTAGTTGTAGATCAATTGCTTAGGATGAGGGTTTGTCTGGTCAACCCTTGAGTAGTCTTGAGTACTTGAGACTCCTATGAGCATGAGGATGTGTCTTAAATCAATTTGTCTCAAATATGGGATGGAAAATTTTGGGTTACAACACATATATATTCACAACCCATTCTATTAATTAGATACTCTTCAAAATAGTTATGTAATTTATATGATTTATATACTAATTATTAAATGTTGTAACCATAAAAAATATTGTGTGTTTCGTGCAAGGGGCGTGAGTCGGTCTTGTAAGATAAACTTCACATCTAAGGAGCAATCTTATCATCTTAGTCGATGCACCCCCTTTTTAGGAACTAGCCACTATAATAGTGTATGTGGTGGAGCTCAGAGGTGTCTGATCCGAACCAGACCAACCTTGGGGCAGGGACATGAACCTTACCTTTGGTCGGAAACAATTCCTAGTGACATGGACTATGAATTATAATTCTTCTTAATAGGGGTTAGTAACAACAAAAATCTGATTGAAACTGTAGAGTTCAAAGCCAAGCATAGGTCAAAGCAAAGCCATAAGGGATCTCACACCTAAAGTAGACAACAATCTGCAGTTACCGCTCACAAACTCGCAGCCCATCGGTAGACATGAGCATCACCCCTAAGGAAAACAAATATAAATCACCTGTGAGGCAAGTGATCTGTATAATACAGGGATCACACGCAAACCCCGACGTTGCAACAACTTACAACATGTTATTTCTCTGAATTTGTGATTGGCAATCATTTTGGTAAAAGTAACTTGGCAGCAACATGTTGAATAAAGAAGTCTCAATTTGTTGTTCTCAACATGTTGAAGAAGATGTCCCAACCTGGAGATATGACATTGTGTCTGCATCAGTAGTTAGTAACGTCTCGGTTGATTTATCGGTTACTGAATATTTAGGGAATATTCAATTAGCTTATGTGGCGTCCAAGATTGGCAACTTAGATTATTTTATGTTGGTTTTTGAAGATTTACATATTTCTAAATATGGAGACATTTTAGGAAACTATTGATTGAAGACCAATTATATTGGAGTAGTTTTTGTAGACTTTGTGCAGCCTCATTGTTGCGGTTTTGAAGCCCAACCCAGTCTATAATAATGTTATAAATAGACTGGTGTATACTTAGTTTTAGGTGGAACTTATGTGTGTATTTTGTTAGGGTTTTAGAAATACTTATTGTTGGATTTTAAGTTCCTTTTCAGATGTTCTTAAGTTTTTAAGCATATAACATTTATGTGTCAGGGTACTCACAAGCTGTGAAGCATTGAGTACTTGTATGTCAATTCTCATAAGCTTTTAAGCATTGAGGTTTGTGTGTCTTAGAATAGTGACTTCCGTTTTTTTATCTACTTGTGTTAGAGTGTCTCCAATTGCTGAGTGTAATTGAAGAGGGATTTAAGGAGGGCCTCATACCTAGGTGTATCTTAGGTAGAACTTAGACAAATGGTAGTGATTAAGCGTGTAGGATGTAAATTAGATGTTTGTTGTGAGGTCTACAAATTAATATTATCTAGTTAATTTTGTTTTTGGCTTGGTATCCCCTGTAGTAGGAGTTGTTGTCACTGAAATGGGTAAACATATCATGTGTTATTTACTTTCCGCACTATTTTATTTGGCTATACATCTTGCTGTTGTGTGTGAAGTCGGATCCGATGTCTCAATATCTTTTAGGATATCCGGGATATGAAAACCAAAATTTCAATTGGTATCATAGCAGGCATCCTGCTCTAACTCTGGGTGAGATTCAAGGAAGTTACTTTCTGGTGGAATAGACAAAGATGATACAATCACGTTGAAAATACCGATTATGGATGGTACCAAATATGACAATTGGAAACCGCGTATGGAAATATACATTAAGTCCTTGGGAAACAAGGCCTGGAAGAATGTTGTCAAAGGATGGGATCCTCCTAAAGTTAAGAGGGCGGATGGTGTAGTCACTAATATGCTGAAGCCTGAAGAAGATTCGGATGTTGATGATGATGATGATGATGATGGGGATTCATACCAAGGGAATTCTAAACCACTAAATTCAATATTCAATGGGGTTAATAAGAACATATTCAAACTGATCAAGAATTGCAAGCATGATAAGGTTGCTTGGGAAACCCTAAAGAAGGTGCATGAAGGAAATCCCAAAGTGAAGATGGAAAAACATCAACTTCTCTCAACAAAATTTGAGAATTTGAAAATGAATGAGGATGAAAGTATCCAAGAATTTGAAAATGCCATGGTTCAGAAAGATAGAGAATCGTTCAAAGAGTACGCGCAGAGATGGCGCGAAGTGGCTGCACAAGTGATTCCTCCTATGGAGGAGAAGGAAATGACTAAAAATTTTCTGAAGACGTTAAGCGCTTTCTACTACGAAAGAATGGTAGCAAGTGCCCCAAGTGATTTTACAGAGATGGTAGGAATGGGTGTCCGCCTAGAAGAGGCAGTAAGAGAAGGCCGTTTGACAAAGGGTAAAGGATCTGGAGGTGTGAAAAAGCCAGCTTATGGGTTTACAAAGAAGAAAGAGGGGGATACCAATGCTGTCATACAAGAGAGGAGGGTGAACGCTCGTAGAAGGAATTATTAGTGTCACCAGCAAGTTGCCTCAGTTATTCCTGTTATGAATGCCGCTCCGACTACCGTTACTTATCAAAGACAGTCCCATCAGGGGAACCAAGGGAATAATCAGAGAAGAGAACTATGACCCTATCCCCATGAGTTATGCAGAACTACTATCGGCATTGATCTAGAAGAAGTTGGTCCAGACACGACCACCTCCAGCAATACCATCTCCATTGCCTTGGTATTACAAAGCAGACCAGACATGTGCCTTTCATCAGGGAGCACCAGGGCATAGTGTTGAAAATTGTTATCCTTTGAAGACTGAAGTGCAAAGGTTGGTGAAGTCTGGAATTTTATCTTTCAAAGAAATGGGACCTAATGTGAAAAACAATCCTCTACCCAAACACGGGGGAGTGAGTGCTGTGAATATGGTGGCCGGTTGTCCAGGTGACTTCCGGATATTTGACATTAATCTGGTTAGAGGGGATTTGGTGAAAATGCATGCAGACCTCTGTGAATTCAGTTATTATACGCATGACCATGCCGGTTGTGCTATTTGCAGATCAAACATACAGGGTTGTGAGGAGATAAAAGCTGATTTACAGGAGATGATGGATGAAGGTCTAATTCATATAATCAGGCCTAGGGCAGAGTATGAAGAGGAAGTTAATATGGTTTCTGGATGTCCGGGTGAATTCAGAATTTTTGAAGTAGAGCATTTGAATGAAGATCTCGTACAGTTGCATGCTACCTTCTGCCGTACCGCTGGTCAGATGGAACACCAATATGGATCTTGCATAGTTTGTTGTCAAGACCCCCGAGGATGTTCTATTGTGAGAGAGGGTGTTCAATTGTTGTTAGACAATGGAACTATCAAGATCACAGGTCAGAGATATGATTATCACGAGGTTGATATGGTTTAAGTTTGTTTGATGGGAGAAGAGTCATAAAAAGAATATGCCTCCGCGGATGAGTATTTCTCTTCAGACGAAGATTTGTTTGTCGGAAATGGTCTTTTGAGGCTGATTGTGTCGAGGAAGGTGTAAATGTTATTGTACCTTGTTTTGGTGCACCCGCTCACCTTGAGGTGGAGTACCATAGCAAACCAGTTGTTACTCCATTGGTAATTAGTCTGCCAGGTATTGTTCCCTATAAATCAGATAAGGTTGTGCCTTACAAATATAACGCTACAATCTTGGAAGATGGGGTGGAAGTTCCCATCCAGCCAATGCCAGATGTTGGAAATATAGCTGATAATAGCAGGGTGACCCGTAGTGGTCGCGTGTTTGCGCTGGTTATTTGAAGAGATGTTGTTGCTAGAAAGAAAATTGCTGAGAATGATGAGCCGAAGAAGACTGCAGGAGGGACTAGTGGATCTACATTGGAGAAAGAAGTGGATGATATCTTGAAGATAATTAAAATGAGCGACTAAAAGATTGTAGATCAGCTATTGCAGACTCCTTCAAAGATATCCATCTTAGCTTTATTGATGAATTCCTCCGCTCATAGAGAATCACTGATGAGAGTACTAGATCAAGCTTTTGTAGATAATGACATGCCATTAGATCAATTCAGCAACGTAATTAGAAACATTACATCATGTAACAACTTGAGTTTCTGCGATGATGAGTTACCATATGAAGGGAGGAATCACAACCTGGCCCTCCACATATCTATGAATTGCAAGAATGATTTGCTATCCAACGTGCTAATTGGTAATGGATTCACGTTGAATGTTATACCAAGAAGTACTCTCATGAAGTTAAAATATCAGGGAACACCTATGCGCCCGAGTGGTATCATTGTGAAGGCTTTTGATGGGTCGAGGAAATCTGTCATCGATGAAGTGGACTTACCCATCCATATAGGACCACACTTGTTCTTGATAAATTTCCAGGTAATGGACATTATTACCGCGTATAGTTGTTTGCTAGGACGACCATGGATACACGAAGCAGGGGATGTCACTTTAACTCTGCATCAAAATCTATAATTTGTGCGTGAAGGGAAGGTAGTGATCATAAATAGGGAGCAGGCGTTGTTGATATCCCATCTGCCCTCTTTCAGTATTGTAGAAGCGGATGAGGCTACTGTTGGAACCCAGTTCCAAGCCCTATCCATTGATAACATAAGGAAGAATGAGAATTTTGTGGTTTCCCTGAAGGATGCGCAGCAGGTTGTGCGTAATGGTCATAATGCAGTGTGGGGACGACTTATGGATCCACCCGTGAATAAGAATAAAACTGGTTTGGGTTTCTCTTCGAGGAATGGCAAAGGCGAGAGTTTGAAGTCGAAGTCTTCTGTGAACAGTTATCATGATGTTTTTTGCAGCGGAGGCTACCTCCATCCGATTGGTTCTGGAATTAATGTTATTGAAGAGGATAACGCAGAGCAGAAAGCACCGAATTATGTGATGCATGGAGTCCGAGTTCAGAATTGGGTCACCATTGATATTCCTTCTTGCATACATGTTTCAAAGTAATTTTTTTTGCTAATCTGTTTCTTTCTTTTGAAAAGCTTTCACTCTGCCCAAGGTGGAAGTATTAATGTTGTAGGGCTTATCTGTTTGCTATAATTGTTAAGATCATTAATAAAAGTTGTCTTTGCTTCCAAAATTATGTCTTTCATTTTCTGCCTTTTTCTTGGGAAATGGTAAAAAAAAACCCTTTCAAAATAAATTATAACTGAAAATTAATCTGCATGATCACTTGTTATATGTGTCAGTTTCTAAAAGGAATCATAAATCACATGTGCAAATTAATTAAAAAACTCGTTGAATACAATGACCCTGCACCCTCTCCTAACTTTGAATGTCCTGTGTTTGGGGCTGAAGAAGAAGATTATGATGAGATTCCAAAAGAGGTCTCACGGTTTCTTGAGCACGAGGAAAATACCATTCAGCCATATAAAGAGCCTTTGGAAGTGGTTAATTTGGGTTCAGAAGAAGATCCGAAGGAGGTCAAGATTGGAGCATCGTTGCATCCTGATGTAAAGAGCGGGTTGATTGAGCTATTGAAATAATATGTGGATATTTTTGCTTGGTCTTATCAGGATATGCCTGGTCTAGATACAAACATTATCGAGCATCGTTTACCGTTGAAGCCAGAGTGTCTGCCAGTTAAACAAAAGTTGAGAAGAACTCACCCGGATATAGCAGTAAAGATTAAAGAGGAGGTCCTAAAGCAAATTAATGTTGGTTTTCTTGTGACATCAGTGTATCCTCAGTGGATTGCCAATATTGTCCCAGTACGTAAAAAAGACGGAAAAGTCTGCATGTGCGTAGATTACAGATATCTAAATAAATCTAGTCCAAAAGATGATTTCGCATTGCCTCACATTGACATGTTAGTGGATAGCACAGCAAAATTCAAGGTATTCTCGTTCATGGATGGATTTTCCGGGTATAATCAAATAAGAATGGATCCAGAGGACATGGAAAAAACAACGTTTATCACACCCTAGGGAACATTCTATTACAGAGTGATGCCCTTCGGGTTGAAGAACGCTGGTGCAACGTACCAGAGGGATATGACAACCCTATTCCATGATCTGATGCATAAGGAAATCGAAGTATATGTTGATGATATGATTGCCAAATCCCAAACTGAAGAAGGGCATATAGAAGATTTGTTGAATTTGTTTCAGCGTTTGAGGAAGTATCGTCTCCGCTTGAATCCAAATAAATGCACCTTCAGAGTTAGATCAGGGAAATTATTAGGTTTTATTGTTAGCCAGAAAGGAATTGAAGTTGACCCTGACAAAGTCAAAGCAATTCAAGAAATTCCAGCACCAAGAACTGAAAAAGCAAGTCAGGGGTTTCCTCAGGCGTTTGAATTATATCTCCAGATTTATTTCCCACATGACTGCAACGTGTGAACCGATCTTTAAGTTGTTAAAGAAAGATCAAGGTTGTGTGTGGATGAATGACTGCCAAAGGGCATTTGAAAGTATTAAAGAGTATCTGCTTGAATCTCCTATCTTGCTCCCTCCCTTAGAAGGAAGACCGTTGATTATGTATCTAACAGTGTTGGATAAATCCATGGGTTGTATTCTGGGACAACAGAATGAAATAGGAAAGAAAGAGTTCTCCATTTATTATCTCAGCAAAAAGTTCACTGATTGTGAGTCGCGGTATTTTATGCTAGAAAAAACATGTTGTGCTTTGGCCTGGGTGGCAAAGTGTTTGCGGCAGTATATGTTGAATCATACTACTTGGTTGATCTCCAAAATGGATCCAATCAAGTATATTTTTGAAAAGCATGCTCTTACTGGGAGAATTTCCCGCTAGCAGATGTTGTTATCTGAATATGATATCGAATACCGCACTCAAAAGGCCATTAAAAGTAGTGTGTTGGCAGATTACCTTGCTCACCAGCCGGTGGAGGATCATCAGTCTGCAGAGTATGAATTCCCCGATGAAGATGTGATGTTCTTAAAAGTGAAAGATTGTGATGAGCCATTGCCCGAGGAGGGTCCAGACCCTGAATCTCGTTGGAGTATGGTATTTGATGGAGCTGTGAATGATTATGGTAAAGGAATTGGTAATGTGATTGTTACTCCTTATGGATCGCACATTCCTTTTACTGCAATGTTAACATTTGATTGCACTAATAATATGGTGGAATATGAGGCTTGCATCATGGGTCTTGAAGAAGCTATTGATCTCAGAATCAAGATTCTAGATGTTTATGGTAATTCGGCCTTGGTAATAAATCATATTAAAGGAGAATGGGACACTCGTCGCCCTGGCTTGATCCCTTACAAAGATTACGCTAGAAGATTACTACCCTTCTTAAATAAAGTTGAATTCCATCACATTCCTAGGGATGAAAATCAAATGGCAGATGCTCTGGAAACTCTGGCTTCCATGTACCAAGTAAATGTTTGGAATGATATACCCCGAATTACAATTTGATGGCTAGATAGGCCCGCTCATGTGTTTGCGACAGAGGAGGTAGCAGATGAAAAACCTTGGTATTATGATATCAAGCATTTTCTTCATACTCAAGAATACCCGTTTGGTGCGTCAAAGAAAGATAGAAAGACACTGAGAAGATTGGAAGGCAGTTTCTTCCTCAGTGAAAGTGTGTTATACAAGAGGAATTTTGACATGGTCTTGCTCAGATGCGTGGATAGACACGAAGTAGACATGTTGATGCATGAGATCCATGAAGGTTCATTTGGCACTCATGATAATGGATATTCGATGGCTAAAAGGATGCTAAGGGCAAGTTATTATTGGTTGACAATGGAATATGATTATTACAAGTTTGCAAAGAAGTACCATAAATGCCATATTTATGTGGATAAGATCCATGTACCTCTGACACTGCTCAATGTGATTTCCTCCCCGTGGCCTTTCTCTATATGGGGTAATGACATGATAGGGATGATAGAACCCAAAGCTTCGAATGGACACCGTTTCATCTTGGTAGCAATTAACTACTTTACCAAATGGGTAGAGGCTGCTTCATATGCCAATGTTACCAAACAGGTGGTTGTTCATTTCATCAAAAACAATCTTATATGCCGGTATGGTGTGCCGAGCAGAATCGTCACCGACAATGGCTCAAATTTGAACAACAAGATGATGACTGAACTGTGCAAAGAATTCAAGATTGTCCATCACAATTCATCTCCATACAGGCCAAAGATAAATGGGGTTGTTGAAGCTGCTAATAAGAATATCAAGAAGATTATCCAGAAAATGGTTGTCACTTATAAGGATTGGCATGAAATGCTCCCTTTTTCTCTACATGTATATCGAACATCTGTTCGCACTTCAACAGGAGCCACCCCGTTTTCTCTAGTTTATGGAATGGAAGTTGTACTCCCAGTCGAGGTAGATATTCCCTCGTTACGTGTGATAATGGAAGCCAAATTGACAGAGGCTGAATGGGTTCAGAACAGGTTTGACCAATTGAATTTGATTAAATAGAAGAGAATGACAACTTTATGTCATGGGCAGTTATATCAGAAAATAATGAAGAAAACATTTAACAAAAAGGTCAAACCTCGTGAACTCAGAGAGGGCGACCTCGTGCTCAGGAAGATCATGTCTGTTGTACCCCAAAATTTGCCCTCCCATACTCTTCAAGATTTGCAAAGAGCATGCTTCAAAATCTCCCCAAGGGTTGCACAGTTCAAGGGCCTCCTAACAGTCAAAAAACTAGGGTTTTGGGTCTGGCAAAGAAATTGAAGTTTCCAAGGGTCCAATCAAGTCCCACATGCCTATAAAAATGGTCAAGCATCCTCATGCCAAGTTTCAAGACTTACAGCATAAAATTGCACAGTCAAAAACCCTAATTGCTCAACAGTCAACTGCAGGGGCAAAATGGTCATTTGACAGTCAAAAGTTCAAATTTTTGGTCAACATCTTATTTTGAAGCCACAAACATCATTGGATCAATTCTTGATCATGATTCTCAAAGCATGGCTCAAAAAGTCTCAAGATGCAAAAGTTTCCATATTTGGACAGTTGAAAAAGTCAACTGTAACTTGACCAAGACATAACTTCCACATGGTTTATCAGAAAAATTCCATCCAAAGCTCATTTTGAAGAGAATGACATTTCCTACAACTCATCTTCACACTTCAAGTCCAAGAAATGCTCTCACAAAAAGTTATCAATCTCAACATTATAGGTCATTTTCAAAAGTCAACAAAAAGGGACTTTAAGTCAAAGACCATAACTTGAGATTGGTAAATCAAAATGACATGGGACCAAAGGCATTGGTTATAGGACTTCAAGAACTTTCTAAAATGTCCAAGAACATGATCAAAGCTTAAAAATTGAGCAAGATATGCCTTGTGGAAGTTGGGAAAGTTTTGGGAATTTTGAAAAGTCAACTTTGCTTCAAATGCCTCAAAATTGCTAATGGGCCACATTTTCTTCCAAGAATCATTATCCAAAGGCTATGCACGACCATTTGGCCCAAAGGGGAATTATTTCATCATTTTTATTATTTATTTGAATTTTTAATCACTATTAATTCATTTAATGAAATAAAATATGACAAAAATAGAAAACCATGTTTTTTAATCCCTTTTTACAGCATATTCTCTCCAATAAAATCTCAAGATTCGTGCACACCCAATTTGGAAAGGTTTGGCCATGATTGGTATCAAAAACACATGAAAAAGATTTGAAAAGATTCCATGGAAATCAAATATTTGGTTCATCAATGCAAAGGCTTTTTGACTCAAATTTCTACCCTAATCCATTGGCATACATAAAGAGATCATAGCCCTAATGCTAACAACCTTGAAGCTGCGCCTAAAAACTCATACACACTTTGCAATTTTTGGTGAAAAAGTCAAAACTGAAAACTGCATTAGAGGACAATTCAAAGCGAAATAAGGATTCCAATAGCTTTCCAAGGCATCAAGGAAGCTTTCTGCATTATTTTCCAGTCCCCACGCATCAAGAAGTGGTATAACAAAGTCAAAATTTCTCATACTTTATGCATAATCGTATCTGAATTTCTGGACATTTTTCATACACTTTGATTGTTGTTTTCTACTAACATGGACCTTCTGAGTCCATTGATATTGTTTAATTGAGTTTTCATAGCCTATATGCAAAGTTACCATTGGAGCTTGCTAGGTTTTCCAAGCTGTAAAATTAGGGCTTTGCGCTTGGGGAAAAATTGGCCAACAAGACCAGGACCACTGAACTCACGACCTTCATACGAATCCATTACACATGTCGCGCTCAATTTATGAGCAACGACGGCCTATTCGCTATTTTCACGTTTACCATTTAGTGGGGGTTTAAAACCCCCGCTATCTCTTTTTATTTTGCAGGCAGCATGAAGAAGATGGAGGACGTGTCTGTTGCTCACAGGCGCGTTTGAATTTCGCGCGAAATACACCACTAATCATTGTTTTGCATTATGTTGTTTATTTGTCATATTATATTACAAACGCGCTAATGGCTCAGTTGGCAGGCACATGGCTTGGTAAGCAATGGGACCTGGGTTCGATTCCCAGGTCCCCTCCCTTTCTCAATATTATTTTTCCTTCTATGTTTCCATGTAGCGTTCCCTCCAGAGTTCTACCATGCACCCAGCGCTGAAGCTTGCCACGCGTCTCAGGAGATTCATCTAATGGTCAGATCCCTTAGCCCACCGTGCATCCTCAGTCAACCCTGTGCATACAAGTCAGAGAAGTCAACGTGGCCAAGCTTCAAATGGGCCCAATTCCTGCTGATTTTACCTCCAGATTGGGGTCAACACCCCCCATTGGTTTGCATTTCATTTTCTTTCTCTTTATTTTTCTATTTATTTGTTTCATTTATTTTATTTAATTCATCAAAATTAATTTTCATAAAATATAAAAAAAATCAGAAAGTCACAAAATAAAAATATATTTTATTTAATGTTATTTTGTAAATAAATTTTATTAATTGATTTAGTTTTAATTCTAGGTTTAATTTTAAATGTTTTTTTTAATAAACTAAAAAATGTAGAATTAGGGTTCTAAATACTTTTATTCTTTTTCTTTTCTTTTATCATTATTAAATATTAATTATTTTTATAAATAAATTGCCATGCAAATAATTAATTTAAACTAGGTCTAATTTAAACATTTTCTTAATAAATTAAAAACAATTTAGAATTAGGGTTAATTAACTTTTCTTTTTAATTCCAATTTAATTTTCTTATTAAACTCCATAAATACAAAAAATCCAAAAAAAACAAATTCTTTTTTTTTATTTAACTTAATTAATTTATTAATTGCAATGTAATTTCCTTTAAAGGGTCCAACACCCTCATTTTCGATTATAATCCCGTTTCGCGCGCTTATTTTATTTCTTTTCTTATAAATTCCATGTACTTGCCCCAAAGCCGTGTAATAGATTAATTAGACATCTATTTTCCGCATTTTTTATTTTATTTCAAATCGGGTCTTGGATTAATTTAGCGATGTAGACCCGCGCCTTTGTAATAGCGTAGGACTTTTTAATTCCGCATCTTTTAACTGTTAATAATTTGCATGAAAGAATGAATGCCCAAAATAAAAACAAAGCGTAGATCACCAATGCATGAACAAGATAAACATAATTGAAAACGACACACAATTCACACACCACCCCTAGGGTACGCCTCATTGTTGCCTTGCCCCTCGAAAGGTGGTCGTCGAGTAGAGGATGTTTTAGTGAGTCCTCATGTCCATGAACATGGCATGAGGGTAGCTCCTAAGGTGTCTTCCTATTGCTTTGGTGATCACCATGTCCCGAACCCTCGAATTGACCCGAACACCTCCAACGGTGGTGCTACCTACCTCTCAATAGTGGGATGGCACTACTTCAAGGACATTTACACAGACGGATTCCTTAGAGTAGGTAGAGAACTCGTAGATACTTGCTCTAATTTCAAAACAAAATCAAAAACTCTTTTCACACCGACACTTTTCAAAAAGCTTTCGAAAGCAACTTTTCAAACACTCTTGAGGACTGATACAAGAGTCGAACTGAAATTTTCAAAGAAACTTTTTTAAAACCCACAGTTGAAAAGCAAACAAACCTTTTGAAAACACAATGAGCAAGTATCTAAGAGCCCATGGATAACCATGGATAGAAAGGGTGCTAACACCTTCCCTTTCTATAATCTACCTCCCGAACCGAGAGCAATCTCTATAAGGAATTTTTCTGTGCTTTTGTCCTTTCCATTTGGAGAAAATAAAAGACGGTGGCGACTCTTGCTTCCGCGACATTTCGCAAACCAGCGTTAAACAGTCAGTTCCAGATCCACCGATCACAGAACTGGCGACTCTGCTGGGGAATAACACTTTATAAAGTGAGGTGTACCTTAGGATAGTTCATAACTGTGTTTTCAATTGTATTGACTTGCTTGCTTTAAATTGTGGGTTGCATCGGAGTTACATAGATCCTAACCCGGATCTGGGGATACCCTATTTAGGTAGCATAAGCTGTGAGGGACCTGTCTGGCGTAGACCGACATGGGTGAAGCAGTGGCTACGTTGGTGTGGCACCTTGGTCTGTACCGATATCCCTTGTGTCGCAACGAGGAGAATATGGGTCTTCCAAGGAGTCATTAAGCACCAACAGACCTTAGAACCTTAAATGACACAACTTGGCCATTAGAACAGTAGCAGTATGCTACGCCCATTGAGGCCAAACTCTCGTGATGGTTCTGGCTGCAAGAAAAGATTGCGATGTTGGAGTTATGACCGATTGAGGGTAGTCAATGATATTGGGATCCTCTAAGAACCCAGTTACTTTTGATAGGACAGGTATGAACCAACAAACTGAAAGAGGGTAATACCTAGACCTCATGCTGGCCTAAACTTTAAGGGCTTGTCTTGTGTGACTTGTGTGCCTTATCATGTTTGCCTTTGTAAATATTTGTGGTGTGCTTTATCATAAGATCATAACATCATGAGCATTGCATGCATCCTGCATAAGGACTGACCATTTCAAAGACAAGAGGGTTTCACCTTTGCTCTGTTTTGTAGGACATCATGATGCCTATGCGAAGGAATACTATCCGGTTCAACTTTGTTCACCCACCTGAGTTGCTTGAAGAGTTGGTTAGCAGGATTCCAAATACCACTTCCTTCATTCAGAGGCATGGTTCTCTTCTCAGTTTAGTCACCGCAAAGCGGGATCAACAGTTGATGAGTGTCCTGACTCAGTTCTATGACCCTCTGTACCAGTGCTTCACCTTTCAAGACTTCCAGCTGGTCCCTACCCTGGAAGAGTTCTCTGATTTGCTTGGTATCCCTATCTTGGATCAGACTCCCTTTACTGGTTGGGAAAAGACCCTCAGGCTTGAGGAGGTTGCTGCAGCCCTTCCTTTGACCCATCAAGAAGTAATGGACAACTGGGTGACTAGAAGCGGAGTTAAGGGTTTCTTGGCCAAGTTTCTGATTGGTAAAGCTAACAGTTTCTGGAATGACTTGGACTTTAGGGCCTATGAAGACATCTTGGCTCTCTTAATCTATGGGCTAGTCTTGTTTCCTAATCCTGACAACTTCATCAATGTCACTGCCATAAGGATCTTCATGTCTCAGAATCCTGTGCCCACTCTCTTGGGTGACATCCTGCAACAACTTTATGCTTGTACTGCCCGAAGACGAGGAACTCTATGGTGTTGTATCCCTTTGTTGGTGAGGTGGTTTATTTCGCACCTCCCTAAGTTCGTACTGAAGAACCAAGAAGGAAGAGGTTGGGCTCATAGGTTAATGTCTCTCACTGATAAGGACATCATTTGGACTTGCAGAGGTTTGGATGAGATAGCTGTTATTGATCGATGCGGAGAATACCCTAATGTTCCGTTGATTGGTACCCAAGGAGGAATCTCTTACAATCCATGTCTAGCGCTCCGTCAGTTTGGAAGGGCCAGAAGAGCAGGACCTCATGAGATGTTGGTGCCTCACATCAGTTTTGAGTTTCAGGTGGATAGTGACGAGCTGCGTCGTAGGTTCATCAAAGCTTGGGACAGAGTTCATAAAGCAGACCCACAAGAATTGGGGCCAAAGACTTCTCTACCTATGGAAGCCTACTACAAATGGGTTCGCATCTGTGCTCAGAAGTTAGGTATGCCATACGAAGCTGTCAGACCCATCATTCTTGAGTATCCTGACAAAGATGGGGCTTCTCCAACTATCCTCCCTCCTCAGATACCTACTGATTATGAGACATTAAAGAGGTCTTGGTCGCAACTGCGAGAAGAGCGGGATTCTTACCGGGAAAAGTTCAACGAACAGGAGTTGAAGATCCAGAAGCTGACAAAGCAGTTGGAGAGTGAGCGAGCTCTGAATGACTACATCCGTACTGAGAAGAGGAGACCATGGGATCAATAAGGAGCTCTGGATGTTCTTTTACAGTTTTATTTCCCTTTTCAGTATTTCCCTTTTATGTAACGCCTAAGGGCAACCTGTTGAACAATTTAAATTTCAAAGTTGAATCTAATGAAGTGTGTTCCTTTTTGTTTACAAAGTTGATTCCCGATTGTCTTTGAAAACATAAATCATACGCATTCCATTCATCATGTGCATAGTAGGTTTTCTTCTTTTCAGGTTGCTTACTGTTCTTCGCTGTTTATTTCAGCATCATGAACCCTGACTCATCATCAACCGAGATGCCTATCAAGGCCCTTCAGGCGCAAAACGTGCAATTTCAGGAACTGATCATGGGTTTGGCTCAAGGCCAAGAAGAGCTGAAGGCTTTACTCCTGAAGAAGGAGAAGAAGAAGAAGAAGAGAACTGATCTTTTCAACTCAGGCCGAAGGTTTGGCAACACTCTGCAGAATGAAGAGGCTGGTTCTTCTGTAAGAAAAGGCAGTCCCCAGGGGGGAAAGGCTTCAAGTCCAGTAGTCTCTGACAACGAGACTGATTTTAATGAGGAACAGTATCCTCCTGCTGAAGACCGGTATAAGCAGTTGGAGGACAGACTGAATGCAATGGAGATCCAACAAGTGCTTGGGCTGGATTTCGGAGACTTGGGCTTATCTACTGGTGTGATCATCCCTCACAAGTTTAAGGCACCATCTTTCACCAAGTATGACGGGGCGTCTTGTCCCAAGCTACACCTCAGATCTTATGTGCGGAAGATTCAACCGTACTCAGTGGACAAGAATTTGTGGATCCACTTCTTCCAGGAGAGTCTTTCAGGGACTCGTCTCGAATGGTTCTATCAGCTGGATGGGACCAAGGTTCGTAACTGGGAGGAGTTGGCTACTGCTTTTTACAAGCAGTATCAATATAATGCCGACCTTGCTCCTACACGTACCCAACTCTAGGGTATGTCGCTAGGGTCAAGCGAAGGTTTCAAAGAGTATGCACAGAAGTGGAGGGATCTGGCTGGCAGGGTGCAGCCTCCGTTAACTGACCGGGAGCTGGTAGATATGTTCTTCGGGACCCTATCTGGGCCATTTTTCAATCATCTTATCGGTAACTCATCTGCAGGGTTCACTGATCTTATTCTGACTGGAGAGAGAATAGAGGCTGGAATGAAGTTTGGTAAAATCCAGAAGGGTGCATCTGCAAGTTCTGAGAAGAAGCCCTTTAAGAAGGAGGCCAGTGCTGTATACGGGCCTAGAAGGCAAGAGAAACCAGAGCGCCGCCAATCTGTCAATGCAGTGATGATTACAAAGCCTGTTGCTGCTCCTCGGCAAACCAATCCTCAAAGGGATGAAAGACCCAGGAGAGAGTTCACCCGTCTAAGCATGACCCTATCGCAAATCTTGCCGCAGTTGCTGTCCACCAACCTAGTGACTGTCAGAGAGGCCCCTAAGGTTGTGAATACGGCTTCTCCCAAATACAATCCAAATGCTCGCTGTGCTTATCACTCCGATAGCCCGGGGCATTCCACTGATGACTGTTGGGCCTTAAGGAATAAGGTGCAAGACCTTATTGACGCAAAAGAGATACAATTTGAAGCGCCTGAGAGGCCAAATGTGGTGACTGCTCCTATGCCCCAGCATGGAGTGAATTCCGTTGATGAAGATGTGTATGCCGTTTCTGTGAATGATGTAGCTACTCCCTTGATGACTGTTAAGAGGAACCTACTGCTGGCCGGTTTATTTCCGGGTTGTAGTGAAGGTTGCCTTTTCTGTGCTGTTTCCCTTTCTGGTTGTCCTTTGCTGAAGTTGGGCATCCAAAGCCTGATGGACAGCAAGGAGATTTTGTTCAAGAAGACTGCTGTTCAGTTCGTTCCTATGGAAGAAGTATCTGTTGTTACCATTTTCCAAAATCCAATCAAGGCTCCCCCGAGGAAGCCAGTTAAAATCCTGACTGTCGCACCCATTGTGATTACTATTCCGGGGCCTCTCCCCTATGAATCTGATAAGACTGTCCCATGGCACTATGGGGCAGATGTGTATGTACATGGAATAAAACAAGAATTCAACACTGGCACCAGCATCAGCAATATCACTGGTCCAGCCAAAGTAACCCGCAGTGGCAGGCTCTTCTCGCCTGACATTGCGCCACCCGCCATTCGAAGACCCCTCACCATAACACCTGCAAGTGTACCTGTTCCCAGTTCTGACCAAGTTGTCTCCCCTGCTGCCGAGTCATCTAATGCTCGGGGAAAAGGGATTGAAGATGAGCCTGCCCGGATGGAGGCACCAAAATCTGTGAATGCTGAGGCCTCTCAACAAGAGATGGAGGAAATTCTGAAATAAATCAAGAAGAGTGACTTTAATGTTGTTGAGCAGCTGGGGCATACCCCCTCCAAGATCTTCATGCTCTCCTTGCTGCTGTTCTCAGAGGCCCATGCTAAGGCCTTGATTTCATTTCTAAAGACGACCCATGTGCCACAGGAGACATCTACCGTCCAGTTTACTGATTGCGTAGCCAATTTGACAGCCGACAATGGGTTGGGTTTCTCGGATGCTGACCTTACTGCTAAGGGAAAGGACCACAATGACGCCCTGCATGTCTCTATTGAATGTAGGGGCACTACCCTTGCGCACGTGTTGGTGGACACTGGTTCTTCTTTGAATGTGCTACCCAAGAAGGCCTTAGACCGGTTGGATTGTGAGGGCCTGGAGCTGAAACCTAGCAACATCATTGTCAGAGCCTTTGACGGTTTTAAAAGGATGGTTCACGGAGAGGTAGACATTCCTATTTGTGTGGGTTCTCAAGTATTCGACTCTACTTTCTATGTGATGGATATCCGTCCATCATATTCTTGTCTACTGGGTCGACCTTGGATCCACAAAGATGGGGCAGTAACCTCTACCCTACACCAGAAGCTCAAGTACCCCGTCAGAGGGAAGATTGTCACTGTGCAGGGAGAGGAGGAGTATATGGTGAGCCATTTGAATTCCTTCAGGTGTATTGAGATGGACGGGGAGTTTATTGAAACCCCCTTTCAGCATTTCGAAGAGGTACCTCCAACATTGGCAGCAGCGGAAATAGTGGTTGAAGAGGATGTTCCTTTGAAGATGGCTTCCCTAAAGGATGCCCGAGCCGTAATCAAGAAAGGTGAATGTGCTAACTGGGGCAGGCTCCCTGATTTTACACCTAAAACTGACAAGTTTGGACTGGGTTTTACTGTAGAGGCTCAGAGGGCTGTGCGCAAGGCAAAGACCAGAAGACCTCCTGTGCTCATTACCAACCCAGGAGTGAATGCTGTTGGGGATGAAGATGAAGTGGAGGAGTCAGAGTTTGAAAGCTGGATCTACCCGACGGCTGATGGTGGATTGACCAATTGGATTGCTAAAGATCATACTCCTGTTACTTTTGTTACGCAGTAATAAACTCCTTTGTTTTTGTTATTTGTAATAAACAATGATTTGAAACTCTATGGCCCGGTGTCTTACCCGAGGCACCGTTGGCTTCATTTGTGAGGGTATATTAATTGTCATCTCATATATCATGAATAAAGATCTTGGACGTTTTCTCGCATTTCAAATCTTATGCTCCCTTTCTTTCTTTCCTTTCTTTATATATTGCAAAACAGCTGTATTTACACACACTCACTCATACAGGTTTCAATCCACTCTGGATCTCACTGGTAACGACTCTGCTACTGCCAGTTATGACTTCGAAAATCCGATCAACTTAGCCGAAGACGAAGGTGAAGATGATTGCGAAATGCCTGGCGAGCTTGCAAGACTGTTACTCCAGGAAGAGAGGGCAATTCAACCACATGAAGAGCCGGTGGAAACGATAAATCTGGGTACTGATATAGACAGAAAGGAGGTTAAGATTGGTGCCAACCTAGAGCTCAGCGTGAAGCAACGGTTGACTCAGATGCTACATGATTATGTGGAGTTCTTTGCCTGGTCCTACGAAGACATGCCCGGGTTGGATACCGACATTGTGGTCCATCACTTGCCTACTAAAGAAGATTGCCCTCCGGTCAAGCAAAAGGTCCTCCGTATGCGCCCAGAGATGTCTGAGAAGATCAAAGCCGAGGTTATGAAACAGTTTGACGCCGGGTTCCTTGCAGTGACTTCTTATCCTCAGTGGGTTGCTAATGTGGTGCTGGTACCAAAGAAGGATGGTAAGGTCAGAATGTGTGTCGACTACAGGGATCTGAACAGGGCCAGCCCCAAGGATGACTTCCCTCTACCTCACATTGATGTCCTGGTTGACAATACGGCTCAGCACAAAGTGTTCTCTTTCATGGATGGTTTTTCAGGCTACAATCAGATCAAGATGGCTCCCGAAGACATGGAAAAGACTACCTTTATTACTCAGTGGGGCACCTTCTGCTACAAGGTCATGCCTTTTGGACTGAAGAACGCTGGGGCAACCTACCAACGTGCCATGGTGGCTTTATTTCATGACATGATCCATCATGAGATAGAAGTGTATGTTGACGACATGATCGCAAGGTCCCAGACTGAAGAAGAACACCTAGATCATCTGCAGAAATTGTTTGACCGACTGAAGTTGTACAAGCTGAGGTTGAACCCGAACAAGTGCACCTTCGGGGTTAGATCTGGAAAGTTGCTAGGCTTCGTCGTAAGTGACAAGGGTATTCAAGTGGACCCTGCTAAGGTTAAAGCCATTCAAGAGATGTCAGTTCCTAAGACAGAGAAAGAGGTCAGAGGCTTTTTAGGATGCCTGAATTACATTGCTCGCTTCATCTCGCACTTAACTGCTACTTGTGAACTAATCTTCAAGCTGCTGAAGAAAGATCAGGTAGTACGTTGGAATGATGAATGTCAGGCTTCTTTTGACAAAATCAAAGAGTATCTCCAAGAACCACCCATTCTTATGCCACCGGTTGAAGGGAGACCTCTGATACTATACCTGACAGTTCTTGACAACTCAATGGGGTGTGTGCTGGGGCAGCATGACGAGTCTGGCCGAAAAGAGCATGCCATTTATTACCTTAGCAAAAAGTTTACCGACTGTGAGACCCGATACTCACTGCTTGAGAAAACTTGTTGCGCTTTGGTATGGGCTGCTCGCCGGTTGAGACAGTATATGCTGACTCACACTACTTTGTTGATCTCAAAGATGGATCCTATAAAGTACATATTTGAAAAGCCTGCTCTGTCTGGGAGAATAGCAAGATGGCAAATGATCTTGACAGAATACGACATTCAATACACGACTCAGAAAGCCATCAAAGGAAGTGTATTGGCAGATCACTTGGCACATCAGGCAGTAGACGACTATCAGTCAATGAACTTTGAATTTCTTGACGAGAGTATCATGATAGTGACTGATTGTGAAGTACCTGGACCGGATGAAGGACCTGAGGAAGGATCCCGATGGTCTATGCACTTTGACGGAGCCTCCAATGCTTTGGGTAACGGTATCGGCGCTGTGATAATATCCCCCCAAGGCACTCATACTCCACTCACTGCCCGGCTATGTTTCAACTGCACCAACAACATGGCGGAGTATGAGGCATGCATCATGGGTCTCCAAGCTGCGATCGACTTAAGGATCAAGTTTCTGAGTGTCTTCGGAGATTTCGCTCTCGTGATCAATCAGATCAAAGGAGAGTGGGATACGAAACATCCGAATCTTATTCCTTACAAAGAGTGTGTGTTGACCTTGATCCCCCACTTCACAGAGATAACTTTTGAACATTTCCCAAGAGAGGAGAATCAGTTGGCGGACGCGTTAGCTACGATGTCTTCCATGTTCAAAGTCAAATGGGACAATGAGGCTCCCCAGGTCACTATCTGGAAACTGGACGAACCGGCATACTGTTGTGATCTCGAGACTGAATTGGTGACTGAGAAGCCTTGGTACCATGAGGTGAAGAGATACTTGGAAGCTCAGGAATACCCTGAAGGTGCATCTGTCAACGATAAGAAGTTTCTGAGAAGGTTCGCAGCGAAGTTCTTCCTTAGCAACGACATCCTGTATAAGCGAAACCATGATTCGACCTTACTGCGTTGTGTGGATAAGACTGAAGCAGAAAGGATCATGGAAGAGTTACATGAAGGGACCTTCGGTACACATTCCAGTGGACACACTATGGCAAAGAAAATCCTTCGGGCAGGGTATTTCTGGTCCACAATGGAAGCTGACTGCTACCAACATTCTCGGATATGTCACAAATGCCAGATATATGCAGACAAGGTGCATGTTCCTCCAGTTCCTCTAAATGTTCTGACTGCGCCTTGGCCGTTTGCAATGTGGGGCATAGATATGATCGGTGAGATTAAACCTACGGCATCCAATGGGCATCGCTTCATCCTGGTAGCGATCGATTACTTCACGAAGTGGGTTGAAGCAGCTTCCTACGCTACAGTAACCAAGAATGTCGTAGCACGGTTCATTCGGCACAATCTGATCTGTCGATACGGTGTCCCGGAAAGAATCATTACAGACAACGGTACCAACCTCAATAACAAGATGATCACTGAGCTCTGCGAGCAGTTTAAGATACAGCACCACAACTCTTCTCCTTATCGACTGAAGATGAATGGGGCTGTAGAAGCAGCGAATAAGAACATCAAGAAAATCGTGCAGAAGATGACAGTGACTTATAAAGATTGGCACGAGATGTTACCGTTCACTCTACATGGGTATCGCACCTCAGCAAGGACGTCAACCGGGGCAACTCCTTTCTCCTTGGTCTACGGCATGGAAGCAGTCTTACCGATCGAAGTGCAGATACCCTCTCTCCGGATAATGAAGGATGCAGATCTGAGTGAAGATGATTGGATCCAGACACGACTTGATCAGCTAAACTTAATTGACGAAAAGAGACTTGCCGCTATTTGTCATGGTCAAACGTACCAAAAACGGATGATCAGGGCATTTAACAAAAAGGTCAGACCACAAGAATATCAAGTTGGGGATCTGGTAATCAAGCGTATCATCCTTCCTCAGAATGATCCAAGGGGCAAACGGACCCGTACGTACGAAGGGCCATTTGTGGTTAAACATGTGTTCTCAGGAGGGGCCATGATTCTAACCAACATGGATGGTGACGACCTTCCTCACCCCGCCAATGCAGACATAGTAAAAAGATACTACGCATAATAAAGACCCGCTAGGTTGACATACCTAGGCAAAAATTAGGGCTTCCCGACGAACCAAAAGGGTTCGGGCAAAATGAAGGGATGAAATGAAAAAATCAGTACACCCGGCAAGTCGAAAACCTGAAAAGGCGGCTTGAGCAAAAATGGGTATCCCGGTGGACTGAAAACCCGAAAGGGCAGTCCAGGCAAAAGTTAGGGATAAAGCGTAATACTATGTCTCATTGGATCACTTTGCATCCAGAATCCGGTATCAGCATCAAACTCAGACGGCATTGATCAATTAGCTTCATCCTCGACTAGGTCATCAAGTGATGAGACGCTCGGAGATATAAAGGCGATAGCAGAGTTGGAACCCAGTGGGATCATTCATTTCACACAGTTGTTTTATTTTCTTTTGTACAAATTTGTATAAACTCTTTTTCCCGGTGGCGTTCTTTTACTAGGACGTCAGCCTCTTGTATATAAAATGCCTATTTATAGGCAAATTCAAAAATCAATACAAATATACTTTTCAGCTAAAATTGCCAAGTGTTTTTTCCTTTTTCTGTTTTGTTTTGCGAAGAACGTCCAAGGTTCAATTTGTGATATATGCATTGACAATAATTTGCTAACTCATAAATATTTGCATACGAAACAAAGGATCAATTACAGGTAACATTAGAAACAGGGGAAATAAAGAGTTGTCTAAGCGATCTAATTGTTCCGTCCACCAAGGTCCCAAGGTGAGTTCGGCTGAAAAACATAACCAGCATATCTTAATTCCCCAGAGAGTGCGTCAGCAAGTCAATACACTTTCCCCAAGCAAAGCTATAATATCAGCCTTAAGGAAGTTGGTATCCTCCAGCAGATCTCAACATCCCCCAGCATAATATACGGACATCCCTAGCAAGCATCCCCGGTAGTCTTGATCTAAGATTGTTCCCCGGCAGAATACCGAACATTCAATGGAGCCATTCCCCAGTGCAGTCCAAAAGCTTCCCCAGGAGAGTTCAACTAATCTCCCCAGCAGGTCTTGAAGCTTATCCCCAGTAGATTCTGGAAGCTTACCCCTGCAGAGCACGAACGCGTCTCCCGGACTTAATTCAAAGGTTATTTCCCTACCAGGATATAACTGGGTTATCCTCAGCCAATAACCATGGAAAGATAGTCCCCGACAAAGTCTTCCTACCCCCCAGTGAAGTCTATTAACACTTCCAACACAACAATGGTATCCCCAGTGAAGTTACCATCAACATTCCAGCAAAGTACCTCTCTCCCCATAGAGTATTGCTCCCCAGCAAGGCCGCTAGAATAGTTATTCCCCGTAGAGTAATCCATTCGCCAAGTTTATTCCCCAACAGAGTTATCTTCTCCTACCGGTATTCTTGCAACTATCATCCCCAGCGGAAGCAAAGATCTATTCTTCAACATCAGCCCAGGAGTGACTTCCCGGCACCCGTCAAGGATTTACTTTCCTAGACAACAAACACACGTTCATAAACATCCCATTTACATCATTATAGCATGCATATATGCATCATATCTTACAAACCTCATTTATGTTGAGAACATCATTGCTAGATTCATATCATGCATTGCATATGACTGACCTTTACCTTTCAGGAAAGATCCAGTTAAGTTCTCAGATATAGTTCAAGACTTTAGTCCGGTTCAGTTAAATCGACCCTAAGATTTTCCTGATTCTTATCCAGTCAAAGGCCTTCTCTGGTTCAGTCAGATCGACCCTAAGATCTCCCTGATTCTTATCCAGTTGAAGATTTTAAGACCTTGCTTGGTTCAGTTAAATCGACCCTAAGATTTTCCTGATTCTTATCCAGTCAAAAGCCTTCTATGGTTCAGTCAGATCGACCCTAAGATCTCCCTGATTCTTATCCAGTTGAAGATTTTAAGACCTTGCTTGGTTCAGTTAAATCGACCCTAAGATTTTCCTGATTCTTATCCAGTCAAAGGCCTTCTCTGGTTCAGTCAGATCGACCCTAAGATCTCCCTGATTCTTATCCAGTTGAAGATATTCCAAGACCTTGTCCGGTTCAGTTAAATCGACCCTAAGATTTTCTTGATTCTTATCCAGTCAAAGTCCTTCTCCGGTTCAGCCAGATCGACCCTAAGATCTCCCTGATTCTTATCCAGTTGAAGATTCCAAGACCTTGTCCGGTTCAGTTAAATCGACCCTAAGATTTTCCTGATTCTTATCCAGTCAAAGGCCTTCTCCAGTTCAGTCAGATCGACCCTAAGATCTCCCTGATTCTTATCCCAGTAGAAGACATCCAAGATTCTCTCAGCGTTACTGTTGAGGTAGCAATCGCCCCATGATTCTCTCAGCGTTACTGTTGAGGTTGAAGTCGCCTAAGATTCTCTCAGCGTTACCGTTGAGGTTGAAGTCGCCTATGATTCTCTCAGCGTTCCTGTTGAGGTAGTAATCATCCAAGGTTCTCTCAGCGTTCCTGTTGAGGTAGTAATTTTCTAAGGTTCTCCCACCGTCCCGTTGAGGTAGTAACCATCCCTGGTTCATTCATAACCGTTTGAAGCTCCAGACCCAGTCCCTGTAACCAGTCAGGGTACATCTACACAAAGAGTTTGAAGACCAGCTCCTGTAACAGGCCAGGTCATCATCTTTCTTTTTTAGGTACACAAGTTATCACTAAGGAATCTCTTATGCGATCGACATCCAGAATCCACTCATCCATCATCTCTCAGCATGGCATCTATAAGCCCATCCACATACCAACAGTTCCAAATGGCATCTATAAGCCCATTCCCGACAAAGTTCTGTCACACTTCCAGATGGCATCTATAAGCCCATCCTCCCATCCATCATCTCTCCAAATGGAATCTGTAAGCCCATTCCCGGCATCACACTGCTGATACTCTACTATGTGAGTGCAAATTTCTGGGCACTCTAGTGTTCAATCATCTTCCACCCTCGGATCACGAAAGGCACACAAGCCAATCTACATCCTCAGGTATAAGAAGATTGAACAGGGGCAACTGTTGTACCCCAAAATTTGCCTCCCATACTCTTCAAGATTTGCAAAGAGCATGCTTCAAAATCTCCCCAAGGGTTGCACAGTTCAAGGGCCTCCTAACAGTCAAAAAACTAGGGTTTTGGGTCTGGCAAAGAAATTGAAGTTTCCAAGGGTCCAATCAAGTCCCACATGCCTATAAACATGGTCAAGCATCCTCATGCCAAGTTTCAAGACTTACAGCATAAAATTGCACAGTCAAAAACCCTAATTGCTCAACAGTCAACTGCAGGGGCAAAATGGTCATTTGACAGTCAAAAGTTCAAATTTTTGGTCAACATCTTATTTTGAAGCCACAAACATCATTGGATCAATTCTTGATCATGATTCTCAAAGCATGGCTCAAAAAGTCTCAAGATGCAAAAGTTTCCATATTTGGACAGTTGAAAAAGTCAACTGTAACTTAACCAAGGCATAACTTCCACATGTTTTATCAGAAAAATTCCATCCAAAGCTCATTTTGAAGAGAATGACATTTCCTACAACTCATCTTCACACTTCAAGTCCAAGAAATGCTCTCACAAAAAGTTATCAATCTCAACATTATAGGTCATTTTCAAAAGTCAACAAAAAGGGACTTTAAGTCAAAGACCATAACTTGAGATTGGTAAATCATAATGACATGGGACCAAAGGCATTGGTTAGAGGACTTCAAGACCTTTCCAAAATGTCCAAGAACATGATTAAAGCTTAAAAATTGAGCAAGATATACCTTGTGGAAGTTGGGAAATTTTTGGGAATTTTGAAAAGTCAACTTTGCTTCAAATGCCTCAAAATTGCTAATGGGCCACATTTTCTTCCAAGAATCATTATCCAAAGGCTATGCACGACCATTTGGCCCAAAGGGGAATTATTTCATCATTTTTATTATTTATTTGAATTTTTAATCACTATTAATTCATTTAATGAAATAAAATATGACAAAAATAGAAAACCATGTTTTTTAATCCCTTTTTACAGCATATTCTCTCCAATAAAATCTCAAGATTCGTGCACACCCAATTTGGAAAGGTTTGGCCATGATTGGTATCAAAAACACATGAAAAAGATTTGAAAAGATTCCATGGAAATCAAATATTTGGTTCATCAATGCAAAGGCTTTTTGACTCAAATTTCAACCCTAATCCATTGGCATACATAAAGAGATCATAACCCTAATGCTAACAACCTTGAAGTTGTGCCTAAAAACTCATACACACTTTGCAATTTTTGGTGAAAAAGTCAAAACTGAAAACTGCATTAGAGGACAATTCAAAGCGAAATAAGGATTCCAATAGCTTGCCAAGGCATCAAGGAAGCTTTCTGCATTATTTTCCAGTCCCCACGCATCAAGAAGTGGTATAACAAAGTCAAAATTTCTCATACTTTATGCATAATCGTATCTGAATTTCTGGACATTTTTCATACACTTTGATTGTTGTTTTCTACTAACATGGACCTTCTGAGTCCATCGATATTGTTTAATTGAGTTTTCATAGCCTATATGCAAAGTTACCATTGGAGCTTGCTAGGTTTTCCAAGCTGTAAAATTAAGGCTTTGCGCTTGGGGAAAAATTGGCCAACAAGACCTGGACCACTGAACTCACGACCTTCATACGAATCCATTACACATGTCGCGCTCAATTTATGAGCAACGACGGCCTATTCGCTATTTTCACGTTTACCATTTAGTGGGGGTTTAAAACCCCGCTATCTCTTTTTATTTTGCAGGCAGCATGAAGAAGATGGAGGACGTGTCCGTTGCTCACAGGCGCGTTTGAATTTCGCGCGAAATACACCACTAATCATTGTTTTGCATTATGTTGTTTATTTGTCATATTATATTACAAACGCGCTAATGGCTCAGTTGGCAGGCACATGGCTTGGTAAGCAATGGGACCTGGGTTCGATTCCCAGGTCCCCTCCCTTTCTCAATATTATTTTTCCTTCTATGTTTCCATGTAGCGTTCCCTCCAGAGTTCTACCATGCACCCAGCGCTGAAGCTTGCCACGCGTCTCAGGAGATTCATCTAATGGTCAGATCCCTTAGCCCACCGTGCATCCTCAGTCAACCCTGTGCATACAAGTCAGAGAAGTCAACGTGGCCAAGCTTCAAATGGGCCCAATTCCTGCTGATTTTAACTCCAGATTGGGGTCAACACCCCCCATTGGTTTGCATTTCATTTTCTTTCTCTTTATTTTTCTATTTATTTGTTTCATTTATTTTATTTAATTCATCAAAATTAATTTTCATAAAATATAAAAAAAAAATCAGAAAGTCACAAAATAAAAATATATTTTATTTAATGTTATTTTGTAAATAAATTTTATTAATTGATTTAGTTTTAATTATAGGTTTAATTTTAAATGTTTTTTTTTAATAAACAAAAAAATGTAGAATTAGGGTTCTAAATACTTTTATTCTTTTTCTTTTCTTTTATCATTATTAAATATTAATTATTTTTATAAATAAATTACCATGCAAATAATTAATTTAAACTAGGTCTAATTTAAACATTTTCTTAATAAATTAAAAACAATTTAGAATTAGGGTTAATTAACTTTTCTTTTTTAATTCCAATTTAATTTTCTTATTAAACTCCATAAATACAAAAAACTCCAAAAAAAACAAATTCTTTTTTTTATTTAACTTAATTAATTTATTAATTGCAATGTAATTTCCTTTAAAGGGTCCAACCCCCTCATTTTCGATTATAATCCCGTTTCGCGCGCTTATTTTATTTCTTTTCTTATAAATTCCATGTACTTGCCCCAAAGCCGTGTAATAGATTAATTAGACATCTATTTTCCGCATTTTTTATTTTATTTCAAATCGGGTCTTGGATTAATTTAGCGATGTAGACCCGCGCCTTTGTAATAGCGTAGGACTTTTTAATTCCGCATCTTTTAACTGTTAATAATTTGCATGAAAGAATGAATGCCCAAAATAAAAACAAAGCGTAGATCACCAATGCATGAACAAGATAAACATAATTGAAAACGACACACAATTCACACACCACCCCTAGGGTACGCCTCATTGTTGCCTTGCCCCTCGAAAGGTGGTCGTCGAGTAGAGGATGTTTTAGTGAGTCCTCATGTCCATGAACATGGCATGAGGGTAGCTCCTAAGGTGTCTTCCTATTGCTTTGGTGATCACCATGTCCCGAACCCTCGAATTGACCCGAACACCTCCAACGGTGGTGCTACCTACCTCTCAATAGTGGGATGGCACTACTTCAAGGACATTTACACAGACGAATTCCTTAGAGTAGGTAGAGAACTCGTAGATACTTGCTCTAATTTCAAAACAAAATCAAAAACTCTTTTCACACTGACACTTTTCAAAAAGCTTTCGAAAGCAACTTTTCAAACACTCTTGAGGACTGATACAAGAGTCGAACTGAAATTTTCAAAGAAACTTTTTTAAAACCCACAGTTGAAAAGCAAACAAACCTTTTGAAAACACAATGAGCAAGTATCTAAGAGCCCATGGATAACCATGGATATAAAGGGTGCTAACACCTTCCCTTTCTATAATCTACCTCCCGAATCGAGAGCAATCTCTATAAGGAATTTTTCTGTGCTTTTGTCCTTTCCATTTGGAGAAAATAAAAGACGGTGGCGACTCTTGCTTCCGCGACATTTCGCGAACCAGCGTTAAACAGTCAGTTCCAGATCCACTGATCACAATGTCTTTCAACACTGATTCTAGGGGCAAGTGGACTCCTAATTTTGAAGGCCCGTATAATGTCAAGAAAGCCTTCTCTGGTGGTGCATTAATTCTTGAAACTATGGATGGCGAGGAGTTCCCACGTCCCATGAATGCTGACGCAGTCAAGAAATACTTTGCCTAAAGAAATAAAAGAACAGTCCGCTAAGTTGAAAACCCGAAAGGGCGGCTTAGGCAAAAAAAGGAGTGTCTCGGTAGGCCGAAAACCCGAAAGGGCGGTCTAGGCAAAAATTAGAGACATAAACAGAATAAATTTCCCGCTAAGTTAAAAACCCGAAAGGGAAGCTTAGGCAAAAGTTAGGGACTTTCTTGGCAAGTAACTACGTCAGACGAGACTTGATCGTTGAAGCAACAATCTTCTCGGATCCTCACCATACTTCAACAAAAGTTGCTGCTCAGGATTTCAAAAGTTGTTAGGGGGGATATTGGTCATTGTATCTCAATGTATCTTTTCCATTATGTATTACCATTTCCCAAACTTTGTAATCATCCATGGTGTCTCGCCATTTGCAGACTACCATTCTATTAATGAAATTCGAGCTTTTGCCCAACTTTTTGTGTTCTTATTTTTATTTAGCTTGCAAATTCATCATTTATTACTGATAATAAATGTTAAAGCAGAAGGATTAAAAAGCAAAATTGACTTTTCAAAAAGAAGATAGATCTTTACACCTCAATTTACTTTTGGATTTGTGATAAAACAATGACAACAAGAATGGTGATCCCAAGAATGAACAAACTCTGGTTGTTTTAAGAAAATTCACTCCCTTCATGAAAGTTTTCTCAGGGCATTTTGCTGGTAGGTGTGTAATCCTTGTGTGTTTATCAGATAGTTAGATACGATATCAGTGGGTACAAGGTACAATATTGGGTTTATGATCTCATTATCCCCAGTCAGGTCTTGATTCGTTTTTCGGGGTTTACATGCTCAGAAGTCTCTGTCTCAGATTCCCCAGCAAGTTTTCCCTCATATGATGAATGTTTTGGCATTAATATTGACTTCTTGATTTCCCAAGAAGGTTATCCTAGGGCATCTCTTGTTCGGAATGAGTATTCGTGATGAAAGTTTTCTCCAGGGAGGTAGGCTTGAATCCCCCAATGAAATTTGATTGTGTCGGTGTCAGTCTACTTTATTTGAGGCTGGTCTCGCAATCTCCAGTAGGCATGTTGCTTTTGGAAAACTGTTTTCTCTGATGAAACCGGAAGAAAGAGGTTCTATCCCGATATTTGTTTGATTTGGCTACATCCGGATTATGTTTCTCCTCAGTAAAGTTAAGGCAGGCAGTGGGTTTGGTTTCCGCAGTTGCTTTTACTTTTCTTGGATTGATCTTTCTGGTTGAAGTTTAGCCCATTTGATGTTAGTACCTGAGGCGGTTTTGTTTGTTTATACTGATTATGTATAATTTTACCAGCATATGTACGATAGCACTCATACATTCATACATACATCATGCATGACTAAAAACCATTGTTCATTAACATGATGTTCTGACCTTTTCCTGCAGTGCTCTTTGCTTAGTTGAATTTGGTTTTCCTTCTTGAGTTTATTTCTCAAAAGATGTATCTGCACTGGCCGTCTTGCACCAGTTTATTTGTGAATTGGATTTATGGATCTCTGAAATTTTTGAGTTTTGGTTTGAGCATTTATTTTGCACAGGAAGACTTTATCTCCTCAGCAGGAATATCGTAGCATGTCCCCAGGAAGTCATATTGCTATTTCCAGAAAGTCATTTCTCTTTGTAAATCCCCTTTCGCAATGAGTGGGAGTCTCTTTATTTGAGAAAGATTACGTATTACCCTTTCTAGGAAGATTTCCTGGGTTAAAGAAGAAGTTGAGACCCGTTCTTGGCAAAACACCAGAATCTTGGGGAAACTTGATATATTTTTTTATCTTTCTACCTTCAGTGAACATTGGTAGTACATCGGCAGTGAACGTCTGTGTTTCTTATCTTTTTGCTATCTTCATTGAATGTTGATAGTTCATCGTCAGTGAACGGCGGTGATATGATATATTGTTTTCTCTTTCTACCTTCAGTGAACGTTGGTAGTACATCGGCAGTGAACGTTGGTGTTTCTTATCTTTTTGCTATCTTCAGTGAACGTTGATAGTTCATCGTCAGTGAACGGTGGTGATATGATATATTTTCTCTTGCTACCTTCAGTGAACGTTGGTAGTAAACGTCGATGTTTCTTATCTTTTTGCTATCTTTAGTGAACATTGATAGTTCATCGTCAGTGAATGGCGGTGATATGATATATTTTCTCTTGCTACCTTGAGTGAACGTTGGTAGTACATCGGCAGTGAACGTCGGTATTTCTTATCTTTTTGCTATCTTCAGTGAATGTTGATAGTTCATCGTCATTGAACGACGGTGATATGATGTATTTTCTCTTTCTACCTTCAGTGAACGTTGGTAGTACATCGGCAGTGAACGTCGATGCTTGTTATTCTCCTCTCTCATTCTTTTATTGTGGTTTACCAGTGATTTATTTTCCTGGTGGGATTGCTCTTTTGTTTCTACATTTCATGTTGCATCCCCAATGCCACTTTGCGTCTCTTTTGTTCCATTCATATGCATTCATATGCATAAACGTCTACATGGAATCTTAGTGCCAAAAACAGGGTTTGTTTTATATTTAAGTGTCTTCAATCCCGTCGACACGAAGATTTTTAACCTTCGCATCTCCGGATAGAAGAAACTTAAATAAGGGCAGCTGTTGTACCCCAATTTTCCCCCGTAAGATCCCTTCATCATACAATATTGTTTCAATCACCACAAAATCACATTAGGGATTTTGGTTCCTCTCCCTATCTTTAACCTTGCTCTTTGAGGAGTCACCAAGCACCTTGACTTGTTTTCTTTGGTGATCATGGATATTTTGCTTTGATTTTCTCTCTAAATTCACAAATACAATATTGGTTTGCCTCACTTGTTAATAATTTAGGTGAAGGAAATGAGGTTTATCAAGTTGCATCGTGGGTTCATGAGCTTATTTCCATGCCCTAGTCAAAAGCTTAAGAGATCCAAACCTCACCATTGAAGTTGTTTTAATGTTGGTATGGAAGTAGTTCTGGTGGCCATGAGTCCTCATTATCATCCTCAACAAATCCTATTCACAAAGGAAGAATATTGGCACAAAAAGTTTGTTCAAACTTGGCCAAGTTCCACCAAGCATTCTCTTGATCTAGAAGCTAGGGTTTTGGAATTCAGAGGGGCATATCTTGCTCATCTTTTGGTATTTTTGAGTGAGTCCAAAAACATTCTTCTCTTCAAAGAGTTACCAACAAATAGCTTCAAAATTTTCAAGAATTTTTCATGTGGAAGAAACTTGGTGAAGAGGAAAGATTACAAGTCATCCAGATGAATCCCCAATTTTTCATAATGTGATTTCAAATGATCATAACTTGGTCAATTTTTGTCACCTTGAGCCCATTATTTTTTGATGATGATCCTAAGGATGTATACTTCATGCCTTCGTTTATGTGCAAAGTGAAAAAATGGATGGAAGTTGCCTTAAGAATGCAAAAGATTATAGGTCATTTCATGATTTTTGGCCAACTTCAACAAGCCATAACTTGCTCAATTTTTGGAGATTTTGAGTGGTTCAAATTGTAAAGTGTCATTCAAGAGGTCTACTTCATTCCATATTTTTTGTTCAAGATAAAAGTCTAAGTGGAAGGCCATGTTTGGATGCAAGATATTATAGGTCATTTTTAAAGAAGAGTTTGAAATTTTTCTAAGTATGGAAAGTCAACTCTTTTTCTTCAACTTTGACTCCATGTAACTTTCAGCTCAAGCATCCATTTGATTCCATTATTTTTCCATTGCAAAGCTTGTAACCTCATATTTCTAAAGCATCAAGAATTATGCCCTAAGACCCCTTGAGTTGGAAATGCCATGGATTTGAATTTGGTAGTTTGAAACTGAATTTTGCACAAAGTCAGAATTTTGAAATCCATAATGTGACTTCTAAACACAAGATTTGTGCGTGTTTTTGATTTAAACTTAATTAGCAAACTTGCCAGAAGTGATTAGCACCCCAAAATGCAAGGTTTGGCTGAGTTTTGATGGAAATGAAGTCACACTTCACTCGTGCTCGACCCTTACTCAATTTCCCTCCAAACTTCCTTGTTTCTTCAATTTTTCATTCCCATTCACTTCCCTATAAATAGAGGGTCATCCCTCATTCAATTTCCCAAGCTTAGAGAGCCAAGAACACCCTGCCAAAACTTCACACGAACCCACTTTTATTGAATTCAGTTTTTGAAATTTAAGCTTCCTTTTCCAAAGTTCTTTGCGTATTCATCATCCTTGAACTTCATACAAACTCTCCAGTACTTAAACCAATCCAAACGACCCATAATCCAAGCTACAGAAGTCCAGTTTCAGAGCTTCTTACTTGAACTTCGAAAAGGTAGAATTCTCCACCAATTAGATCCAAATCAAGCACTAATTTGTTCTACTCCTTTGTCTGATTCTAATGATGCTTACAATTTTTAAATCCATTGAGAATTGAGAGAGAACTCTCAAATTGAAGGTGCTCGCTATTTTTCTATATTTTGATTCATATCTCTCTCCATACTTTACATAAATTTGGCGCGATGGTTGTGTTAGAATCGTCTTGAAGAGACGAGTTCAATGATGCTAGCCAGGGATCCTAATTTTTCCATTTGAAGGATCTCACAAAATCCCCATTGCACGGTGTCTGGAGGTTGAAGACGATGACATGTCTCGTCTCAGCCAATGATAGTGTGCCAAGCGTTTTAATTTCATTGGTTGCCCTTTTTCTGATTACATGTGTGTTTCACTAAGGTCCATATCAAGCACATCGCGTCTGGTCCATTGGATTAACTTACTAACGCGTTTTGACTTTGATCTTATGGTCCACATCTTTTTGGTTTTATTTTATTTTCTGATTTTATATTTTATTTGATTAAATTTTCAAAAATTCATAACTCTTTTATTTTTTATCCAAAAACTATGAAAAATTTACAAAAAATACTTTGAATTATTTTTGATCTCATGAATATTTTTTTACATTTTTATTTTAATATTTGGTATTTTTTTATATTTTTTGTATTATTTGCTTTCTTTTAATTACTTAAAAAATACTTTCTAACATTTTTTAATTCTGAAAAAATTCATAAATATTATTTTGCATATTTTTGACTTTCTAAAAATTTTATGGAATTTTATGTTGAGTTTTACTATTTTTGATCTATTTTATGTTTGTTTTAGAAATTTTAAATGGTTAAAAAATAGTTTCTGACTTTAAAAAATTACTAAAATTTTTATAAAAATATTTGAACCCATTTATGATTTTTCTATGATCTTATTTTTCATTTCTTGATTAATTTGAATATAATTGATATTTTCTTCATTATTTTCTAGTTTATTTTAACATTTTCCATCCTTTAATATATATATATATATTAAATATTATATAATTTTGTGAATATTTTCTGGCTGTCTTGGGTTGATTTTTGGTCATGACTTTATTAACATCATTGGATCCATGGTGTTGAGTTTAACTCCACAAAAATGGATGAATGATTTTAATAATAGTTTGATTAAATATTAATTCAAATGTGGTTTTCTTTTTTACCCTAATTCCTCTTCATCTCATCCCCCTCTCCTTGCACTAAATTTTGTTGGAGCATGATCTCTATATCATATCTCAAAACAAATGGTGCATAGATTGCTATTGACCGGCCTCAAAATATGTGTGACTTCTATATAAGTCCACTTACGATTGCTTAACATAGCGCTAAATTTTGTCCCAATTCGAATAAATGATCATTCGTGGCCCAAACTTATGATTGCAAGCCCAAGTATGTTAATTTGATCTCTTTGATCCAATAACCTTGAGATTCATTGTATGGAGGCTTTGGTTCTACCAATCCTCTAATGGATCTACAACACCTTTGGTCAACGCGAATCACTTAAACATTGTTGATCATTAAATGGTACTTGTGAGAATTCCAAATGGATGATATACTTGACAAAAAGAAAATGCAACTTGTTGTGTGGAGGCTTTGGTTCTACCAATCCTCTAATAAGTTCCAAATGCAAGTTTCAAGATGGTTATCCAACTAACCACTAATTATTGACTTGTTTTATTTTATGATTTTATTCTTTTATGCTTTATGCACTATTTACTTTTAACATTTACATTTCATGCCATTTTCATCTTTGCTCATTTGAGCATTTATTTTCTTGTCATTTTTACTTTGCTCACTTGAGCTTTTCTTTTTCTTTTTTCTAAGATACTTAATAACCAACTTAAACCCTAAAAAACTCTTAATGGTACTTGGAATATTTGGTTACTATCCTTGGCATTATGGAGCATGGGACTTTTTCTTGGACTTAGGATTAGAAACCTTGGCCTATCTTGGAGACCTTGTGATCTTATCTGATTATTTTGTCTGGAGCTCTTGAGGTTTACCTCAGGATATTGGGTTGCTTGTTTGTTTTTGTGTGCAGGTTTTGTGATTACATCCTTTGTCTGTAATCTGGAATTCACCTGTATACAGCCGTTACTCTGCCCAATTTTTGTGAAGACTTAAGACACATGAAAAGGTCTAGTATCTTTGCTTGCTTGGTTTCAATCCAAAGAATGGGAGTTCTATCTTGGCTCATAATGTCAAGTTTTGGCTTCTTGTTGGTTAGATGGTCCTTATCCTTAGCTTTTACCTTATGCTTTAGGATAGTCTCTTCTTCTCCTCCCATTTTCTTTAATTTAAAAAATCTTCTCCCTCTTTTTTTTAAAACCCTTCTTGTTTCTAAACTTGAACCACTTTCATAATAAACTTGGACTTATGTCCATGCATTTTCAAAAATAATTTTTATAAATAAACTTTAATAAATTTAATAATACTTCGACACTTTTTTGTGAGAAGAATAAAAGTCAATCAATCTCATTTCAAATCACTTTGCCACTTTGGCTTTTACCTTTAAACTTTTCTTAAAATATTATGCTCTTGTCAATCCTTGTAGTGATGCAAACAACTATACTTATACAATATGTAGTGAAGTGAGATATTTTCCACTTGGGTGTTGAGTGAGGCATTGTTGATTTTAAAATCCAAGCCATATCCTCCACTTTGAGATGATGCAAATTCTCCTTTCTCATGATTGTGGGTAGTAAGTATGTTTTTCCACACGAACAATGACGATGACGTCTTATCTCATAAAATTAACCAATACACTTGTGTTTCAAATTTTTAAAAGAGGAACTACATGTACCCTGACCCCCTATTCCACGAAAGGTGGTACGTAGGCACTAAAGGTTCGCAACCGCGACGGGTGCAAATATCATAAAAAATATATTTCTTTTCTCACCTCCACCATCCATTTAATATATAACACATTTTTATAGCCAAAATATACAGATTTTACAAAGAGGTTCCTGCAGAGTACCGTAGATGTTTAGGGTGCTAATACCTTCCCTTTGCATAACCAACCCCCTTACCTTGAATCATTCCCTTTTTTTGGGTTATTCGTTCTTTTTCCATTCCTTTGGAAACAATAAAGTGCGGTGGAGATTCTTATTTTGATTTGTATAAAGGCTAGTCAATCCAATGGCTTAGTCTTGAACATTTCTACCGCTACACTAAAGCATCTCATGTTTGAGGGACATGAATGTTTAAATTCGAGGCAACAACTGAGGTTACCATAAAGGTGCGTGTGTGCGAAGTGTTTTGATTTCAAGTATTTACCTTTGAGATTAGGTTTTCTAATGATTGATTTTTAATCTTGCCATTCAATCCCTAATTACTAACAGTAATATGGAAAGTCGTAAATTGCGGAAATTAAATGTCGTACGCTATTACAATGCTTCGGGAGTGGGGGTACAAGTTTTATGAATGGGAGAGGAAAGCAATAAACCCTAATTATCTATTAGAAACTTTTGACATTTACATAATTATTTTAATGCGAAAAATAAACAAATGCGCGAAGATAGAAAGGGGACAGATGTAAAAAAACCCTAAAAATTCTAAGTATTTCAAGAAAATATTTTGTTGTTTCTTTGTTTAGAATATATTTGAAATATGAAATGAAAATTAGACCTAATTCTAGTTTAATTTGAAATTTAATTATTTAAAATAAAACAAAGTGTAATTAATTTTATTTATGAAAATTCAATTAATTAATCAAAACCTAAAGAATTCTAAGTATTTAGAAAAAAAATTTGGTGTTTTATTTAGAAAAGATATTTTATAGTGATTAATAGAAATATAATCTAATTCTAATAAAAATAAAAGTGAGTTAAATTAATTTTTATTTGTCAAAAATTAAATTAATTGATTAAAAAACCTAAATCTAATTTTTGTCATTTTTATGATTTTTTCTTGATTAAATAAATAAAAAAATGATTTAGAAAAAAAGAAAAAGTTAATTAAAATAAAAAAAATAAAAAAAAAAAGGTTGGGCATATGTTTGTAAAAGAAAATGGGGGTATGAAAATAAATAAAAAATGTGTTAGGCCCAACAACAAGTTTTTTTATTTGAAACAAAAAATAAAATTAAAAAAAAAAGTGTTTAGAATGGGCCTGCGTTTTAACAAGTAAAAATGGGGGTGAGAAGTAGCAAAAATCCCAAACCCAACATAGAGAGTCCAGGCGCTGTTTGTGATCCAATGGTGATAGTCTTTGATGGTTCATGGTGGATGTGATACGATGGCAGAACCGACTGTTTTTGAAAAAGGCTGGTTTGCGTTTTGCGTTTTGTATTCGCAAAATGTTGCGGTAAGCAAGAGTCGCCACCGACTTTTATTTTATCCAACCAGAAAGGAAAAAAGCACAGGAAAATTCCTTTTTCGAGATATTCTGAGTAAGGGGGGTAGATTATAGAAAGGGAAGGTGTTAGCACCCTTTCTATCCATGGTTTTCCATGGGCTCGTAGGTACTTTCTCATCTTTTAAAATTGCTTGTGTGTGTTTGTTTTGAAAAGTTTTGTTTTACTTCGTTTTAACCCTTGCTTCTATCCTCAAGAGTGTTACGAAGTGTTTTTGAAAACTTTGTTTGAAAAAGGTGTAAGTGTGAAAAGTTTGATTTTGAGCAAGTACCTATTAGCATCTACCTACTCGAAAAAAGATTATTTCTATTCTCGTTTCCTTTAGACAATGCTATCCTACTATTGAGAAATAGGTAACATCGTCGTTGGAGTTGTAAGGGTCAATTCTAAAGGGACATACGATCACTAAAGAAATGTTAGGACGTCTTAGTAATAAACCTAAAGTCTTAAGATCATATTCGAGGCAACCTTTCCGAGGCAACATTTCCAAACGGCAAAAGGAGGGGGTGTGATTGGCAATTCTGAGCCCAACAATTCCTGGCCTGTTTGACTTTTTCCAATCCTATGTGGTTGCTTGACTGGGCGCATGGTGGACCCTCATGGGATAAGCCTTGGATCTGGCATGTTGATGATTTGATGGTTGGATGTTGATGATGTATGGTGGACTCATGGGGTACCAGCGCACCTGAATATGTGAGAAAAAAATAATATGAAGCAATGTTGGGACCTGGGTATCGAACCCAGGTACTGGAGCATTATCACACTGCGCGCTTGCCATTTGAACTAGCCATGTTAGTTTTACAAATAATAACAAATGAATATTATATGATAAAAACAAAAGGCCAAGTTCTAAAACGCGCGAAATTTGAATTGGCAAGTCAGGGAGTGCCACATTACTTTCTTCTTCCTCCCACCGTCGTGTTAGCCCTGGAAGCTTTTACCTACGGACATCTGAGTGTAACTACAACCCCTGTTCATTCCAAAATCTTGTATACGCATGATAAATCAAAACTAATTGTACCAATCAACTCGTTGCAACCTCACGAGCATCATGGTACCATTATTAATGACCAATTGTTCCTGTATGAAAAATCCCTAAAAACGAACCACGAATCCTAACCATGGCATCTTGGTATACAGTCAATAAAAATGCAATTAAATACAACCATTAGCTTGAAAACATCTCAAGGGTTATGAATATATCAATTAATCATGCTAAATATGTCAGAATTAACGTATTCGAATTCAAGAAAATATGGAAATCGTATGAACCTTACAGAGTGTTTCAAGGCGTGAGGAAGCTTGCTAGTGATTGAAGCACGATCCTAGGATGCCCAGCAAACGATTGGTATGTTCATAATGGCTTGGGAGGGCCTGGAACTTGGAAATCAGTTTGAAACTTTTTCTTGAATTTTTGAGATTCGTTCCCTCCTTTGCATGCCTCCAACCTCTTTGTTTTTGGTCTGCACTTGTTCCTTATGTATCCAAGAATGTATTAGGGTTACCACTTTGTATCAAATCTCTCCAATTATGATTATTGATTCATGATTTGATCTTTGTGCAAAATCTTTCCAAATCAAGCAAATCCAATCTTTTTGTGCCCATTTTGAACCTTGAACGATTTGATCTTATGTCCAGCTGTGTAATGGACCTAATCATGCACAAAATCTCAAGATTTAATTAGCTTTTGATATTTTTACTATTTTATATTGATTTTATTTTATTTAATTGAAATAAAATCAAAATAAATAACAAAAATAAAAGAATGACAAGTGGAAGGGCTCATGGGTCGTGGGTCACATTAAAAACTCAGTGCAAGCATAAAAAGTTGGCCCCATTTAGCAAAAATTGCAATTTTGGACACATTTGACTTTTGGCAATTTTGCAAAAAGGCTCAACTTTACCAATGCATAACTCCCTCAATTTGGACCCTAGAGAGGTGTTCTTAGACTTTTTAGAAATATTAAGATGTCCTCTAAGCAACCTTTTTGGTCTCATCTCAATTGAGTCTTCCATGTTCATGTATGAAGCTTTGACCCAAAAGGTGTTTTTGTTGACTTTCCAAAATGACCTATAATGTCCAAATTCATATCTTCTTGTGAGTTCATATTTTGAACTTGGGAGATGAATATGAATTGTAGGGAGTTGCATCCTATTAAAAATGAGCTTTGTATGGGTCATTTTTGGTAAAGTATGAGAAAGTTATGCTTGGTCAAAGTTGAGTTGACTTTTCCTGCAAAACCCTAATTTAGCAACTTTTGGGTTTTGATGAATTGTGAGCAATCCTTGAGGAATCATGATCAACCCTTGATAAAATGATGAATGATACTTCAAAATGAGAATGTTGACCAAACATCTTGAAGTTTGACTGTATGTGGGACACAGTTGACTTTTGCCCTAGCATAGTCGATTTTTAGGCCTTTGAGCAATTGACTGAGCAAACTTCCTCTGCAAGGCTTGAAACATGATATGGATGATCTTGATAACATATTAGGACAATGGTGAGCATCTGGGATCCTTTGGACTCAAACATCTTGATGCAAAATAAAACCCTAATTTGAGGTAGACTGCCTTAGGAGAGAGTTTGTCTAGTCAACTCTTGGACTTCCTTGAGTAATTTGAAGACCTTACTTGACATGTATTGAGAAATGTGGGAGTGAAAATTTTGGGGTACAACATCTGCCCCTGTTCAATCTTCTTATACCTGAGGATGTAGATTGGCTTGTCTGCCTTTCGTGATCTGAAGGTTGAAGATGATTGAACACTAGAGTGCCCATAAATTTGCACTCGCATGAAGTGGTACTGGTCTTGCGATATCGGGAATGGGCTTATAGATGCCATTTGGAGGTTGATGTTGGAAGATGGGCTTAAAGATGCCATCGGAAGAAGTGTCGATCGCATAAGAGATTCCTTTGCGAGAGCCCGTATACCTGTTGTTGAGGAGGACTTCAATGGGGAATGATGGTCTCTGTCTTGAGAGAAATAGAATTTTAAGAGCTTCAGTTGTCGGTTATTCTACTGAGGAATCATCTCTTAGTCGAGGAGGTGAAAATGAACTGTTATCTGGTCGTGCTCCAGGATTTACATTGATTTGCTGAGGAAAATAAAACTGACTGCTATCTGGTCGTGTTCCATGTTTTACAGCGACTTACTGGGGAGATGAGATTAGGCTTGCTATCTGGTCGTCTTCCAGGCTTTGCAATTTCTCAATTCTTATCTGGTCGTGCTCCAGGCTTCAGAAGGAATTAGGTGGTTATCTGGTCGCATCCGGGCTTCAACTTGAATTTAGGGCATACTAATATCCGGTCGATTTCTGGGCTTCATAGTAATTGGCCGAGTAAACTGCTATTTGGACGAATTCCAAGCTTCACAATACCTTATACTGTTATCTGGTCGTGTCCCAGGCTTCAGTGTCTTTTGCCGTTATCTGGTCGTGATCTAGTCTTCACAGCGTCTTATACCGTTATCTGGTCGTGCGCCAGGCTTCACGGTGTCTTGTATTACTATCTGGTCGATTTCCAGGCTTCACAATAACTTGCTAAGGGTTAAGCTATTTTCCAGTCGATTTCCGGGCTTCGAAGCTTGTATTTAAGATATACCACTATCTGGTCGATTCCAGGCTTCGTAGTACTTGGAGAAATCAAGATATTATCCGGTCGATTTTCGGGCTTCATAGCTTGAACTGGAATAGAAATCTTAGTATCGATTTGACTGAACCAGAGAAAACTTATGAGAACTTGATTGCATCTTTCCCTGAAAGGTAAAGAGTTAGTCGTATGTAATGTCATGATGTATGAAATGTATTGAGTAATGATGTTCTCAAAATAAATGAGATTGTGTTGCATGATGCGTATGCGCATGTCGTGATGTATGGATATGCAATGTTCTTGTGATATTCTCCGGCTGGGGAGAATAAATCTCGGACTGCTGTTGGAGAATATAAGGAGGTGAGTTCTTTGTTCTCGCTGGGGATAATGACTGAAGATGATTAGCTGGAGTCTTGCGTCTGTCCTGCTTGAGAACATTCCGCCAGGAGAGACTCTGTGGGGAAGAGAGATACTCTGTTGGACGATCTGTTGATTTGGAGAAATAAACTCAGCTGCTGGTGAACTTCTATTGCTGGTGATAGATAAACTCAGCTTGGGGAGAATCTTGCCGACTCATTCGAGATTATGAACCTCGGCTGGGGAGAGCTAACACTACTGTCCTTGAACACTTCCTACTCTACAGGGAGTGTATGAACCTTTAGTTATATTCTCAAGCTGGCTCTATCCCTGTACCTGGTGGGTAGAGCAACTGTAAGGTTTGGACACTTCTTGTTTTCCAGTGTTCCTGGAATTACGAGTAATTGTCTTTTGTTTCTTATGTAAATATTTATGAGCAGCAATTATTTTCAAATGCATATGTCAAAAATGAATCATTGGACGTTCTTGCAAAACAAAACAGAAAAAGAAAAAACAAGTTGAAACTTGTGAAATTGAATTGTATTGATTTCGAAGTTGGCCTGTAACAGGCGTTTTGTACAAAGAGGCCGATGTCCTAGTAAGAGAACACCGCCATAGGATAGAAATTATACAACTTGTGAAAAAGAAAGAAAAACAGATATGCGAAACAATCCCACTGGGTTCCAACTCTGCTATTGCCTTTATATCTTCGAGCGTCTCATCACTTTGCTACTTGGTCGAAGGTAGATCAGATTGATTGGCGTCGTCCGAGCTTGATAGTAGATAACAAAGTCTGGTTGCAAGATGATCCAATGGGATATAGTGTTACGCTTCAATCCCTAATTTTTGCCTGAACCGCCCTTTCGGGTTTTCAGTCCACCGGGATACCCTTTTTTGCCCAAGCCGCCTTTTCAGGTTTTCGACTTGCCGGGTGTATAGTTTTTTTTCATTTTCATCCCTTATTTTTGCCCGAACCCTTTTAGTTCGCGGGGAAGCCCTTATTTTTGCCTAGGCCAGTCAACCTAGCGGGTCTTTGATTAGGCGTAGTATTTTTTCACTATGTCTGCATTGACGGGGTGAGGGAGGTCGTCACCATCCATGGTGGTTAGAATCATAGCTCCTTCAGAGAAAATGTTCTTAACCACAAATGGCCCTTCGTACGTGGGGGTCCATTTTCCCCTGGGATCACCTTGCGGCAATATGATGCGTTTGATCACTAGATCCCCGACCTGATACTCTTGACGTCTGACTTTCTTGTTAAAATCCTTGATCATTCGCTTTTGATACGTCTGACCATGACAAATAACAGTAAGTCTCTTTTCATCGATTAGTTTGTCTGTGAAGAGATTGTCCTTAAAGTGATCCGACGAGACAAAGTCATACGCTTTAATTCCTTAACTTTTTCCTGGACCGCCCTTTCGGGTTTTCGATCCACCGGGAAACCCTTTTTTGCCCAAGTCGCCCTTTCGGGTTTTCAACTTTCCGGGTGTACAGATTTTTTTGTTTATCCCTAATTTTTGTCTGAACCGCCCTTTCGGGTTTTCGATTCACCGGGATGCCCATTTTTGCCCAAGTCGCCCTTTTGGGTTTTCAACTTGTCGGGTTATTTTATGCGTAGTATCTTTTGACTATGTCTGCGTTCGTAGGGTGCGGCAGGTCGTCGCTGTCCATGGTGGTCAGGATCATTGCCCCACCAGAAAAGATGTTTTTGATCAAAAATGGTCCATCGTAGGTAGGAGTCCATTTTCCCCTGGGATCACTTTGCGGCAAGATGATCCGCTTGATTACAAGATCCCCGACTTGATATACCTGATGCCTAACTTTCTTGTTGAAAGCCTTGATCATCCGTTTTTATACGTCTGACCATGGCAAACAGCAGTAAGTCGCTTCTCGTCAATCAAGTTAAGTCGATCAAGTCGGGTCTGAATCCAATCGTCTTCACTCAAACCAGCACCCTTCATGATTCTCAACGAGGGAATCTGAACCTCGATCGGTAAAACAGATTCCATGCCGTATACCAAAGAATAGGGTGTTGCCCTAGTTGATGTACGTGTCGTGGTACGGTACCCGTGCAGAGCAAATGGTAACATTTCATGCCAGTCCTTGTAGGTGACTGTCATCTTTTGAATGATCTTCTTGATATTTTTGTTTGCAGCTTCGATAGCACCGTTCATCTTTGGCCGATAGGGAGATGAATTGTGATGTTGAATCTGGAACTGCTCGCACAAAGCGGTGATCATAGTGTTGTTCAGGTTTGTATCGTTGTCAGTGATAATCCTGTCAGGGATACCATACCGGAAAATGAGATTCTGCTTGATGAAGCGGGCAACCGCATTCTTTGTAACGGGGGCGAAGGAAGCTGCTTTGACCCACTTGGTAAAGTAATCAATGGCCACCAGGATGAAGCGGTGTCCATTGGATGTTGTAGGCTTGATCTCTCCAATCATGTCGATTCCCCACATAACGAATGGCCAAGGAGCTGTTAATACATTGAGAGGAACTGGAGGTATATGTACCTTATCCGCATATATTTGACATTTATGGCATGTACGGGAATGTTGATGATAGTCAGCTTCCATGGTAGACCAGTAATAGCCTTCCCTTAGAATCTTCTTAGCCATCGTATGTCCGCTCGAGTGAGTGCCAAAGGTACCATTGTGCAATTCAGCCATGATCTGCTCAGCTTCAACCTTGTCCACATAACAGAGTAGGATGCAATCATGATTGCGCTTGTATAAGATACCATTGCTCAAGAAGAACTTAGCTGAGAACCTCCTCAGAAACTTTTTGTCGTTGACTAAATCTCCTTCAGGGTATTCTTGTGCTTCGAGATACCTTTTGACGTCATGAAACCAGGGTCGATCCACTATTTCTTCTGTATTAATCTCGTGACAATGTGCAGGTTCATCAATCCGCTCAATGGTAATCTCGGGAACCTCATTATCCCAGTTAAGTTTAAACATGGAATACATTGTAGCTAGAGCATCCGCTAGCTGATTTTCTTCTCGCGGGAAGTGCTCGAAGGTAATCTGCTCGAAATGAGGTAGAAATGTCAGGACATGTTCTTTATAAGGGATGAGGTTTGGATGTTTAGTGTCCCACTCTCCTTTGATCTGACTGATGACCAAAGCTGAGTCTCCAAACACAACCAAAGATTTGATTCCTAGGTCAATTGCAGCCTTGAGACCAAAGATACAAGCTTCATACTCGGCCATGTTGTTGGTGTAGTTGAAGCAGAGTCTAGTAGTGAAAGGTGTATGGCAACCTTCCGGTGAGATGAGCAAAGCGCTGATACCGTTCCCATGTGCATTAGAAGCACCATCAAAGTATAGAGTCCATCGGGATCCTCGTTCAGGTCCGTCATACGGTCCTTTATCTTCAATGTTGTCCAATGTCATAATGTCTTCGTCGGGGAAGTCAAACTTCATGGATTGGTAATCTTTGACAGCTTGATGAGCCAGATGGTCAGATAGAACACTCCCCTTTATAGCCTTTTGGGTCGTGTACGGTATATCATACTCAGTCAGGATCATTTGCCATCTAGCTATTCTTCCAGATAAAGCGGTCTTTTCAAAGATGTACTTGATCGGATCCATCTTAGAGATCAACAAAGTGGTATGAGTCAACATATATTGTCTTAGCCGGCGAGCAGCCCATACCAAAGCGCAGAAAGTTTTCTCGAGCAGTGAGTATCGGGTCTCACAGTTGGTAAACTTTTTGCTAAGGTAATAAATGGTATGCTCTTTTCGGCCAGACTCGTCATGTTGGCCCAGTACGCACCCCATTGAATTATCCAAAACAGTCAGATACATGATTAGTGGTCTTCCTTCGACGGGTGGCATTAAGATAGGAGGTTCTAGAAAATACTCCTTGATTTTATTGAAAGCAACTTGACAGTCATCGTTCCATTTAACTACTTGATCTTTCTTCAACAGCTTGAAGATTGGCTCACAGGTAGATGTTAGGTGAGAAATGAACCTTGCAATGTAGTTTAGGTGTCCCAAGAAACCTCTGACCTCTTTTTCAGTGCGAGGGGTAGGCATTTCTTGTATAGCTTTGACTTTGGCAGGATCAACCTCGATGCCTTTGTTGCTGACAATGAAACCCAAGAGTTTACCGAACCTGACTCTGAAAGTGCACTTGCTAGGGTTCAATCTGAGCTTGTACTCTTTTAACCTGACAAACAGCTTTTGCAGATGGTCGAGGTGTTCTTCTTCTGTCTGTGAACGGGCTATCATGTCGTCTACGTAGACTTCAATTTCATGATGTATCATGTCATGAAACAAAGCTACCATGGCGCGCTGATAAGTTGCCCCGACATTCTTCAGTCTGAATGGCATCACTTTATAGCAGAAGGTACCCCATTGTGTAACAAAAGTAGTCTTCTCCATGTCTTCAGGGGCCATTTTGATCTGGTTGTAACCTGAAAATCCATCCATGAAAGAAAATACATTATGCTGAGCTGTGTTGTCAACCAAGATGTCAATGTGCGGTAGTGGAAAGTCATCTTTAGGGCTAGCCCTGTTTAAGTCTCTGTAATCCACGCACATCCTGACTTTGCCATCTTTCTTAGGCACAGGCACAATGTTAACAACCCATTGTGGATAGGAAGTAACAGCCAGAAATCCAGCATTGAACTGCTTCATTACTTCAGCTTTGATCTTTTCAGACATGTCGGGCCTCATGCGGCGAACTTTATGTTTGATTGGTGGACAGTCTTCTCTTGTAGGGAGACGGTGAACCACAATATCTGTATCAAGTCCCAACATGTCTTCATAGGACCAGGCAAAGATCTTGACATATTCATTCAACAGCTGAACTAAGCGCTCTTTGACACTTGGCTCTAGGTTGGCACCCACTCTAACTTATTTTCTATCTTCCTTAGTTCCCAAGTTGATTGTCTCTAACAACTTCTCATGAGGTAGAATAACCCTTTCTTCCTGTTGTAGCAGTCTAGCCAACTCTCCAGGCACTTCACAGTCTTCATCACCTTCGTACTCGACATGGTAGACCAAATCTTCAGAGTCACTGAAGGCCATAACAGAATTGTTACCCATGGAATCCGGAATGGATGGGTACCTGCATTGGTGAGTGTGGGTGTGTGTAAGGGATAGCCACCTTTAAACAAATAAAATGTAAAAAGAAAGAAAATGAACACAAAATTTTATATGTGAAAACGTCCATGATTCATTAAAATGGCATATGAAGATGAAAAATCAAACCCTTACAAATGGACCTATGTACCTCGGGTAAGGCACAAGGCAAAAAGTGTATGAATTGTTTAGGAATTATTACAGACCAACATAAATGTTTGAAAGATAAATTACTGATTGATGAAAGTAATGGGAACAAAGTCTTTTGCCTCCCAGTTGTTCAATCCTCCTTCAATAGTAGGGAAAATCCAGTCTTCTAGATTGCTCTCCTCTTCACCATCCTCTAAAGCATTGACTCCATGATGAGTGATCTTCACTGGTGGCCCTCCAGCCCGGGAGTGACGCACAGCCTTTTGAGCAGCAACAGTGAAACCCAAACCAAATTTATCATATTTAAAAGGAAAGTCTGGTAGCTGACCCCACATTGTGCTTCCTCCTTCTTCAATCACAGCCTTCGCATCTTTGAGGGATGACATCCGAGACATAGGTTTGGTAATCAAAGGCACAAAAGACACTGTCTTGGTTGCTGCAACTTCAGGAGAAACCTCTTCAAAGTGCTGAAAGGGGGTCTCGATGAATTCACCATCCAATTCAACATAGCAGAATGAATTTAGATGGCTTATCATATACTTCTCCTCGCCATGAACTGTTATAATTTTTCCCTGGACTGGGTATTTGAGCATTTGGTGCAAAGAAGAAGTGACGGCCCCAACATTGTGGATCCAGGGTCTTCCCAACAAGCAAGAATAGGAGGGACGGATATCCATCACATAAAATATGGAGTTGAAGGTTTCAGTTCCCACTTTAATCGGGATGTCCACCTCCCCGTGGACCATCCTTTTAGAACCATCAAAGGCTCTGACGATGATATTGCTGGGCTTTAGAGTTAAACCTTCACAGTCCAATCTGTCCAATGCTTTCTTCGGCAAGGCATTTAAAGACGACCCAATATCAATCAGAATGTGAGCTAGAGTAGTCCCTCGGAATTCCACCGAGACATGCGGAGCGTCATTATGCTTTCTCCCCTTAGATGTTAAATCGGCATCGGAGAAGCCAAGACCATTGTCTGCAGTTAGGCTAGCTACACACTCCTGGAACTGGTCCGCGGAGGTTTCCTGAGGCACATGGGCCGTTTTCAAGAATCTGATCAAAGCTTTGGCATGAGCTTCAGAACAAAGCAAAAGGGCCAGCATAGAGATTTTTGAGGGGGTTTTCCCTAGTTGTTCTACAACATCATAGTCGCTTTTCTTAATTATTTTCAAAATCTCCTCCATTTCTTTTTGAGTGGTCTCGGGGATGACCAAAGGCTGAGCCCTCGTCCTGACGAGCGCTTCTTGGACCCCCTTCCCTTTATCAGCAGCAACAGCAGAGGGTACAACCGTGGAAGTTACAACTTCTTCAATAACTGGAGTTTGCACAGATATGTTGACCGGTACAGGAGTAACCTTAGGAGCGATTGAGGGTCCAAAGATTGCCCTTGGAGGAGCAATCTCCGGAGAGAAAATTCTTCTGCTGCGGGTGATTTTACTCGTCCCAGCAATATTCCCAATGTCGGGAGTTTCTTCATCGGAACTTTCTTCAACTGATTCAATCTGCTTAATATCGTGGTAGAAGATATCCCCCCCCCATAGTTCCACGGTATGGATTTGTTGGATTTGTACGGGATAGGCCCCGGCATGGTTATCTTCAGAGGTACAATCTTTGGATCGGATGTAATCTTAACAGGTCTTTTGGAGACCTTGGAAAGATTGGCGGATATGGTAATGATAGAAACATCATTGACAGGAGTCGGAGTAACATGAGTCTTTTCAAATAGGATTTCTTGATTATCCATTAGGCGTTGGATGCCTAACTTCAACAACAGACAGTCGGATGGTAAGGATGAACAAAGGCAGCAATCTTTTTCACACCCTGGGAAAATCCCAGCCTTCAACAGATTTAACTTGATAATCAGTAACGGACTCATCAAATCATCAACAGTAGTAACAAAAATATTATCTTTGACAGCATGGACATTGTGACCATGTTTTGGCATCAGAGCAGAGATTACATTCGGCTTTTCAGGAGCGTCGAATTCCACTTCCTTAGCGTCTATTAAATCCTGAATCTTATTCTTGAGGGCCCAACAATTTTTGGTGTCGTGCCCTATGCTATCTGAATGATAAGCGCACTTGGCATTTGAATGGTAAAACGGAGAAGAAGTATTCGGATTCTTCGGTGCCTCTTTTAAGGTTGTAAGGTTTAACTTCAAGAGATGGGGTAAAACTTGAGCATGAGTCATGTTTATCCGGGTATTTTGCCGTTGTGGTCTTTCCACCCTTTGCTGGTTGGTTCTGGGTTGATTGTTTCGAGGCTGACCAGCTGCAGACTTCTGAATCATTACGGCCCCCACCGCTGGCCGGCGCTCAACTCTTCCTTGACTTCTTTGAGAGTAGACAGTTGAGACTTCCTTCTTTGCTGGAAAAGTCTTCTTGATGGCAGCGGAAGCGGATGCATCTTTTTGAATTTTACCATTCTTGATTCTGGCTTCAACTCTTTCACCAGTCAGAATTAACTCGATGAACCCCGCAGACGAACTTCCGATCAAATGATTAAAGAATGGACCTGACAGGGTCCCCAAAAACATATCCACAAGCTCTCTCTCAGATAATGGTGGCTGCACCCTTCCAGCCAAGTCTCTCCATTTCTGGGCATACTCCTTAAAGGCTTCATTAGAAACCATGCCCATACTCTGTAATTGAGTACGGGTTGGTGCTAAATCTGCATTATATTGATATTGTCTGTAGAAGGAAGCAACCAAATCCTCCCAGTTGTGCACATCAGACCTCTCTAGCTGGTAAAACCAATCTAACTGTGTCCCCGACAAATTATCCTGGAAAAAGTGGACCCACATGTCCTTGTCAGAAGAATGAGGTTGAATCTTTCTGACGTAAGACCGTAGGTGCATCTTTGGACAAGACAAACCATCGTATTTAGCAAAAAGAGGCACTTTAAACTTGGGGGGAATGACAATCCCAGAAACCAAACCCAGCTCTTCAAAGTCCATCCCAGGCACCCTCTGCACCTCCATAGCTGCCAGACGTTCTTCCAGATTCTTGTACTTGTCATCTGCAGGAGGGTGCTGCTGTTCAGAATAGTCTTCATCCTCCTTCTCTTCTTCTTCTTCCTCATACACATATGGTACTGCAGCTCCCTTTCCTTTTCCTACCCATTCATCAGATGTTGAGGGGAAGTCCAAGACCCTTCTAGTTTGACCTTCAAATCTTCTACCCAAAGTAGCCACACCAACTCTCTTCTTTTTCTTCTTCTCTTTTTCCTTCTCCTTCTCTAACAGAGCTTTAAGATCCTCCTGACCCTTAGCCAAGGTCATGAGTAGTTGTTGGAACTGTGAATTCTGCGCTTGCAAATCTTTGACCGTCTGCTCTATATTCATCTTACAGAAATAAATAGCAGAGAGATAAGGAAACCTGGTGTGAAGACCTGTTTATGCATATGATGAATGAAATGTATTCATGTAATGCATTCAAGGATTCAAAAATTCAAATTTGTTGTAGACAAAAGGGAACACACGTCATATTAATAAGATAGAATTTGTTAGTACATAAATTCCCCATGGGCAAACATAATACAAAATTCTAATGTAAAAAGACATTGTGCATCCTCTTTGGCGTAATGTAGGTGTTGAGAGTTTGCTCTTCGTGAAGTTGACGAGTAAGTTCTAAAACCTTCTTCTCACTGGCGTAGAATTGGGCTTCAAACGTATCGCGTTCTCCCTTGAGTTGTATCCAACTCCTTTGTAAATCTTCCAATGATGTTGGCACGTCAGGATGTAGGAGGGTGTATGGAACCTCTCCTTCCATGACAGGCTCTTTGATCATAGGGAGAATGTAGGGGTAAGGCATCATAAGACTTTGGGCGCGGGTTCGTACCCACTTGAGGTAAGGCTCAAGGGGGATGGAATTCTTGTGTCCCAATGTCTTACTATCTACCTTGTTAGGCATCCTCCAAGCTCGGATGAACCTTTGTCGAAGTCCTTAAGCGTCATTGTTGAAGTCAAAAACCAAGTCTAGAATCAGCATGTCATGAGGGCCATCCCTTCGGGCATACCCAAATTGTCTCAGAGCTAAGTAGGGATTGTAGGTAATGCCACCCCTAATGCCAAGTAGAGGGACATTAGGGAATTCCCTACAATGATCAATGATGATGATATTTTCTCTGGACCGAGAACACCAATGAACATCTGAATATGTAAGAGTCATCAACCGTTGTGACCACCTCATACCTTGATCATTCTTCAAGATTGATTGGGGAAGGTGAGAAATAAACCACCTTGCTAGAAGAGGAGTACAGCACATGAGAACACCTCTTTTCCTCATTGTTCGAGTGTGAAATGAGTGGAGGATATCCCCGAGCAATGTAGGCACCGAATTCTGGGACATGAAAATCTTGACAGCATTCACATCTATAAGTTGATCAGGGTTTGGGAACAAGACCAACCCATAGATGAGAAGTGCTACAATCTCCTCAAAAGCTTTCAGATCTAGAGAATTCCAGCAGTCTTGCGCCTTCTCAAACAGAAACTTTTCCAAGAAACCCTTGACACCACTTCTGGTTTCCCAATGACCTATGATATCAGATGGTTGCAAGTGTAGGGCTTGAGCAACATCTTCAGGCTTTGGATCTATTTCCGTACCGTTGTAGGGTAGTTGATGGAGAATAGGAATCCTCAGGAGTTGAGAAAATTCCTCCAAAGTAGGCACTAACTGGTAATCAGGAAATGTAAAGCAGTGGTGTAGGGGGTCAAAGAACTGGAAGAGAACTTTCACCATGTCTTCTTTAATGTTGGAGTTGACCAAGTTGAGAAGTCGACCATGTCTTTCAGTGAATGGAGAATTCTATGGAATCTTGGAAGTAAGCTCTTTGAGTAGAGGAGGAACTCTCACAAGGTTGACCTGGATTGTTTTCCTGCAGAGTGATTCCATAACCTACAAAATAGGAACAAAGATGAAGATCCAAACCCTTGAAATGGTTAGTGGATGCATATGATGCTTCATGATGTTCATGATGTATGCACAAGTATATGTACAAGCAAATCACACAAGTTCCTAGTTTCAGGCTTGCATGGGGTTTCATAGGTAAGTACCCTCTTGAAGTTTAGTTGGCTCAACCTGTCCTATAAATAGTAACCGGGTTCTAAGGAGCTCAATATCACCGGATTATTTTATGTGTTCATTGTTTCAGTTTAGCCACTTTTCTGGCGACCGAAATATTCCAATAAAACAACCCTCAATGAGTGTAGTATCGAGTATCTACCAACTTCGGACTGCACCAAAGCCGGTCATCTCACTACCCCTAAAAAGGCCAAGATGGTCAAGTAAAGGTTCTAAAAGTCCATTAGTGCTTCATGACATCACTCAGCGGCCCCGTATTCTCTTTGATTGACTCAAAGGCTACTGGTACCCACAAATATGTCGCACTAATATAGCTATTGCTTCAACCATGTCGGTATACCCTGCACAGTTTCCACAATGTATTACTATTTACCTATGATTGTTTCCCAAATCCGGGTAGAGCATTTCAAACCTAAACAATAGCACCAAATATAAAGCAATCAAAGCAAACAAGATAAGCATGTAAAGGTGATCTAAACCCTAAGGTAACCCCACTTTTACTCTCTTCCTCAGCAGATTCGCCAGTTCTGTGATACGGTGGTAGAACTGACTTGAGGTTTTGCATTTGTGTTCACAAATGTTTCGGTTTAGCAAGAGTCGCCACCAACTTTTTATTTATCCAAAGGAAAGGTCAAAAAGCACAGGAAAGACCTTATAGATGTTTTCTTGGGTTCGGGGGGTAGATTATGAAAAGGGAAGGTACTAGCACCCTTTTCATCCATGGTTTTCCATGGGCTCTTAGTTACTTGTTTTAGATCACTTGCTTTTGCTTTTCAATTGTTTGAAATGGTGCTTTGTGTGTGGTTTTGAAAATATTTTGAAAAGAGGCCTTGTCTAGGAAACCTTTGTAATGATTCTTGTTTGAATGTATACAAAGGTGTATTGTCTTTTGAAAAATGTTTCAATGTTTGAAAGTTTGTTTTGGGAAATGTTTTGAAATTGTGTTGTGATGTGTGTTTGAAAATAGCAAGGATGTTTGCAAGTTTGATCAAGTAACTAGGAGCATCTACCTACCTACTCAAAGATCTTTCCTACACATTTTTAACCCTTTGACAGTGTTGTTTTACCATTGCATTTGGTAAACAACCTTGTGTTTGGATTTTAAACGGGACAGGCGCGGGTCATCGTATTGACCATGATAGCAATTGTGCTAAGTATCTTTAGCAAATTTTTGTTTGAGGGGCTAGATCATTTTTGTATAGGCAACCAAGATAGCGTCATCGAGGGACTATGATCTTTTTTTTTTTGCCAAGATACCTAGCATGCATACCATGGCCATTTTAAAGGCAACAAGTGGATGAAACCCTAGGGGTGCTTGTGTGCATTGGGTTGTCATTTTTCATGCTTTTTTTGTCTTGTACTAGTCAAGCTATTTGTTTGATTTTGGATATTTGCATACAAACCCTAATCTTTCTATCATGGCATATTTGAAAGCAATAAAATGTGTAAAAGTAATCTAAGCTATTACAACATTGATACGGGGAGGGGGATACAATTTTGAATAAGGGATATTTGCAAGAAATTAAAACCCTAAATCAACTATTACAACCAAATTGAATTAATTTACATAAATAGGCAATATTTAAATGGACAATTAAATAGATATGCAATATATTATAAATATGCAAAAAATGTTTTTGTATTATTTTTATGTATGTAAAAATAAATTATTTAATGTGTCAAAAATGAGAAAAATATTATTGATTAATTTTATTAAGGGTGGAAACCCTAATTTGTTTTAAGAAAATATATATATTATGTTATTTATTTATGTACAAGAAAATAAATAAAATATATACAAATGTTTTAAAAAATAAAAATAAAAATAATGTGAGAAAATATTATTTAAGTATAATAATAAAAATAAAATATATAATATTTTATGTAATATTTAGATGTTTTTTATTTAAGAAAATAAAAGTATATTATTAAAGAAACTATTTTTATGTCCAAAAAAATAATAAAAATAATAAAATAAAATATGAAAATTTTAGAAAACGTTTTTGGTAATTTTTAATATTTAGAAAAATAAAATAAAGTCAGAAACTAAAAAAGAAATGAAAAAAATATGAAAATATAAAATAATGGGCCAAGGGGGTGTCAACAGCAGGCCAGGGGTGCAAGTAGCAAGGAAATGCCAAGGCCCAGCCCAGATTCCATCATCTTCAACCTTGTGACAAAAATACGCGCGCCTGGTATTCAAAACTGGAAATCCTGCATACGTGCTCTAAAGCGAAAACTTGCAACATGAAAGTTATAAAGCATGATCATACGATTCTAACCATATAAAAAACTTAACCTAACTCTCAAAGACCAGAGAGAATTTCTCTGGCCTTAATTTCTAACCTAACTTTTTCAGAAAGTTCATCATTCAAATTCTCCCAGCTCAGTTAACTTAAATGAAATCTATGCATATGTATAGCTTAAGGGCAATAAGTACTGCATTTTTTATTCACAAACCTAAGCTTAATGATTCCTAAATAGAGAGATAGAAGTTTGAACTTTACCTGTTTCAGTTGAACTCAAGTATGGCAATGTAGGGGTTTTCAGTGAGGCCTGAGATACTTGTGAGCTTGCTTGAAGTTCCTTTGACCTTCCCTAATGCTTAGCTAGCTTTGAACTTGCCTGAATAAGCCTGTAGAAGTCAACCTGCACAGTCAGAATTCAAAAATGGTGAAGCTTGAAAACAAGGTTACAGTTGCTGGCCAATGGTTGGGATAGCTTAGGTGTGTTGTTTAGAATGTGTTTGAAGTGGTTTGGGGCAAAACGCACGAGTAGTTTTTGTTTTGGAAATCAAAATGCAGAAGCTGCCCTATTTTGCAAGTTTTTGGTGTTTTGGTGTTCAAGGATATTTGAGGACTGGCTAGCTCGTGTTTCTGACCTTAGGCAATATGCAAAAGTTGGTTCAAATGTTTACAACACTTGGTTTTATCAGATTGCAAAAGTTCTGTCCTTTTTGCAAGTTGACTTGGTTTTGAAGAAAAGTGTGAAGTAATCAAGCAAAGAGCCTGTACAGGCCTCCTTCCTAGCTGCACAAAGTTGTTGTACTTTGCCCTGAGTTTGTGGAGTTGGTTTGCTGCAAAAGGCTTGGTGCAATGCTCAAGAGAAACAAATTGACATAAAGCCAACTTTATCAAAGTGGCAATGCTACCTTTTTTCCATTTTTAGATTAATTCAATGTGTAAACTTCTAAAGATTAGAACATTGCCTTAATCCATTGAGTTTGCATTCAATTTTTGAGATTGGAAGGGTTTAAGGACCTGTAAGCAAGTACAAGCAAGGCTGGATTGAAATTGCAACTTGTAGCAACATGAAAAATGCCATGGATCAAAGTGACATTTTGCCAAATTCAAACCTTCGATTCTCCCTAACCATAAATGATTTTGGAGAGTTATTGGACATTTTGGAAAGCTTGTAACATGCTCTACAATCCATCTTTGAAATGCATTTTGATATTCCAATTGGAACTAGGTGAAAAATTGCCATGAAGATAGGTCAAAATCCTGCCTAAACATGGGATCCAAGCATCTTTTGGGAAAACTTTGTGAATCAAAGTTGTATATTTTGTGGAGGACTACAACTTTCATGTTTGAAGTTTTCTTTTAATCCAATTGCATCATGGTGAAAATGTTGGGCAAAGTTGGAAAAAAATAAGAAATTTTCATAACTTAGAAAATTTCTAAGTTATGAAAAATTTCCATTTTAAACCCTAATTTGCAAAATTAGGTTTCTTGGTGAACAAGTTTCATGTTTTGACACATCTTGATGAAAAATTACCCTTGGCACTTGATTTTGACCAAAAAGTCAAAGTTTGACTTTTCAGTGTACAATTGATTTTTGATCAGTTGACTGGAAAATTCATCTGTCAATCCAATGCTTTTAAGATCTTTTGAACCTTGTGATTAGGTCAAGATGATTCCATTGAGTCCTTGAATCCATTCTTGAACCCAATTTGCCATTGTCTAGGTGAAAAATCAGAAATTGCCCTTATATAGTCAAAACCCTAAAAATGACCATTTTGCCCTTTTGGTGGTCTGATCAAATTTCTTGAGGAGTTGTGGTCCAAACTTGATCAAATGGTTCATATGAGTTTATAATGTTTATGTGGATCAAAACTTATGAGGTTTGACTGTAAATTGGCCACAATTGACTTTTTCCCCAATATAGTTGATTTCTAGGTCAACTGTCCAATTGAATGGGAAAAAATTTGATTCAAGGTTTGAAACTTGGTATGGGCAATCTTATAAGTCCAACATGAAGTATGAAAGTCAATTTGAGCATTGAAAGTCCAAAAATCCCTGTGCAAACTCAAACCCTAATTCAGGTCACTAGTGCAAGGAGATGTCTTGAGCAAAGCAAACCCTAATCCTGTCTGGAGTCCAAAGAGTCTTGTGAGGGGAAATCTTGATAAAATGAGAGGGAAAATTTTGGGGTACAATAGTTGGTGTCCAAAAAATGCTTCGATTTGAAGATATAAGCCCATCAAGTCATGATATTTTTCATAAAACACTTAGTGAAAATTTTGACAAATTTAGGCAGATTTATGACCTAACTTCTTGGCCAATTTTCACCTAGATCCAAGATGATTTAGCCAAAATTGTTAACATGAAGGTTGTAGATAGTGTTTCAAGCTTTCCAATATATCCAAGAACTTGAAGAGATTATTTTTGAGCTAGGAGTTTCGAAGAGAAGAAGATGGCATCACAAACATGGATTATAAGTCATTTTTCATGAAGAACACATGATCCAATCTCATGCCATGCTGCATACTCTTGCTTTGAAGGCCTCTTAACTTGAAAATGTCACCATAATTAAATGTTTACATAAACTTTTGAGCTATGGTCCCCTTGATTCAAGCATTGTCCAATGCATCTTGCCATTTAAGAGAGAAAGATGCCATTCCCATTCTTGAAAAGCAAGCTTTTTGCAAAAAGTCCACTCCTCGAGACTCTAACTTGTTTTCTTTTACACACACTCAATCTACAAATTCATAAGAAACATGTTTAAAGTGTTTAACCATTCTATGATCAAAGGTACAAGGCATTGAAACTTGATTTTTCAAGAAAATCACATGTTGAGCTTAACATATGATTTTGAATTCTGATCAACTTGAGCTTTTCTAACCTTTCCCTGTAAATAGAGACACTATTTTGCAACCAAAACCACTAAAAAACAAGCCCTCAAATCCCCTTAATCTCTCCCAAGTCAGAATTGGCCAAAAATTACCATTTTAAAGCTTTTGAAACCTTAACTTCGAAACTCATCACTCTTATAATGATTGTCCAAACAAATCATTCAAACACTTCATACATCGTATAGAAGCTATCCATACCCCTGTTTCCTCACTGTAACATCATTTTCATCATCCACCAGTTTCAAAATTCACCATTACAACTTGACTTGAGTAGACCAATCCAGACACTTTCAAGGCAAAGTAAGAGTTGAAACATACTCACTAAGGTCCCAGGAAGCTAAAGAAATCATCATATTGCTTCTAGAAGTCGTGTAGAGGACATTGAATTTTTGCATCGAGAGGTAAGTTGTTCCAACTTTGAAATCTTGATACAAGCATCATTTGCACTTACTTTTAAAAGATAAAATGTAAATATCATGTCTATGAAGCTAACCATATCTTTAAATTTCATTTTTATTGACTGTGGGATGAGAATTTTGAAACTAAAATTTTGGACATTTAGGTTTTTGTTTGGTACCAATAGGAAATTCGTGAAAACCTTTGATTTATAGCTCTAAAAAATTACATGGTTGAATTCCTTGTAAAAAAATCAAGCAAGTTTGGTTTTTACAACTCTTAATTTGATTGAGAAATGAGGAAGTTGGAATTATTTTGAAAAAAATGGAAATATGTTGTTACAGTAACAGTAACGATGGATGCAGGGAAGAAGAAGATGAGAAAAATAAAATTTTGAAAATGAGTTTATTTTATATTTATTGGTAGTTGTTTTATAAATGGATGAAACAGCCACCACAGTGGCAAGCGCACATTTTCAAGTACCTCTGACCATAAGGACGTGGGTTTGAACCAATGTGAATCCCCCTTTTACATATTTTATGTTATTTTGTGATTTCAGAAGGCAGGTTTCACATATAATATCACACAAGCATTTTCTTAACGAGCATACGCGCGTGGTCTGGTGGAAAACTTTTAAGCTAATAACCTGGAGATCCTAAGTTCAAGCCTTGGCAGAACCAAGCTTATTTTTTTATCACTTGTTGATTTCACATTTTTTATGAAACTTCAACATTTCTTAAAACCTAACAAAACAACTCCTTTTGAGTTGATTTTTTGTACACTACTCATTTGTCATCTCTATTTTATGAATATAAAAAAATATCACAAAAAATATTTTTATTTTCATTATTTATAATTAAATCAAGATAGTACCTTTTAAAGGTTTTATTTCTAAAAAACACAAAGACATATATTCTTCTTAAATATTTCAATTCAAGTATTTATTTTATTATTATTATTATTAAATTAAACTCTATTATTTTCTTTTACATTATAAGACATTTTATTTTCCAAATTAATATTAACCAAAATCATTTTCTAAACAATTAAATTAGACTTAGAGTTTATTTTAATTAATTTAGATTTTTGGTTTTGTTAAATAATTAATTAACTTCCCTTGTAAATTAATTAGTTTTAGATTAATCTTAAAACCTATTCCATAAAAAACCACAAAAACAATTTCCTTTTCTTCTTTATCTTTACATTTTTTGTACATTCTATTATTATTCATATTCATTGGTTTGTAATAGTAATTAGGGCTTTATTGCTTTCCATCCCCATTTGTAATTTGTACTCCCCATTCCCAAAGCGTTGTAATAGTGTAGGACATTTACTTTCCACAATTTATTACTTTCCATATTATTGCTAGTAATTAGGGTTTGTATAGCAAGACTTAAAATCAAAACTATACAACCCTAACACAAGATAAATACATGAATCAAAAAAGCAATTTGCACATATGCACCTCTAAGTAACCCACACTTGTTGCCTCGAATAAAAACAGTCATGTACTTCGAATATGGAATGTTTTAGCAAAGACCCTCGATTAAAAGATCGTAGTCCCTCGATGACTTTTCGATGTTGCCTTCGGTAAACAATCTTAGTCCCGTATGACAAATTGCTAAGGTATCCTACAATGTTGCCTTCTATGACTGTATGATGACCCACGCCCGTCCCTTCACATCCAATGATAAGACTTTCTACTAACTAATGGTAGAATAGAACTATCTAGAGGAGGAGGAAAAGAACAAAGACTTTCTTTTGAGTATGTAGAACACTCGTAGTTGCTTGCTGTTTACAGTGATTTCTAGTAAACAACCACTAGTCTTCCAATTTATTGATTGTTATTGGTTACTTGCAGGATCGACTAGATTGATCCTAGGACACATGTGTCATAACTTATTTCTATGTTCATACCCATTATCTTGATGAATTTGTATTGTATGTTAGTGTTGAATGTGAGATTCTTAAGAAATATCTCTAAGATTGTCTATGGAAATAAACTGACTGTATAAAAGAAAGGCTTCAAATTAGACTTGAGATCTAATATTTGAATGTAAAGATAAAGAGTCTCTGAGAATGTAGCAGTTTCTGAAAATATGAAGTGTTTGAACAAAAGGATAAAGTAAAAGTGAAGTTTCTAAAGAGATAGAATGTGTGTAAAAGAAAGTAAAACAAGGAAATAAAAGGAAATCAAAAGATTTAAAGGCAGAAGTGTTGTAAAAGTGAACGAAATATGAAAAGACTTGTATTGAAATTGTAAAGAAACATGATGTCCAATACGTACATTTTTGTCTTCTAACTCGTTTCCCTTGAGTCACGGTAATTTGAGTGTTTGAGATTTTTTAGTACACGAAAATGAACATCCTCAATCTAACATAAAAATACCTATTTATAGTGTCCTGACCCTAACGGTTCTACTCTAAAATCATGCCACGTTTGAAGCATGCAGGCTTCTTACGTTTACTGACTTCCACGCGTCTTCTAAGAATGGCACTCCTATTTGAAATTCGAAATTTGTGCCAATCGAAGCATCTTACTAATTTTCTTCGTTTCGAAATAAACCAAATGTCTGGACCGTTTCCAATTCTGGCACCCTTGCATAAAGGAACTCTTTTATATTTTAAACACTAAAAAATCTAGATCGAAATCCATCATCTATCACTGGAAATCGAAGAGTCCTTTAGAACAATGGTTCTATATTTCCCACCAATATTTAACTTTGATATCAACCCCCTTGGGTGCTTATTCGAAATATTGTTTTGATAGTGGCTTCTTCTTAATTCGAAATAGCCAGCTAACAAATTTCCCCTCAAGAACATGTATTTCGATAGATATAAAGAAATACTTGTTTTTGATTTATCCATGCTATTTCGAGAGTATCAAAACTCATGATGACAACACTGCACACGATAGCAGAGTAAGTGTCCAACTTTCTGCAAAACGTCCAATCATCATACCAAAACGTGCAATCACAGCAGTTATAGCTAATAATTAGCAGCAAAACGTCACTTCCCTAGGAAGCAAAAAATCCACCTTTTCTCTTTCCAATGAGGGAGTTACACGTATCCCACCTTTTTCCAAAGGTCAAAAAACCTTTAAACCATTGAGGAAGGCTATAAAAATACTTCATCTTCTTCATTCCAACTTTTCCAAACTTGCTCATCCTTCAAACAACCAGATTTCTTATTTTCAGAGAAAGAAAAAAAAATTATTTTCACAATGTCTTCAGCGCTAACTTCCTCATCCAAGAAGTCTGGAAAGTCCAAGCAAGCTTCACCCTCCATTCTCAAACCAGCAAGCAAGATTATCAATCTTGATACTCAGGAGTTCATCTCAACCCCCAAACTCACTCAAGAACAAAAGGCTATCTATGCTTCTCAGGTAATCATTCCTACTACTGTTCTTGATAAAACCCTAGGAGTTATGGGTCCTCTAATCTCAACGGATCGTTTAGAAAAAACGAAGGGATTTTTCCCGCGTATTCAAAAGCCAAACCCATTGTTAATAAATCTATTCCTCCAAAACTTAAGGAAGATGAATCAGTTTTTAGGCTGTCAAAAACTTTAAAAGATAAAACATGCGAAACAGAAATGTCAAAACCTGTGAGAGATGTTTTTAATATGGACTATGTTACTGGGAATTTCAAACCCTTTCGCTCATGTCCCTCATCAGATCAACTATACCAAGATTGGCTTTCGAAAGTTGAAAATAAGAAATCCCAGGAATGGGAAAGCATAGGCATCCTAAATCTGATTCGAATGTCAAAATTAGGTTTTAGTTACAGCCAACCCTTCCTGCTAGCCTCCTTATACTTTTGGGATAGCACCTATAATACCTTCCATCTCCCTTGTGGAATGCTGACACCTACGTTCTTTGATATTGCTGCTATCACTGGACTCTCCCCTATTGGGGAAACTTTCGATCCAAATGAAGATGCAGATAACCTTATTGACTTTGATGTATAGAATTCCAGCTTCTCAAAATACATCAATTTCTATCACTCTGCTGAGGAAGAGGTTTCTGATGTTGAACATATAGCTTTTTTGGCACTGTGGTTATCAAAATATGTCTTCTGCAGTAAGTCTCTACAAGTTTCTAGCAGGTTCATCACCCTTGCAAATCAACTTCATCATGGTCGAAGGGTATGCATCAGTGAGTTACTGCTAACAAGCTTATATGAAAGCATAGGTGCTGCAGTTTCGAAACTGAAAACTTACGAAGCTGGCACTAATCTGCTTCTCGCTGGCCCCTTTTGGCTATTGGAGCTTTAGTTAAATGCAACCTTCGAACCATCTCTATCAACCTTTGGGGTTATTAATGAAGAACATCCTGACGTTGTAAATCGCAGCATTGAAGGTACTAGGTTTTTAAAACTAACCCCAAATGATGAAAGAGAAAATTTCAAGACATGCTTTGTTAACTACACAATGATTTTCTCTAAAAGACATAGATTTGACCCTTCAATGGCCCCTTTTGCCAATCAAAACTGTGGTCCAATTTGGTTTACCATGCCCCTTGAACAAGCCATCGAAGAAGAAATAATCAGGGACATTTGGTTCGCCTTTTTAAACCCTAGGCTTATTATTTCTAGGATCACGCCTGTGAAGAGCCAAGTGTGTATCCTTGCTTATTAACCCAATTTCGTGGCCCGTCAATTCGGACTATGCCAAATCCTACCTGAGCCTCTCTTCAACAAGAAAAGGGAGATATGTTTAGCATGGGTGCCTTACTCCTTCAAAGAAATCGAAACTCGTCAGAAGAAATATGATGGCTTTGCTGACTTTTCACTAGTCTTATTTACTCCTTCCTTTTATATGACAATATATTTTTATACTTGGTGGACGGCTTATTATTCGAAGAATATATTGAGCACCATCCAAATTCAACAACAACTGACGACAGCTTTTTCCTTTGTGCAGGAGCATGTCAAAAAAGGTAGATTTACTCATGTCAAAGAACTTAGAGCCTTCCAAAAATATTTCGAAATTGTCTATAATCCTATGGAAATACATCGAACTGTCTGAGAAGCAGCAAGAACTTTGAAAGAAAAATTTGAAAAACAACTTTCAAAAATTCGATTTCCTCCTTATGTAAAACCTGAAGATAGGTATTGGTGGGCTTTTAAACATCAAACACCAAAATTTCCAAACCTACCTACTTCAGAGCTGGCTTTAGCCTTTTTTCCTCCGTATCCCTGGTGGTTCGTTTGTGGGAACATTTTCCGTTTGTATGAAAATGATGCCAAGAAACCTGCCCAAAGGGTAACATGGGCTAAACGTGATTTAGACAATTTCAGGGGGCACCTTCGCTATGACTTGTCAGCCATGTCTATCACGTCTCAAAACGGCGAAGGTGCAGAACTGAAGAAATTCGAAGTTCCCTTATTCTTTCTAAACTTTATTTTAAACTTGACCATTTCATATTCTTTTTAGCTGTTCATCTAAAATCTTTGAAAAAGGACAAAGTTGTACCCAAGGCAGGCTCAACTTCTTCTTTGAAAGTGCCAATGACCAATATTGAAAATCCTCCTTCTGAACAAGAAGATGACTCCTCAAAAAAGAAAAAGGTAATACTCTACTCACTCCTTTCTTACTGTCGAAATTACTTTTTAAATTGACTGATTATTCTTTTCATTTCTCCAGGCGAGTGGATTACCACCCAAGTCTCCTAAGAAACGAAAACACGATAGTGCCCATTCTGAAAATGAATCAGAAAAGGATGAATACATTTCTCCTCTCAAACAAAAAAAGAAAAAGAAAATCAACAAATCTGGCGAAGGTTCTCAACTTGCCAATCCTTCAAAAAGCAAAGTAAATGTGACTGCTCCCAAGCTCAAATCCAAAGGACCTTCGAAGTCTCAGTCTTCGAAGAACATAATTTCAGAATGCATTGGTAGCAATGCAACTTTTGATGAACAAAAGGTAAATCTCACTCAATGCTTTTTAAAGTTGACTATGTAATCTTCTTTATGCTAACCCTTTGTTTCTTCGCAGAGCGTTCCTTTTTCTCTTTCTGATCCTCCTGACATTCAAGGCCAAGCTTCCAAACTTGCAGCCTCTCCTCAACCAGAAGGTTTCAACGAAGCTGTTTTAAATAAAGGTTCGTCCATTGCTGCTACTCCTGCAGGGACCGTCGAAGCCTTGGATCAACAAGCAACCTCGCCTCCATTGGTCGAAGCTTTAGACCAACAAGCAACTTCACCTCCTTTGACGAAGGGCCTCATAACTGGCGAACCAGACACAGTGCTCGAAACTCTCGTTATTGACAATCCTAGTGACTCTTCTCCCAGAAGGGTGCATTTTACTGACCAATCTGAAGAGGAAAGCGAAACACACACTGTGAGTCATTACTTCGTAGATGGTGAAGAAGATGAGGCGGTGCAAGAGGAGGTGGAAGTTCCTGTTCCTACTGGGACTATCTTCACTAAAAACCCAGATCCTCCAATTTTGACTGGGGAACAGAAAGAAGAGCTAAAACAGAGTAATCCCCTGAAATATATCAAGTTAATGCTAGCTCAACGGGATTCTTCTTCTAGTAAAAATAAATCTAAAAATTCAAGCCAAACAAAGGATAATGCCCCTCTTACTTCTCTCGACCAACTTCTTCAACAAGTCAACAAAACTATTCTTGAGGCTGACATTTTTACCATTCGAAAAGCAGATACTACAACCTATTTTTCGATGAAGAAGTTGCTTTCTCAGATAAATCTCAGCATTTGTCCGCTTGAAGTAAGTGAGACCATATATGATCTGCAAATCTTGCTCAATGAGGTTAGCAGTGAATATATTAGGGTTAATGATGCCGAGGCTAAAATTCGAACCAAACAAGAGGCTTTGTCTAAAGCTTATGACCAAATTTCAAGACTTTCTGAAGAAGCAGAGAAGTTGGAGCGTGCTAAAATCCAGGCCCAAGACAAGCATGATATTTTGGCTCGATCAATCTTGTTTTGGGAATCTCAGATTGAAGAACTCAAAAAGAAGATTGAGGGTGCTCGAAATGAGCAGGCAGCCTTGAAGCCTGTTGATGACAAAGAACTTGAAAATCTTGTCACACAAAGTCTTCAACAGATGGAGGTAGCTGAAGGAATAAGCGAAGAGATCAAGGGGCTCGAAAGCGTCAGAAATGCCACCCAATGCAAAATCAACTTATGCAAGAGCAAGTTTGCTAAGCTGAAACGAAACGCCCCTTTCTGATTTTCGAATGTATTTTGCTAATGCTTTTTTATTGTTAAGGATTGAACACAACCATTTTGGCATTTATATAATACATGTTGTACCCCAAAATTTTCCCTCCCATATTCTTCAAGAGTTATCAAGAATCACCTTCAAATGGCTCAAGGTCTCTCAAGGGATTGCATAGTCAAACATCCTCCTAAGCCAGTCAAAATTAGGGTTTTGGTTCCTTCAAAGAATTTGAGGTTTTCAATGGCTCAATCAAGTCTCATGTGCCCATGTACATTGTCAAGCATCTACATGTCAAGTTTCAAGACTCACAGCATCAAGTTGCACAGTCAAAACCCCTAATTGCTTCACAGTCAACTACAGGGGCAAAATGGTCATTTGGCAGTAAAAAGTCAAAATTTTTGGTCAACATCTTATTTTGAGCACACAATCATCATTTGATCAAGTCTTGATCATGATTCCTCAAGAATGGCTCAAAAATCATCAAGATGCAAAAGTTTCTATTTTTGGATAGCTGAAAAGTCAACTGTAACTTGACCAATGCATAACGTTTTCATGGTTCATCAGAAAAATCCCATCCAATGCTCATTTTGAAGGGGATGACATTTCCTACAACTCATCTTCACATTCCAAGTCCAAGAAATGCTCTCACAAAAAGTTATCAATTTCTACATTATAGGTCAATTTTAAAAGTCAACAAAAAGTCATTTTAAGTCAAAGACCATAACTTGAGATTGGTAAATCCAAATGACATGGGACCAAAGGCATTGGTTAGAGGACTTCAAGACCTTTCCAAAATGTCCAAGAACATGTTCATATGATCCAAATTGAGCAAGATATGCATTGGAGAAGTTGGGAAATATTTGTGAAATGGCAAAAGTCAACTATCCTTAAAACTTCAATTTTTGACAAAAGGGCCCACTTTCTTCCACTTGATTCAGCCTTGTCATGCCACCCACGTGTCCCATGATTAATTTCAAGATCAAATATTTATTTTTCTATTTTATTTAATTTTTATTGATTTAATTCATTTTAAATCCATAATAATTCAAATAAAATAAAAAATAATTAATGGAATGACATCTTGGTGACTTGAACAACTTTCATATACCATGTGCCAGCTAACAAATTCGTGCTAAGGCTATTTTGTGCATAAAATCATGGTTTTGCTTCAAGTATGGAAAGGTCTTTAATGGTGATCAACAAAAATCTCAAGACATCAATACAATGGATCCTTGGCCCAAACTTTGACCTAATTCTATTCCCATACATATGCTGAACCTAAACCTAATACCATTCACGCGCAAAACTGCTGCAAAGAGCCATTACCATATTGAAAAAAGTCAAGGAAAGTTTGAAACTGATCTTCATACTCCAGGCCTTTTCAAAGCGATTTAAGGACTCTAATACATTGCTAGCATTCCCAGGAACACACTGCAATCAAAAACAAGCCTCAAAGCTCAAGAACACGTGCTACACAGACCCACGGTTTGTCAAATTTTTTCATAATCACATACATTGATTCATGCATATTTAACGTCTTTTGTTGAGTGTTTTGTGTTCACAGGGACTGTACGAAACTTTTGGTACAAGATAATTGAGTTGTAGAGCCCTAAATCACAAACCACCATGGATGAATTTTAGGGTTTTCAAGCTCTTGAATTGGGGGTTTGTCATATAGGAAAAATTAGGCTTTGAAAGACCCATGGTTGAAACCGTCTGAATGAGACGAAGACACTGAGACCCTCGCGAACAATTTCTATTTCGTGTGCGCCTAATCGCTATTTTCTGTCGTCCTGTTTTGTGGGGGTTAAAAACCCCCGCTATCCAATCTCTTTTTTGCAGGCCAGGTGAAGAAGATGAAGACGTGTTAATGCATCATTGGTTCATTCAAACAAAGTGGCGCGCGCGTTTTATTTTCCAGCACATGCTTTGATTCTTGCATATTATAATTAATTGCTATTATAATATCAAACGTGCATAAGTGGATGGGTGGAAGGTGATGTGGTTGGTAAGCATTGGGACCTGGGTTCGATCCCAGGTCCCCCCAAAATTCCATATTATTTTTCCTTACATGCTTGTGTGTAGGTTTCCAAAAAGCACTCCATCATGCACCTCACATCCAAGCGCGCCAAGTGGCCATTCCCACAGATCTGAAGGCCAAGAGAGGATAACCACCATGATCCTCAATCAAAGCTTGTGCATCTGATTACAAAAGTCAAATGTGGCTGAAGGCTTAGTGGGCTTGAAATTGCTGCCTAACACCTCCATTCTGGGCCCAGACCCCCCCCCCCCCCCCCCCTTTGGTTCATTCTTTTTTTTTTCTTTTCTTCTTATTTTATATTTTTTTATTTTGTTTGTTTATTAATTATTTTTCTAATTATTATTATCATCACTAAAAACTAACATAATTAATTTTTCACAATAAAAAATTCAGAAAATAAAAAATGTAAATATTTTTATTATTCACTATTAATTATTTTGTAAATAAATTCATTAATTAATTTAGTTGTTTAATTAGGTTTAATTTTAATCTTTTTACAATAAATAAAAATGAATTAGACTTTAGGTTTTTCCTTTGACACTTTTAATTCCTTTTTATTTTATTTCATTAAAAAACATAAAAAACACAAAAACACTTTTTTCTTTTAAATAATTAATTAATTAGTAAATTAGGTTTAACATTTAATTTAATTGCAAAAAAAGGACAAATTACATTCTTTTCTCAAAAAGGGTCAAAACCCTAAGACTTTCCGGATTTAATTTCTTTCATGCATATTTTTAATTTATTATTTATTTGATTATATTGATGTAACTGTTTCCGAGTATGTAATAGTTAATTAGGGCTTTTATCGCTTTATTTACTTTTCTCGCATTTATTTCTAAACGGGTTTTGTTTTTGGCGATGTATAGACCCGCGCCTTGTAATAGTTAGATTTACCTTTTCCGCAATTTATTTTCCGCACTCTTAACTGTTAAAAATGCATGAAAGACTTGTATGAAAAATAAAATCAAAGTGTAGCTCACAAATAACATGTACAAGATAATATAACATGAAAACAACACACATGCACATGCCACTCCTAGGGTACGCCTCACTGATTGCCTCGAGGTGTTCGTCAAGTATAGGGTGTTTTAGAGGTCGCCCTCCTGTCTAAGATCCAGTTGCCTCGAAACGGTTGCCTCGGATAAAAGGATCTAGGACATTAGGGTTACCGCTAAGGTGTCCTACTATTGCTTTGGTGACCACACTGTCCCTATAATCGAATTGACCCGAATAACTCCAACGACGGTGCTACCCACCTCTCAATGGTGGGATAACACTATCTAAAGGACTCTTACACAGCCTAATTCCTTAGAGTAGGTAGATTTCTCCTGGGTACTTGCTCTCTCAAACAAACAAAACAACTTTTCACACTGACACTTTCAAAAGTTTTTCAAACAAATATTTCATACACTCTTGAGGACAGATACAAGAGTTACCTGGAAATGTTTCAAACGAAACTTTTTCAAAACCCACATACACTTGAAAAGCAAACAATTTTTGAAAACATAAGAGCAAGTACCTAAGAGCCCGTGGATAACCACGGATAGAAAGGGTGCTAACACCTTCCCTGTCTATAAATCTACCTCCCGAACTGAGAAACATCTTGAAAAGGAATTTTGCTGTGCTTTTGTCCTTTCCTTGTTGGAGAAAATAAAAGACGGTGGCGACTCTTGCTTACCGCGACATTTCGCGAACCAGCTTAAAAAAACAGTCAGTTCTATTTCCACCGATCACAATACCATTTTGGCTTTATGTTTATATACTTTTTATTTATTTATCCTGTAGTGATTCTAACCTCTTGCAAGCATGGCTTATACCTTTTTAAGTATTTCCCATTTACCCTCAAGATTCTTCTATCTTCTGCTAATTCCTCTATTTCATAAGCATTATTTGAAAATGTTTTCAAAACACGAAAGGGTCCTTCCCAATGGGGTGACCATTTACCTAATACTCTATTCTTTTTATCCATAGGTAATATAACTTTCCATACCAGCTCATTGGTTGAGAACAACTTACTTTTAACTCTTTTGTTGTATGCTCTGGCTACTCTGTCTTTCTGTCTTCTCCTAACTTCTAAAGCATATAGCCTATCTTCATCCATGTCCACTAATTCATTCATCATCATTTCCCAATATTGATCAGCTGGTATCTCATTTTGTCTTTGGATTCTCACTGATTGTAAGTGTATTTCGACTGGCAGCACTGCGTCGTGTCCAAACGTAAGTCGAAATGGAGTAGTATTCGTTGCTTCTTTAGGAGATGTTTGACATGCCCACAAAGCTTGGTCCAAAGTGTTGTGCCAATTTCTTGGCTTTCGTCCTACATGTTTCTTTATCAACCCTATTATTACTTTATTGGTTGCTCCCACTTGTCCATTAGCTTGAGCATAATAAGGGGTTGACGTGAGTAACTTAAATCCCATTTCTATTGCAAACTCTTGTATTTTTCGCCCTGTGAAAACTGAACCTTGATTTGTTGTGATACTTTCTGGTATTCCGAACCTGTAAATTATTTGCTTCTGGACAAATTCCATGATAGCCTCTTGATCAACATTCACTAGAGGAATTGCTTCGACCCATTTTGTAAAATAATCTATACCCACAAGGATATATTTCTGTCCTTTGGATGATGTTGGTCGAATTTCACCAATTGGATCTAATTCCCATCCTCTAAAAGGCCAAGGCTTAACAATTGAATGTAACTCACTTGCAGGAGCATGTTGAATACATGCATGAACTTGGCATTCCTCGCATCCTTTAGCAAATTCTATGCAGTCATTGAGCATAGTGGGCCAATACATTCCATATCGAAACAATAACCATTTCATTTTGTGACCTGCTTGATGTGCCCCACATTCCCCACTGTGCATACTGGACAATGCTAAATATGCTTCATTTTCTCCTAAACATTTGAGTAAGATTCCTTCTGGGGTTTTCTTAAAAAGTTCATTCTCTATTAGTATATAAGACAATTCCCTATACTTGATCTTTTTCTCTATACTTCCTGAAGGTTCTTTCAAGTAATTTATTATAGGACTTCTCCAATCTGTATCTGCCAAAGTATCAATATTTAGCACTTCGAATTCTTTCTGATCTGCATAACCAAGTTTCGAACTTTCTAAGTCTAATGGTGATAATTTGGTAGCCATTATTCTGCCTCTTGTTTCTATGAGGTATTGGAGTTTTTCTTTAGATGTCTTATATCCTGAGGCTATTTGAGCCAAGTCATTTGCCTCCTGATTATCAATTCTGGGAATATGTTTTATATCCACATATTCAAATTTCTTGAGTAACCTGTTAGCAATAACAAAGTACATGATCAAATTTTCTTTAATACACTTGTATTCTTTGGTTATCTGCTTGATGACTAGTTCTGAGTTTCCACTAATTTTGACTCTGGTTGCCCCCAATTCCAACAAAGCTTCAAGTCCAGTAATTAATGCTTCATACTCCGCTTCGTTGTTCGAACAGGAAGGGCCTTTTAACTTGTACTTGAATTTTGTTGGAATTCCCTCAGGAGAAATTATAAGGATTCCAACACCACTTCAGTTTTTATGTGTTGATCCATCGAAGGATAATTTCCATGAGTGGATCTCAACATAATCTAACACGAAGTCCTCACTCACAGAGTGATCCACTATGAAATCTGAAACTACTTGTCCTTTCATAGCTTTTAAAGGCTTGAAGTCCAAATTATACTCAATGAGCGCTAAAGCCCATTTTCCAATCCTGTTGTGCATGATTGGTTTTGAAAGCATATGTTTAATAACATCAAAGTGAGATGAAACATAAACATCAACTGGTTTAATATAATATTTAAGTTTTGTACAAGAGAAATACAGACAGAGGCATAGTTTTTCAATGCTACTATACTTAGTCTCTGCTTTATTTAGGACCCTACTAAGATAGTAGATGGCTCTTTCGACGCCATCATCATTTTCTTGGGCCAACATACTACCTATAGTTACATTGGAGGCAGAGATATACAGTCTCATTGGCTTATCTTTAGAAGGGGGTGCAAGTATAGGAGGATGCATCAAATAGGCTTTGATCTTCTCGAATGCCTCCTGATGCTGCGCCGTCCATTCGAAATTCCCTTGGTTGAGACGGAGGAGTGGAGAGAAAGCCTGAGTTCGCCCACTCAAATTAGATATGAATCTCCTTAAAAAGTTGATTTTACCCAATAGAGATTGCAACTCTTTCTTTGTTGATGGAGGTTTCGTCTCCATAATATCCTTCGTCTTGTTCAAGTTAATTTCGATTCCCTTCTTGTGGGCCACAAAGCCTAGGAAATCCCCATCCTGAACAAAAAAAGCACATTTAAGAGGATTCATTTTTAAGCCATGTTTTCTCATTCTTTCAAATGACTAGGAAAGTTGGGCCAAATGATCCTCATCATAAACAGATTTGACTATTATGTCATCAATATAAATTTGCATGAATGATTCAATGAAATCATGGAAAATGGTGTTCATTGCCCTCTGATATTTTGCCCTAGCATTTTTTATTCCAAAGGGCATCACTACCCATTCATAAGTGCCTAAGGCGCCTGGACATCTGAATGCAGTTTTGGGCACATCATCCTTAGCAATAAAAATCTGATTATACCCAGAGTATCCATCTAACATACTCAGGTATTCGAAACCCGCAGCAGAATCAATCATCATTTCTGCTATAGGCTTGGAATATTCATCTTTTGGGGTGGCAGTATTTAAATCCCTAAAATCTATGCAAATTCGTAAAGAGCCATTTTTCTTAATAACAGGTACAATATTAGCAAGCCATTCTATGTACCTTGTGGTCCTGATAAACTTGCATCAAAGGAGCCGTTCCACCTCTGCCTTTATTTTTGAGAGGATTGCTGGAGCGAATCGTCTAGGCATCTGCTTGATGGGCTTCTTTCCATCCTTGTTTGGAAGCCTATGTTCCACCAGTTCCCTCTTTAAACCAGGCATTTCATCGTAGTCCTAAGCGAAGCAATCTCTGTTTTGTTTGAGCATTTCTATCACCTTGCTTTTTAGACTGGGACTGAGTTTCACACTAATGTACGTAACTCTTTTTTCGACACCATCCCCAATATCAACCTCCTCCAAAGGATCTTGCGCCAGCATCTTAGCGCTTTTTGACTCTAGATCCTTCTCGAATCCCAAGGGTTCTTGATCATAAATGGCATCTAGTCGTTAATCCAATTGTCCATCACATGGTGGGGGTGAGTAGTCTCCCTCGGGATTTGTTATTCCTTTTTTATCTATGGCTTTGACAACCATGTTCTGTACTTCGGCTTCGAGATTCATTCTTCGCTTGTTCTCAACCAGATAGGCCGAAATCTTTTGGTAGTAATTTGACTCAGTCATAATGATCTTCGCTTGCCCAGCCAGTTGGCCGTACCGTCGAAGTCTCTCCATCTTCCTCAATCTCTTGCCCGTCCCACATGATTTCCCTATCCCATTGGAATCCATTGGGACGAAGGGTTAAAGAATAATAAGCGTTCTCATTGGGCTCGAAATATTCCTCAGGTGGATGACATGGCCCTATGTTGGCCATATTTCGATCGAAGTTTCTTTTGTCCACATTGTTGATTTCTGTCATATAGTAACTTTGGTCTGCTTCTATGTTTTCGACAATTCCATTATCTCTCCACAACACCAACCTTTGATGCATTGAAGAAGGCACTGCGCCAATTCCATGGATCTATTCCCTGCCAAGCAACATATTGTAGTTTGCCTTTGCAGTAATGACCATAAACATTGTTGGTCTTGTGAGGGAACTGTGATCGGTGGATCTGGAACTGACTGTTTAACGCTGGTTCGCGAAATGTCGCGGTAAGCAAGAGTCGCCACCGTCTTTTATTTTCTCCAACATGGACAGGACAAAAGCACAGCAAAATTCCTTATGAGATAGTTTCTCGGTTCGGGAGGTAGATTTATAGAAAGGGAAGGTGTTAGCACCCTTTCTATCCATGGTTATCCATGGGCTCTTAGATACTTGCTCATTTGTGTTTTCAAAAGTGTTTGCTTTTCAATTGTGAGTGGGTTTGAAAAAGTTTCATTTAAAGATTTCAGATCGACTCTTGTATCAGTCCTCAAGAGTAGTTGAAAAATTATTTTGAAAGCTTTTTGAAAAGTGTCGGTGTGAAAAGAGTTTGATTTGTTTTTTTGAATAGAGCAAGTATCTATGAGTCATCTACCTACCCTAAGGAATTAGGCTGTGTAAATGTCCTTAAGGTAGTGCCATCCCACCATTGAGAGGTAGGTAGCACCACCGTTGGAGGTATTCGGGTCAATTCGAATTTAGGGACAGTGTGGTCACCAGAGCAACAATAGGACACCTTAGAAGCTACCCTTATGCCATTGATCCTTTTTAATCCGAGGCAACCGTTTCGAGACGACTGTTTCGAGGCAACTTGTTTCGAGGCAACTTGTTTCGAGGCAACTAGATCAATGGACATAAGGACTCACTAAGACGTCCTATACTCGACGACCACGTTTCGAGGGGCAAGACAACAGTGAGGCGTACCCTAAGAGTGGTGTGTGAATTGTGTGTCATTTTCAGTTATATTTTATCTTGTCATGCATTGGGTGAGCTACGCTTTGATTTTATTTTAGGCCATACATTCTTTCATGCAATTATAATTTAAAAGTGCAGAAATTTAAATGCGGAAAGTAAAATCCTACGCTATTACAAGGCGCGGGTCTATACATCGCCAAAATACAAAGACCCGTTTTTGATAAAAATGCGGAAAGTAAAAGACCTAATTACTATTACAATCCTTGAGCAGTTACATAATATTCGAAAAGAAAATAAATGCGTGGAAAGAAATTGAAATTGAATGTCCGAGGGTTTTGACCCTTTGCTTGAAATTAAACGAAATTAAAATCTATTATTATTTAATTAAAGAAAAGAAGATGTTTTAATTATTTTTTTGGTATTTATGAAGATAAAGAAAATTAAAATTAAGAGGAAACCCTAGTTCTAAATATTTTAATTATTAATAAAAAAAATTAAAGTTACTCTAATTTACTAATTAATTAATATGCATGTTTATTTACAAAAATAAATAGTAATAATAATAATAAATAAATGAGAAAAAATTGATTAAGAAAAGGATGAAAAATGTTTAATAACCTAATTCTAGATATTTTTTATTTATTAAGAAAAAAGATTAAAGTTTAAAACCTAAATTAACTAAATTAATTTTTAACATTTATTTACAAAAATATTTTAATAGTGAAATAATACTAATTAAATATATTGTATTTTTTTGATTTTCTGTTTTTATTATGAAAAGAATATTATTTTAGGTGAATTAAATAAGAATAAGTAAAAGAATTAGAAAAAAGAAAAGAAAATAGAATTGAAAAATATACAAACCAAGGGGGGTTTTCAGGCCCAAGGGGAGGTTTTTTGAAGTATTCTGACCCATTAGACAAAAAGCCTTGTTTGACTTTCTGGCATCACGTGCGTGTTCATTGACTCCTGAGTACCGTGGTCTGCATTCTTTGGCCATTGGATTGGGTTTCATGGCCATTTGTGTTCTGGCTGTTGGCCATTTGTGTTCCGGCCGTTGGCCATTTGTGTTCTGGCTGTTGGTCATTTGTGTTCCGGCCGTTGGCCATTTGTGTTCTGGCCTCAACGTTCCTTAATCTTCTCAGGATGTCTGTCTCGCCATGTATTGGTGTCATGCATAAGTTGTTCTACTTTGGCCATTTGGCTTTTGGCCATTTGTGTTTTTGGCCATTTGGCTTTTGGCCTCAATGTTCCTTAATGAATCTGCATGAGATCCTGTCTAAATCTGCAGTGTTGAATCTCATGAACACATTAAATAAAATCATAAAATGCAAATAAAGCCAATATATAAAGAAATTTAATGTTTAGGCACAATATGGCATGTATGAATGATTATACCATTTTGATCATGGAGATCAAATCACTCTTACCCTTACTGGAAAATTAGTGACCCGAATGCTTTTATGCTCTTTGGATCATGGAGATCAAGCCAGCCTTATCCTTACTGAAGAAGTAGTGAGGTGTTGGTTTGTAACTGTGATGGCTTGTTTGTAGTGAGAGAGGGATTTGTAATAAGGATTTCAAGGTTTTAGGGTTCTTGAAAGAATTTGATATTCTAACAGTGTTGTGGCAAGGTTTTTTTTCTCTCTCTTTCTCCTCTGGTTTGTGTGAAAAGAAGGTGATTATATAATGGAAATTAGGGTAAAGAAAATGGGCTTTGAATGTGCAATTGGGCCTCCAATGTTCACTTGAGTTCGTCACTTTCCAGGCTAAATCGCAGGTACTTAAGTGCAATTTTTGAAGTTGAAATGTGAAAACAAAATGTAGCTGACATCGATAACTAACTCCTGTCCAAAAATCGGCTCAATCGGATAAACAGTGAATTAGTTATGAATTTTTTGAAGTTTCAGCTCAGACAAACTTATTTTGGGCTCCAGTGTCGACTCTGACACGTTCTTCAATAAAAAACTGGTATTGATCGGAGCATAATCCGGTCTCGACTTTTGAAGCAAAGTTGTAGATCTATGAGTCAGTGACCTTGTGTAAAAATATGAGCCCAATCCGATAAAAATTGACCGAGTTATGAATTTTCGAAGTTTCGGCCCAGATGAAATAATATTCAGCATTCAGGATTTTCAGCGTGTTACGCACTCTGAGCAAAAAACGAAGGCCTTTTGAATACCGTTTGAACTCAATACCTTCTGTGAAAATGTAGTCACCTCAATTTGTGAAATTTTGGCGCTAGAACCAGCTCGATACGATGAAAATAGACCAAGTTATGATTTTCTAAACATGACGCAAATAAACTTCTGTCACAAATTTTCTATGCAAAAATACTTGATAAATCCACATTTTTGAAGACCTTCTGATCGAAATTGGCTTCCAGATGTGAGAGATGAAAACGTAGATAATGTCAAGATGGAATTTTGGCCACCAGAACGGGTTCAAAACGAGTCACGATCTTCAAGTTATGAATTTTTTAGCGCGTAAAAACTGCACTTTCAGCACACTTTTTCACCATATTTCTTCGAGAAAACTCACACATTCGGATACCTTCTTTAAAGAATTGACTCTTGAGCCGAACCTGAATTTGAGAATATGTTATCAGAGATATCTTGGCGAAAGAATACCTGAATATGATGCGCCAGGTTGGACTTGTGAATTTTTCTTGAAATATTTTGAGAAATATGGGAGGGCAAATTTTGGGGTACAACAGTTGCCCCTGTTCAATCTTCTTAAACCTGAGGATGTAGATTGGCTTGCGTGCCTTTCGTGATCCAAAGGTGGAAGATGATTGAACACTAAAGTGCCCAGAAATTTGCACTCGCATGGTGTAGTATCAGCAATGTGATGTAGGGGGAATGGGCTTATAGATGCCATTTGGAAGTGATGGATGGGGGGATGGGCTTATAGATGCCATCTGGAGCTGTGACGGAGCTTTGTCGGGAATGGGCTTATGGATGCCATTTGGAGACTGTTGGTATGTGGATGGGCTTATAGATGCCATCGAGAGGTTGTCGATCGCGTAAGAGATTCCTTAGCGAGAACTTGCGTACCTGAGAAAGAAAGATAATTACCTGGCCTGTTATAGTGGGTTGATCTTCAAACTCTTCGTGTAGATGTGCCCTGGCTGGATACAGGTATCGAATCTTTAAACTCTTCAGACGTGCCCTGGCAAGATACAGGAATCGAATCTTTAAACTCTTCAGACGTGCCCTGGCAAGATACAGGAATCGAGTCCGGAGAATATAGAGAGGTTGGTGAGTTGTCTCTACTGACAGGTTATTTCCCTGGACGGGTGGTCTTTAACGACGGGTGTCAATAACGACGAGTGTCTATAACAACGAGTGTCTATAACGACGATTGTCTATAACGACGAGTGTCTATGACGATGAGTGTCTATAACGACGAGTGTCTATAACGACGAGTGTCTATAACGACGAGTGTCTATAACAACGGGTGTCTATAACGACGGGTGTCTATAACGACGGGTGTCTATAACAACGAGTGTCTATAACGACGGGTGTCTATAACGACGGGTGTCTATAACAATGGGTGTCTATAACGACGAGTGTCTATAACGACGAGTGTCTATAACGACGAGTGTCTATAACGACGAGTGTCTATGACGACGAGTGTCTATGATGACGAGTGTCTGTGACGACGGGTGTCTATGACGACGGGTGTCTATAACGACGGGTGTCTATGACGACGAGTGTCTATAACGACGAGTGTCTATAATGACGAGTGTCTATAATGACGAGTGTCTATAACAACGAGTGTCTATGACGACGAGTGTCTATGACGACGAGTGTCTATGACAACGAGTGTCTATAACGACGAGTGTCTATAACGACGAGTGTCTATAACGACGAGTGTCTATGACGACGAGTGTCTATGACGACGAGTGTCTATAACGACGAGTGTCTATGACGACGAGTGTCTATGACGACGAGTGTCTATCACGACGAGTGTCTATCACGACGAGTGTCTATCACGACGAGTGTCTATAACGACGAGTGTCTATAACGACGAGTGTATATAACGACGAGTGTCTATAACGACGAGTGTCTATAACGACGGGTTGTATCAGAGAAATCTTTAGGCATTGATTTAACTGGATTTGTATTCTTTAACTGGGTTGGTCTCTTTTGACTGTATTCGTCTACATAGCTGATCATTTAACTGTATCCTTCCTAAAAGGTAAAGGTCAGTCATATGCAATGCATGATATGAATCAAGCAACGATGTTCTCAACACATGAGATTGTATGATATGATGCGTATATGCATGTATCATGATGTATAACAATGTGATGTTATGAATGTATCTTCGTCTGGGAAAATAGATCCTTGACGGATGCCGGGAAGTCAAATCCAGGGCTGATGTTGAAGAGTGAGATTCTTCGTTTCCGTTGGGGATGATGATTGCAAGAATAACGGTAGGAGAAGATGACTCCGTTGGGGAATAAACTTGGAGAATAGATTACTCTGCGGGGAAAGAGAGGTACTTTGTTGAGGTTGATGAGGATAACTCTGTTGTGGGTTCCATTGATATGTTGGAAGATTAGATGAACTCCGCTGGAGGATAGGAAAAACTTCGCCGAGGACGGCCTTTCCGTGATAATTAGCTGAGGATAACCCAGTTATAAGCTCTGGTGGCGAAATAACCTTTGAATAAAACCGGGGAGACGCGTTCGCTCTGCAGGGAGTGAAGGTATCTTGGTCGCATTTTTCAGCTGAACTTACCTTGGCACTTCGGTGGACAGGGCAACCGAATCATTTAGACAACTCATTATTGCCCCAGTTTCTATTGGAGAAGAAGGTACCTGTGAAGGTGTTTGATGACTGCCGTTTGACAAATCTTCTTCTGGTAGGCAAGTGACGGGATGCCGGGACATAGTCGTACGCTTAAATCCCTAATTTTTGCCTGGACCTCCCTTTCGGGTTTTCAGTCCACCGGGATACCCATTTTTGCCCAAGCCGCCTTTTCAGGTTTTCGACTTGCCGGGTATACAGATTTTTTTCATTTTATCCCTCATTTTTGCCCGAACCCTTTTGGTTCGCCGGGAAGCCCTTATTTTTGCCTAGGTGTGTCAACCTAGCGGGTCTTTGATTACGCGTAGTATTTTTTCCGACTATGTCCATGCTCTCAGGATGTAGGGAGGTGCCCCTGTTATTGTGTTGCCACACTACCAGAAGATGTTTGGTCATGCAAGATTTGTTGCTGGGAATTCATGTACAATGCCCCAAGTGGCTCAGGCGGAGGTTTGCCCCTGGCTGTTTGGCATCTTGAGAGATTCCTTGAATCTTGACTGGACTGCCCCAGATGATGGACAATGATCAGGCCATGCCCCTTGATTGGAGGTGCTTTTGTTCATTAGGCATTCGTCGTGCGAATTTCTATGCTGTTCAAACAAAAAGTCATATGCAAACAACGTTATGTTAAAAATGCAAAGCTTATGTCTGTCTTGAAGTTTTTGAAAAATGCATTTTTCAGTAAAACCAGCAAATTTTGTAAAATGTGATGTCAACTCAATATTGTATAGCAAGCCTTAAGGAGTCAGGATACCTTTGGTAACAGTATACTTTCGAACTAACCCATGCTTCAGCTAGGACTTTTAAGGGTTGTAGCGTGGCCTGGTTCACGGTTTAAGAAACAAAGGATAAAGGCTCAAATTATTTGTACCCACCCGCTCTTCGTGATGTTCTTCAAACCTAAACTCAGTTGATCGTGCGTTAGACCTTGTTTGAGTCTTTGCTCTGAAATTCTAGTGATGGTTCGGATGTTGAACGTTTATTTGAATAGGCAGTCATTTTTGTTTGGTTTAGGGTTTGTAAGACCTCTTTCTTTTTCTTTCATTATCCCTGTTTTTTGCCTGAACTGTTTCCTTTTGGAATTACAGTCAGCGGGATGCCCCAGTTTTGTAAGTCTCCTTCATAGGTTTTGACTTAATGGGTTTTTATTTTGAGAAGTAATGACTGCCTGTCTGTATGATTGTTCGGAACCATCACTGTCTTTTGTTTTGTAAGGACCTCTTTGGTGCCATTCGTTATGCACTTGGATCAACTGAGAGACTACCCTGCCCCAGGTTATGATTAAGGGTTTCAAATTTCGAAAAGAAAAACTCCTACTTCTTTGGCTCAGAGGGGTTAACGAGGGATTATCTTCCTTATAAATCCAGTGTTTAGGAATTGAAACAATGCCTGTACCTCATCAGCGGGGTCTGTTCAAAAGCATACTGTAAAGATCGTAGTATCGTTTTCGTCATCCTCCCTCAAGAGGCTTAGAATTTTCAATCAAGAGTTGATCATCACAAAAATATGAAAACAGTTTGCATATAGTGAATACGAAATAATTAATTCAAAACAGACATGTGTAATGAATTAATGAAATAACCAAGTTTGACATGAAATAAAATGTTTGAACAATAAAAAAAATTACAATCTGAACATTCAAATGAACAAAAGTTTCCAATCCTAGCCATGTTTTGACAAGGGAGCAGTGGTCACATTCGGAGTCTCTGGAGAGTCGAGCTGGACTTCCTTTGCGTCAATCAGATCCTGAACCTTGTTTCTCAAAGTCCAACAATCATCTGTAGCATGCCCCGGGCTGTCAGAATGATAAGCGCAGCGAACGTTGGGGTTATACCTTGAAGGCGTCCTGTTGGGATTCTTTGGAGGGTCCATGAGAGTTACCAACTTGGTTTCCAGCAACTGTGGCAATATCTGTGACAAGGTCAGGCCGAGGGGAGTGAATTGCCTTTTGGGTCTCTCTTCCCTTTACTGATTGTGACGCTGAGGAGCGCCGGTCGGTTTTGCAATAACCACCGCGTTGACATCTTGGCGGTGTTCGGACCTATTCTGCCCTTTTGAGCCATAGACAGCACTAGATTCTCTCTTGGATGGTTTCTTCTCAGTGTTCGAGGAGTCACCATTATGTATTTTCCCCGACTTGATGCCAGCTTCTATTCTTTCCCCGGTCAAGATCAGATCTGTAAACCCAGCAGCAGAATTCCCAATCAGGTGGTTGAAGAATGGACCAGACAGGGTCCCCAAGAACATGTCGACGAGCTCGCGGTCAGTCAGAGGTGGTTGCACCCTTCCAGCAAGGTCCCTCCATTTTTGAGCATATTCTTTGAAGCCTTCGCCTGTACTCATAGACATCCCCTGAAGCTGAGTACGCGTGGGAGCAAGGTCGGCATTATACTGGTATTGCTTGTAGAATGCAGTGGCCAAGTCCTCCCAGCTGCGGATGTTGGCTCCATTCAGTTGATAGAACCAGTCGAGTTGAGTTCCGGCCAGACTATCCTGAAAGAAGTGAATCCACAAATTCTTGTCAGCCGTGTAGGGCTGGATCCTCCTTATGTAAGACCTGAGATGCAGCTTAGGGCAGGAGGCCTCGTCGTACTTGGCAAAGGCAGGTGCCTTGAATTTGTGCGGGATTACCACCCCAGGAGACAGACCTAGATCTTCAAAGTCCAGGCCGGGCACTTTTTGTATCTCCATAGCACTTAGCCGGTTTTCCAACTGTTTATACCTGTCCTCAGCTGGAGGGTACTGTTCATCATTATAATCGGTCTCGTTTTCGGAGACCACTGGACTAGGAACCTCTCTTTCATGGGGGCTTTCTTTCCCAATAGATGGGGTAGCCAGCTTAACTTCATTTTGTGACCCATTCCCAGATTTACGTCTCGGGTTGAACAACACTGTCCTCTTCTTCTTCTTCTTCGAGAGCAGAGTCTTCAGATCTTGTTTCCCCTGGGCCAAACTCATGATCAACTCTTAGAACTGGGCGTTCTGAGCCTGGAGGGCCTTGATGGATTGCTCAGTAGATGATTCAGGATTCATGACGATCGGATGAAATAAACAGCGAAGAAGGTAAGTGACCTGTCAAAAGGGTACCTGTAATGCAATGATGTGTATGTATGCATGCGATGTTTTCAAGGATCTCGCGGGGTAAACAAGAAAATTGTTAGAGTTTGGATCCGGTAGCTTGATTGAAGGAACTTCATGTTGCTGAGAGTCCTTCTTCAAGGGTCAAAGGCTCACCATATCCAGTGGGTCATAGCCCCTGACTTTAGTCATCATGTCTGGTTTTGATTTCCAAACAACCTTGGTTAGGGGAACCTTCTTCAAGAGTCAAGGCTCACCATGTCAAGTGGGTCATAGCCTCTGACTCAGATCATCAACCTGGCTAGAGGAAAATAAATCCCCTTTGCCCCTTGCTGGACATTCTGATTCATCATGACCTGCATCACAAGCCCTTGAGATCCTTGAAACGGATTAGTCCTTATGCGGGATGTATGCAATGGTATGATGTTATGCTATGCATGGGGTAATGTAGGTAAACCCTGTTATGAGTCCAGATTAAGGACTGTAAACAAAACTTGCAAGAAATTCGAGTGTCAGATAACAAGCATGCAATTAGTCAAGCTTGAAAGCACACAAGTCACATAAAGAGCCCTTAGAGTTTAGGCCAGCATGGGGTCTAGGTATTACCCTCTTGAAGTTGGTGGGCTCAACCTGTCCTATCAGAAGTAACCGGGTTCTAAGGGTCCCAATATCATTGGATTTCTTTCATTGTTCATCGTTTCGATTTAGCCACTGAACTGGCGACCGAAATATTCCAAGAAAATAACCCTCAATTGAGTGTAGTATCGAGTATCAACCAACCTCGGACTGCACCAAAGTCAGTTATCTCACTACCCTAAAGAGGCCAAGATGGTTCAATTAAGGTTCCTAAGGTCAGTTGATGCTTCACGACACCACGCGGCGGCCCCGTACTCTCCTTGACTGGACTCAAGGGTTACCGGTACACACCAAAGTGCCACATCAACGTAGCAGACTGCTTCAACCATGTCGGTATATCCCGCACAGTTCCCTCACAGCCTTGTTGCTACTTTCTAAGAAGGTATCCCCCAGATCCGGGTTAGGATCTATAGAACTCCCAAGACAGTACCCACAATAATAAAGCAAGCAATTCAGACAATTGAAAACACAAGTGATCTTAGTCCTAAGGTACACCTCACTTTTAAAGTATCCCCAACAGAGTCGCCAGTTCTGTGATCGGTGGATCTGGAACTGACTGTTTAACGCTGGTTCGCGAAATGTCGCGGTAAGCAAGAGTCGCCATCGTCTTTTATTTTCTCCAACATGGACAGGACAAAAGCACAGCAAAATTCCTTATGAGATAGTTTCTCGGTTCGGGAGGTAGATTTATAGAAAGGGAAGGTGTTAGCACCCTTTCTATCCATGGTTATCCATGGGCTCTTAGATACTTACTCATTTGTGTTTTCAAAAGTGTTTGCTTTTCAATTGTGAGTGGGTTTGAAAAAGTTTCATTTAAAGATTTCAGATCGACTCTTGTATCAGTCCTCAAGAGTGTTTGAAAAATTATTTTGAAAGCTTTTTGAAAAGTGTCGGTGTGAAAAGAGTTTGATTTGTTTTTTTGAATAGAGCAAGTATCTATGAGTCATCTACCTACCCTAAGGAATTAGGCTGTGTAAATGTCCTTAAGGTAGTGCCATCCCACCATTGAGAGGTAGGTAGCACCACCGTTGGAGGTATTCGGGTCAATTCGAGTTTAGGGACAATGTGGTCACCAGAGCAACAATAGGACACCTTAGAAGCTACCCTTATGCCATTGATCCTTTTAAATCCGAGGCAACCGTTTCGAGGCGACTGTTTCGAGGCAACTTGTTTCGAGGAAACTTGTTTCGAGGGGCAAGGCAACAGTGAGGCGTACCCTAAGAGTGGTGTGTGAATTATGTGTCATTTTCAGTTATATTTTATCTTGTCATGCATTGGGTGAGCTACGCTTTGATTTTATTTTAGGCCATACATTCTTTCATGCAATTATAATTTAAAAGTGCGGAAATTTAAATGCGGAAAGTAAAATCCTACGCTATTACAAGGCGCGGGTCTATACATCGCCAAAATACAAAGACCCGTTTTTGATAAAAATGCGGAAAGTAAAAGACCTAATTACTATTACAATCCTTGAGCAGTTACATAATATTCGAAAAGAAAATAAATGCGTGGAAAGAAATTGAAATTGAATGTCCGAGGGTTTTGACCATTTGCTTGAAATTAAACGAAATTAAAATCTATTATTATTTAATTAAAGAAAAGAAGATGTTTTTATTATTTTTTTGGTATTTATGAAGATAAAGAAAATTAAAATTAAGAGGAAACCCTAGTTCTAAATATTTTAATTATTAATAAAAAAAAATTAAAGTTACTCTAATTTACTAATTAATTAATATGCATGTTTATTTACAAAAATAAATAGTAATTATAATAATAAATAAATGAGAAAAAATTGATTAAGAAAAGGATGAAAAATGTTTAAAAACCTAATTCTAGATATTTTTTATTTATTAAGAAAAAAGATTAAAGTTTAAAACCTAAATTAACTAAATTAATTTTTAACATTTATTTACAAAAATATTTTAATAGTGAAATAATACTAATTAAATATATTGTATTTTTTTGATTTTCTGTTTTTATTATGAAAAGAATATTATTTTAGGTGAATTAAATAAGAATAAGTAAAAGAATTAGAAAAAAGAAAAGAAAATAGAATTGAAAAATATACAAACTAAGGGGGGTTTTCAGGCCCAAGGGGAGGTTTTTTGAAGTATTCTGACCCATTAGACAAAAAGCCTTGTTTGACTTTCTGGCATCACGTGCGTGTTCATTGACTCCTGAGTACCGTGGTCTGCATTCTTTGGCCATTGGATTGGGTTTCATGGCCATTTGTGTTCTGGCTGTTGGCCATTTGTGTTCCGGCCGTTGGCCATTTGTGTTCTGGCTGTTGGCCATTTGTGTTCCGGCCGTTGGCTATTTGTGTTCTGGCCTCAACGTTCCTTAATCTTCTCAGGATGTCTGTCTCGCCATGTATTGGTGTCATGCATAAGTTGTTCTACTTTGGCCATTTGGCTTTTGGCCATTTGTGTTTTTGGCCATTTGGCTTTTGGCCTCAATGTTCCTTAATGAACCTGCATGGGATCCTGTCTAAATCTGCAGTGTTGAATCTCATGAACACATTAAATAAAATCATAAAATGCAAATAAAGCCAATATATAAAGAAATTTAATGTTTAGGCACAATATGGCATGTATGAATGATTATACCATTTTGATCATGGAGATCAAATCACTCTTACCCTTACTGGAAAATTAGTGACCCGAATGCTTTTATGCTCTTTGGATCATGGAGATCAAGCCAGCCTTATCCTTACTGAAGAAGTAGTGAGGTGTTGGTTTGTAACTGTGATGGCTTGTTTGTAGTGAGAGAGGGATTTGTAATAAGGATTTCAAGGTTTTAGGGTTCTTGAAAGAATTTGATATTCTAACACTGTTGTGACAAGGTTTTTTTCTCTCTCTTTCTCCTCTGGTTTGTGTGAAAAGAAGGTGATTATATAATGGAAATTAGGGTAAAGAAAATGGGCTTTGAATGTGCAATTGGGCCTCCAATGTTCACTTGAGTTCGTCACTTTCCAGGCTAAATCGCAGGGACTTAAGTGCAATTTTTGAAGTTGAAATGTGAAAACAAAATGTAGCCGACATCGATAACTAACTCCTGTCCGAAAATCGGCTCAATCGGATAAACGGTGAATTAGTTATGAATTTTTGAAGTTTCAGCTCAGACAAACTTATTTTGGGCTCCAGTGTCGACTCTGACACGTTCTTCAATAAAAAATTGGTATTGATCGGAGCATAATCCGGTCTCGACTTTTGAAGCAAAGTTGTAGATCTATGAGTCAGTGACCTTGTGTAAAAATATGAGCCCAATCCGATAAAAATTGACCGAGTTATGAATTTTCAAAGTTTCGGCCCAGATGAAATAATATTCAGCATTTAGGATTTTCAGCGTGTTACGCACTCTGAGCAAAAAACGAAGGCCTTTTGAATACCGTTTGAACTCAATACCTTCTGTGAAAATGTAGTCACCTCAATTTGTGAAATTTTGGCGCCAGAACCAGCTCGATACGTTGAAAATCGACCAAGTTATGATTTTCTGAACATGACGCAAATAAACTTCTGTCACAAATTTTCTGTGCAAAAATACTTGATAAATCCACATTTTTGAAGACCTTCTGATCGAAATTGGCTTCCAGCCGTGAGAGATGAAAACGTATATAATGTCAAGACGGAATTTTGGCCACCGGAACGGGTTCAAAACGAGTCACGATCTTCAAGTTATGAATTTTTTAGCGCGTAAAAACTGCACTTTCAGCACACTTTTTCACCATATTTCTTCGAGAAAACTCACACATTCGGATACCTTCTTTAAAGAATTGACTCTTGAGCCGAACCTGAATTTGAGAATACGTTATCAGAGATATCTTGGCGAAAGAATACCTGAATATGATGCGCCAGGTTGGACTTGTGAATTTTTCTTGAAATATTTTGAGAAATATGGGAGGGCAAATTTTGGGGTACAACAGGAACCAACTGTCAAGTTAACTTGTTATGAGGTCTAACATCTGAATCTTGCATGCCTATCCTTTTTAGCATGAATTGAGGCATAAAATTAACAGCAACTCCACCATTCACCAGAACCTTGTTCACACCATATTGCTCCACCTTTGCTCTGATGAATAAGGGTTTTAGATGGTTCTTCATTCCTTCATCTGGCTTTTCGAAGAAAGTGTTTTGCTCTTCGACCGCTCCATTGTTCATCACATAATAGAACACTGGCCTATGCCTGGCCATTTCGTCCTCGTCAGTCTCCTCACCAGCATAGACCTCTGTATCCTGATTGTACTCACAAGGCAGCACCGACACTACATTGCAGTTTGCATTAAAGAAGGATTCCCCCTCTGATTCGAAGTCATCAGTCATCAAGTCCTCTTCGTTTGCAGCTTCCTTCTGAGCCTTATTTTCTTCAGTGTCCTTCTGTGGTGAAAAAAGTTTCCTGGACACTGGGGGTTTGCCCCCAGTCTGGTTCACTGATGTTGGGTTATTAGTACTAGATTCACCTATCCCCATAGGCTTCGAATCCCTTTCTGCTTTTTTATTTCTCTGGTGTCTGCGCCATTGAGAGTGAGACATTGGATTTCTGCCTTTGTAATTCTCCAGTCTTATTTTCTCCCTCCTATTTGAATTGAATTGCCTCCTGTAAGCCATCGCAGTCCTGCCTCCTTGGTCATAGCTGTGCCATTTCCCTTTTCCCTTATCAACGTTCACCTACAGCCATCTGTCAGTGGGGATCTCTGCATGTAATTTAAAGGAAACTCTCTTTGCTCCCCTAGGGTAAGGTCTATCTGGCCTCCTTGGCATATTTCTGCCAGTGTTAACAGGATTCGAAGGCATTCTGCCTTGGTTCCCCCTGCCTGATGCAAACGGAATCCTCTCGAACGCTTCAGCCATTTCTTTATCATACACCACTGCACATCTGGGACATATTAAACACTTTGTTCCAATCTTGTGGCAACGAACCAGGAATTCGAGCAGACTTTCATCAGCTTTTGGATAGACTCTGTACAATTGGTTGTCTTGCCTCCAATTGACCCCTATTCGTTCGCGCTGGGCCCTTTCGAATTCAGCAGCAACTCTGGGGTTGCAAATGATGTTGCACCTTGGGCACAGCAACTTATCCTGGTTTTTCTTATGACAGTGGAAGAGGTATTCACGCAAACCCGCGTCTTTTATAGGTAAGTTATCTCTTCTTTGTTCTCTCTCCCTCTCCAAGCAGTGTTCCACTTCTTCCATTTCAGCGTTGGGCTGTTCGAAGTCCACCATATTTACTCCCAGCATTTGATCATCAGAAATTTTGACTTCTTCAAATTTCACCCTGAGGCCCTCAGTGGCCTCAGTTAATTGTTTGTCAATTAATATCTTTGCTTTGAGCACCTTTGGGAGGCCATCAGTAGCCTCTGTTTCGTTCTTAATCAGGATGAAGTCCCCATCCTTTTCGATTTCCTCTTTCGATTCAACTTTCCCCTCAGCAATTTCTACTACATTGATGTCCAGAGGTTCAGCATAATTAGTCTCCGCCATCAGCAATGGATCTGTATCAACTTTCATTGGATTCTTCCTTTTGTCTGAGAACTTCAGCCTGCCATATTTGATTGCATTTTGTATCAGATCCCTGAAAAGAAAAAATTATGAGGTTTTATGGCCTAAAAAGTTGTGATATTTACAAAAGCCCCTCTTTTTCCTTTGTTCCACGGAGGAACCTTAAGGTTATGAGGAACTATTAATTGGCCATCTTTAACAAGCAGATCAAATATCTCATCACATTTAGTTATATCGAAAGTATAGATCTTCTTAGGGAATTTATCATTCCTTTCACTTTCGACAGAATCCTTTCCATTGGAAGGAAGCAGAACTTTGCAAGCATAAGGGGGTGCTTCCTTTAGTTCTGTAAGATCTATTTCGAACTGATCGAAATCATAAGGGTCTTGAGAATCATCTATGTTTTCCTCTTCAGCCTCTATGTAGGCTATTCTCTCTTTCTTATGATTTTTACTAGCCCTAGCTTTTTCAGCTTTTAACCTTTCGACCTGACGAACTATGTCCGCTAGTTGGGCCATATCTCTAAGATACTGTGTATCCAATTTCTTTCGAATGGAATAATCTAGGCCCCCAGCAGCCATTTCGACTAATTCATGTTCAGGGACCACTGTGAAGCATCTAGATTTTAATAAACGGAAACTATTCAAATATTTATCTATTGGTTCAGTGAATTTTCTCTTAATGCTTGCCAATTCTTTGAGACTGATTTTAGACTGACCCATGTAAAATTGTTCATGGAAAAGTCTTTCTAAATAAGGCCATGTATCCACAGATCCAGGGGGCAAGGTGGTGAACCAAGTGAAAGCGTTCTTTGTTAGAGAACTTGGGAAGTATTTTATCCTAAGATTTTCATTATTTGCTATATCTCCTGCTTCGGTTAAATACCTTGCTATATGCTCCACTGTTGATTCACTCGTGTCTCCAGCAAATTTCGTGAATTTAGGAACTTTAAAGCCCCTGGGTAATTTTGTTTGCAGAACATAATCTATAACAGGAGATGTATAATTTGGCCTCCTAAATCCTGAATTTAAACCATTCTGGGCCATTATTCTTTCAATCATGGTGGTGAGGTTATTTTCTGCCACTAAATTATCATTTCTAATTCTATGAACAATTTCGTCTGCATTTTGGTCCCTATTCACCATCATTATAGGTCTAGGCTGTTCATTATGAACTTCCTGAACCTCCTGGTCTCTTAATCTTACCCATATATTTCTTTCTTCGACCACTTGTACAGGGGGTCGAATTTGTTTAATTATGGGTTCTTCATTTCGAATCACCATCGGATTCTGCCTGCGCCTTGCAGGCGCATTAGGGGCACCCAAAAAATTTGCTATTCTGGCCATCTGGGCTGCATTTTCCTGGTTTGTTCTATTTATATTCAGGATTATGGGATTGAAAATAGCATTCATTTCGCGGGCTAGGATTCCTACCATATCATGATTGCTATCATCCATTTGTTGCCTAAGCGCTGCCTGACTGTTAGTTGTAAGGGTAGGCAACTGGGCGAAGTTTCCTGTATTCTGGAAATTTGTACTTAAATGGTTCATTCCTGAACCAGACCCTTGGAGCGGGGACGAAGTTGATGCATTATGTAACCCTGCCATAAATGAAGTTGGCATTCCATACTGAGGGTTTCTGGTTCTCAAAGGTTCGAAACCTGGAGGCCTAGGGGGGGTCGAATACTGTTGATTCCCTACGTGCGGCACAGTTTGCACTGAGGACACGTTTGATGGCATTTCTAATGTACTTACTAGAATCGTATTCGAACTGCCAACAAGGATGGCACTGGAGGCGTCAATCGAACTTGAAACAATTGTTGCAGCCTCCTGTGGGGGATTTTGCACTCCCTCTTGGTTGGTTGTGTTAACCATTGTTTTGGTACGTTGTTTTCTGGGTATATATGGATTATTCCTCTTTACTTTGCCGCTTCAAAGGTTCATGTACCGAAACGCGCTCCACACTCAGAAGATCCCAAAATTCTCTAAACGGTTTGCTAGAACTTTTTATTATGACACGGTCCCACCGGGTGTGCCAATTTGTTTACAGTGATTTCTAGTAAACAACCGCTAGTATTCCAATTTATTGATTGTTATTGGTTACTTGCAGGATCGACTAGATTGATCCTAGGACACATGTGTCATAACTTATTTATATGTTCATACCCATTATCTTGATGAATTTGTATTGTATGTTAGTGTTGAATGTGAGATTCTTAAGAAATATCTCTAACATTGTCTATGGAAATAAACTGACTGAATGTATAAAAGAAAGGCTTCGAATTAGACTTGAGATCTAATATTTGAATGTAAAGATAAAGAGTCTCTGAGAATGTAGCAGTTTCTGAAAATATGAAGTGTTTGAACAAAAGGATAAAGTAAAAGTGAAGTTTCTAAAGAGATAGAATGTGTGTAAAAGCAAGTAAAACAAAGAAATAAAAGGAAATCGAAAGATTTAAAGGCAGAATTGCTGTAAAAGTGAACGAAATATGAAAAGACTTGTATTGAAATTGTAAAGAAACATGATGTCCAATACGTACATTTTTGTCTTCTAACCCGTTTCCCTTGAGTCACGGTAATTTGAGTGTTTGAGATTTTTTAGTACACGAAAATGAACATCCTCAATCTAACATAAAAACACCTATTTATAGAGTCCTGACCCTAACGGTCCTACTCTAAAATCATGCCACGTTCGAAGCATGCATGCTTCTTACGTTTACTGACTTCCACGCGTCTTCTAAGAATGGCGCTCCTATTTGAAATTTGAAATATGTGCCAATCGAAGCATCTTACTAATTTTCTTCGTTTCGAAATAAACCAAATGCCTGGACCGTTTCCAATTCTGGCACCCTTGCATAAAGTAACTCTTTTATATTTTAAACACTAAAAAATCTAGATCGAAATCCATCATCTATCACTGGAAATCGAAGAGTCCTTTAGAACAATGGTTCTATATTTCCCACCAATATTCAACTTTGATATCAACCCCCTTGGGTGCTTATTCGAAATATTGTTTTGATAGTGGCTTCTTCTTAATTCGAAATAGCCAGCTAACACTTGCTCAGAAACATTTCAAAACAAAACATCTTTCAAACACACAAACACTTTTATGAAATATTTTCAAAAGTTAACACTTTGTATACATTCTTATAGAGACGAGAATCATTACAAAGTTCTCCTAAACAAAGGCACTTTTAAAAAATACTTTCAAACAAACACAAACACATTTACAAAGCATTTCAAAATGAGCTAGCAACTAAGAGCCCGTAGATAACTACAGATGAAAAGGGTTCTAACACCTTCCCTTTTCATAACCTACCCCCCGAACTCAAGAAAATTCTCAAAAGGTCTTTCTTGTTCTTTTCACCCTTTCCTTTATTGGCTAAAAGGAAATTCGGCGGAGACTCTTGCTATCCGCAACAATTGCGATAAAACGCAAAACACCCAAGCCAGTTCTCCTACCGTATTATAGAATTGGAGACTCTGCTAGGAACAAACTTAAAAGTGGGGTTACCTTAGAGATTAGTTCATATTTAAATGCTTTCATTGCTTGACTTACTTGCTTTACTCTTAAAAGGGTTGCTTTGGGTTTTGAATAGATCCTCTACCCAGATCTGGGGCGCACTAGGTAAGTAGCAATAGATTATAGGCACTGGGCGGCTTAATATCAACACAATTTAAGTGATGGCTACATTAGTGCAACACATTTGTTGGTACCGGTGTCCATTGAGTCCAATCAAAAAGAATATGGGGCCGCTGTATGGTGTCATAAAGCACTAACTGACCGTAGAACTTTAGTTGAACAAAGTGGCCATTAGAAAGTAGTGAGATATCTAGCTTTGGTGCAAGACTAAAGTCGGTTGGTACTCGATACTGCACTCATTGAGATCGTACTTTTGGGATATTTTGGGCGTCGTTTGGATGCTTGAGCTAAAACAATGCCCAGTGAAGAAAGATCGGTGATATTGAGATTCCTTAGAACCCGTTTACTTTTGTTAGGACAGGTTGAACCAACTAAAGAGGGTACTAACCTATAAACCCCATGCAAGCCTAAACCTAATACCTTGTATGCTTGTTTGTGTGTGATTATTTATTCATAAACATCATGACATCATGCCATAGCATTTTCACTAACCATTTTAAGGACTTGGGGATTTATCTTTTCTCTATTTTGTAGGATATGGCTTCTACCCGCAGAAATACAATCTGAATCAACATTGTAAGGGTACCCCATCAACTCAAAGAGTCAGCGTCAAGGGTTCCTAAAATTTCTCCGTTCACCAAAAGATATGGTCGACTTCTCAACCTGGCTACCTCAAGCTTTGACGAAGACATGTTGAAGGTTCTCTTTCAGTTCTTTGACCCCGTACATCATTGTTTCACCTTTCCTGATTACCAATTGGCACCTACAAGGAAGGAATTCTCTCAACTACTAGGAGTGCCTATTTTTGATCAAATAACCTTCACCAGTCTAGAGAAAGTTTCAAGACCTGAGGTTATTGCCAAGGCCTTACATTTGAAGAGTTCTGACATTGTATCTAATTGGGAGACAAGAAGTGGGGTCAAAGGCTTTTTGGCTAAATTCTTGATGGAGAAGGCTCTATTATTTTGGGAGGCCATGGACTTGCAAGCTTTTGAAGAAATTTTGGCTCTTCTAATCTACAGTTTGGTACTGTTCCCTAACCCGGACCAACTCGTGGATGTGAATGCCATCAAAATTTTCCTTACCCGCAACCATGTGCCTACATTGCTTGGAGACATTTTGCACTCTCTTCATACTTGCACTATGAGGAAATGAGGGACTCTTATGTGTTGCTTGCCTTTGTTGTCTAGGTGATTTATTTCGCACCTCCCTCGATCGATATTGAAGAATGAGCAAGGCTTGAGATGGTCTCAAAGGTTGATAACGCTCTCTCATTCTGATATCCATTGGTGCTCTCGATCTCAAGAAGACATTACTATCATTTATCGTTGTGGGGAGTTCCCTAATGTCCCACTCTTGGGCATTAGGGGAGGTATCACTTATAACCCTTCTCTAGCCTTACGGCCGTTTGACTATGCTCGAAAAGATGGTCCCCATGACGCGCTCATTAAAGGAATTGTATTCGACTATGAGAATGATGTTCAATTTTATCATCAAAGCTTTGTGCATGCTTGGGGCAAGGTAAGCAAGGTTGATAGCAAGACTTTGAGGCATAAGAATTTCATCCCTCTTGAGCCTTACCTAAAACGGGTACGAACTCGTGCTCAAAGTCTCATGAAGCTGTATCCAGCCATCCTACCTGTGATTATGGAACCAGTTTGTTGTACCCCAAAATTTTCCCTCTCATTTATCAAGTAATCTCTCACAAGATCTCCTTTAGTTCAAGACTGCACGAGGGTTGATCAGCTCAAGACACCTCCTCAAGCATTGATAACTGAAAATTAGGGTTTGAGTTTGCAAAAGGACAAATGGACTTTTAATACCCCATATGACTTTGATGGATCATTTTGGACCCTCAAGATTGCTCATGTCAAGTTTCAAGTCTTGGATCACATTTTTGCTCAGACAATTGATCAGTTGACCTAAAATCAATTATATTGGGTAAAAAGTCAACTGTGGTCAAATTACAGTCAAACTTCATAATTTTTTATCCATATCAACATTATGAACTCATATATGTCAATTGATCAAGTTTGGATCATAATTCTTCAAGAAATTTGATCAGATCATCAAAAGGGCAAAATGGTCAAAATTAGGGTTTTGACTAAGAAGGTGCAATTTCTGATTTTTGACCTAGAAAATGACTTATTGGTTTGAGACATGATCTCAAGGATTCAAATTATTCATTTTGACCTAATGGCATGGCTCAAAATATCTCTCAAGATGAATTGATTGACAGTTGATTTTCAGTCAACTGATGAAAAGTCAATTGTACACTAAAAAAGTCAAACTTTGATTCTTTGGTCAAAATCAAGTATCAAAGATCACAATTCATCAAGACATGTCAAAATATGAAACTTGTTCATCAATAAATCAAAAAGTCAAGATTTCATTTTGAAAAGTCAAAATTTCTAAACTTAGAAATTTTTCTAAGTGTTGGAAAATTCATATTTTTTCACAACTTTGAGCCAAAATTCCACCATGATGCAAGATAATTCAAAGGAAACTTCCAACATGAAAGTTGTAGATCTCAATGAGATCAAAAACATTTTATAACACAAATTCTTCTATAAATTCATGTATTTAAAGTTATGATTTTAAGAAGACATGTTCATAAAACTTGAAAACTTAGTAAAATTTTGCCCTAGTTTAGGCAGGATTTTGACCTAACTTCAAGGCAATTTTTCACATGGTTCCAAGATTAATCTTCAAACATTTCCAACATAGAGGTTGTAGAGGATTTTACAAGCTTTCTAAAATTTCCAATAAGTCATTGAGATCATACTTGAACAAGGAGAATCGAAGGCAAGAAGTTAGGGTTTGATTCTTGTTTTGCAAGGCAAATTTGTGAAGAACACTTGATCCAATCTTCAAGCATGTTGTACAAATCTTGCTTCGCAGGATTCAAACTTGATAATAACTCAATAATTAAATATTTGCACAACTGATAGAGCCATTTTCCAAGAATTTGAGCCATTATCCAAGTTGCATTTCCATTTATGGCACAAAGTTACCATTCCATTCTTGAAAAGTTGCTTTAATCACAAAGTCAACTTGTCTTGAGCTTCTAACTTGTTTATTCAGCACACACTCAACATACAAAGTCATATAAACATGTTTAAAGCTTTTAACCATTCTAGATAGCCTTGTACTATGCATTGGGACAATGTGTATTAAGCTTGATTCAAAAACAAGCCAAAGAGCCATAACATGTGAACTTGTACTTCTGATCACCCCAGCTCTCAAAACCTTTTACTATAAATTGAGACACTATTATGCAATTTAGCACACGATTTTGCAAGCCTTGAAACTCCCTCAAACTCCCTCAAGCCAGATATTTCCTCAAAACACCATTGTTGTGCAAATTCTGACTTTACATATCAAACTTGCATTTCACTCGTGCGTTTCTTGGCAAAACCATTTCAAAAGCTTCCTTACCAAAAATATAAGTCATCCCAACACATGTTATAGTTTTGTAACAAAATTTCCTTCATCCTCCATAACCAAAATCAGAAGCTTGCACTTGGACTTCTCCAGCACGATTCATACACTTCTAGCTCAAAGTAATTATTGGAATAGCTTCCTGGGAACTTGAGGAAGCTAACCTGATCATCATAACAACTTGAATCAAGCTCTAACTCAAAACACGATCTCCAGCTGCAAGGTAAGTTTTCTAACTTTTCATCTCATTGTTTAGGCATTGTTAGGCTTGCATTTTCAAAGACAAAATGTAGATATCATTGGCCTGAAACTCTACATATCCTTATATTTCATTTATATGGCTTGAGCTTAGAGAATTTTAAGATTGAAATTTCTGGAAAATTTAGGGTTCAAATTATGGCCAATAAAATTCTCATTCATCTTTGATTTATAGCTTTAGTTATTTACATGGTTGGGTTCGTGAGAAAAAATGGAATAACTTTCATGTTTGCAATTTTAATTTTCATTGAGAAATGAGCAAGATACAGGTTATCTGGCTGGGCGTGAGGTTGAAGATGAAGTTCAGGCCATGGACTTGATTTGTAATATATATTTAAGGTTTTATACAAGTTTTGTACCCCAAATTTTTCCCTCCCATATTTCTCAATACATTTCAAGTGAGATCCTCAAATTGCTCAAGTAAATCCAAAGGTTGACCAGACAAACTCTCTCCTAAGGCAGTCTACCTCAAATTAGGGTTTCAGTTTGCATCAAGATGCCTGAGTCCAGAGGATCCCAAATTCTCACCATTGTCCTAATATGTTCTCAAGATCATTCAAGCCAAGTTTCAAGACTTGCAGAGGAAGTTTGCTCAGTCAATTGCTCAAAGACCTGAAAATCGACTGTGCTAGGGAAAAGTCAAATGTGTCCTACATACAGTCAAACCTCAAGATTTTTGGTCAACATTCTCATTTTGAAGCATTACTCATCATTTGATCAAGGGTTGATCATGATTCCTCAAGGATTGCTCACAATTCATCAAAACCCAAAAGTTGCTAAATTAGGGTTTTGCAGGAAAAGTCAACTCAACTTTGACCAAGCATAACTTTCTCATAATTTATCAAAAATGATCCATCCAAAGCTCATTTTGAATAGGATGTAATTCCCTACAATCCATATTCAGCTACCAAGTTCAAAATGTGCACTCACAAGAAGATATAGATTTGGACATTATAGGTAATTTTGAAAAGTCAACAAAACCACCTTTTTTGTCAAAGCTTCATACATGAACATGGAAGACTAAATTGAGATGAGACCAAAAGGGTTGCTTAGATGACATCTCAAGCTTTCTAAAAAGTCAGAGAACACATTTCTAGGGTCAAAATTGAAGGAGTTATGCATTGGTAAAGTTGACCTTTTTTGCAAAATTGCCAAAAGTCAAAAGTGGCCAAAATTGAAATTTTTGTCAAATGGGCCCAACGTTTTGTGCTTGCATTGAGTTTGTAACATGACCCACGACCCATGATCCATCCCACTTGTCTTTATATTATTTTTATCATTTGTTTTGATTTTTATTTCAATTAAATTAAATAAAATCAAAATAAAATCATGAAAATATCAAAACTAATCAAAGCTTGAGATTTTGTGCATGTTTAGGCCTCTTATACAGCTGGAAAGGAAATAAAATTGTGCAAGCTTCATTAGGAAACAAAAAGATTGGATTTGGCTTGATTTGGAAAGATTTACATAAGAATCAAAACATGATTCAATCATCTTAATTAAGAAAGATTTGAAGCAAGTTTGTAACCTAATTCATTCTAGGGTACATATAGGACAAGTGCAAATCAAAAACCAGGGCATTGGAGGCGTGAAAAGAGAAGAACAAATCTAAAAATTTCAAAGGAAAGTTGCAATCTGATTTCTCAATTCCAGGCTTCTTCAAGCCATTCCAAGCATACCATTCATTTGTTGGGCATCCAAGGACTCTATCCCAATCATTAGCAAGCATTTTCGTGCCCAAATACGCGATGTAAGTATCCCATGACCTCCATGCTTTTTTGAAATCGCATATCATAATCCTGGCACTCTTAGCATGATTTGTTTATATATTCTGAATCCTTGAAACATTTGCAAGCTAATGGTAACACTTAATTGCATTTTTATTGGCTATACAGCAAGTTGCCATGATTAGGGTTTAGGTTTCGTTTTTAGGGCTTTTGCTTGCAGGAACAATTATCCATGGAGAGTGGTACCATGATGCTCGTGTGGTTGCAACGAGTTGGTTGGTACCACTGGTATTGATTTATCATACAGGGATGAGGTTTTGGAATGGACAAGGGTTATACCTACACCCTTTGTCCGTAGGTAAAAGTTCTGGACTTTTAGCAACGGTGGGAGGAAGAAGAAGGGTAGCGTGGCACCCTGTGATTCGCCCATTCAAAAATTCGCGTGTTTGTCATATATCACTTTGTTTTTTCAATATAATAATTGTTTGTTGTTCCATATACAACAAAGCGCGCTAGCTCAGATGGTCAGTGGACAAGGGAAATTGCCAAAGGGCCTGGGTTCGATCCCCAGGTCCCCATATTTGTCAATACTATTTTCTTTTACATCATCAGGTACACGTGCATACAAGGAGCCCACTATACGCCCTCAGTGTCCAGCCAACCAGATCTCCAGCATGCTAAATCCAACGCCTATCACATGGAGGTCTACCATAGGCCTAGTCAAGCTTGTAACATGGGATCTGGAAAGTCAACATGGACCAAGGAGTTTTGGGCTCAGAAAATGCAATTGACACCCCCCTCTTTTGCTCAAAGCACCAGGCGCATCTCTTTTCTTTTTATATTTTTCCTTTTATTTAAATTCTTTTGTTTATTTTCTAACACAAAATTAAATTTTTTTTTTTACAAAATCATAAAATCAAGTTCACAAATTTAGATTTAGGTTTTATTTTTTATCAAATTTAATTTAATAATTAGTCAAATTTAATTTTAGGGTAATTCTAACTTTTGTAAATAATTTAAAATCAATTAGAAAATTAGGTTTGTTCTTGATTTAATTTTTTAGTTCTTTTCTCAATAAAATAAAATGCATAAATAGGCCAAATTAATGGTTTTTCTTAATTTAAATTAATTAGTAATTAGGTTTGTATTTATTCAATTAAAACCTTATTTTCTCAAAATAATCAAAAACACAAAAATATGATTTTTCTTTAAATTAGGTTTAGACGGGGTCAAAACCCTAATTTTTTTCTCGTTCTCGATTCATCGCGCGCATTTATTATTTCTACGATATTAATGTAACTGCTCACAGTATGTAATAGTTTAATTAGGATTTACTTTATTTATCGTTTTACGGGTTTTTTGGCTATGTAATTAATCCCCCTCCCCGAAGCCTTGTAATAGCGTAGTTTTATTTCTTGCATTTTAATTTTCACAAATATTAACTGTTAGATGTATGATAATAGGATTGCATGACAAGACTGTATGTTAATTTAAAATGGCTAGCAAACCCTAAATGTGCAAAGATAATAACTGAAACCAAATCACTCGCACATGTGCACTCTTAGGGTATACTCTCACTTCGGTTGCCTTCGGTAAAAGATCAAATATCCCATTCGGAAATGTTTCCTCGGAAATGTTGTCTCGGAAATGTTGCCTCGAATATGATCTTAAGACATTAGGATTATTACTAAGACATCCTAACATTACTTTAGTGATCGTACGTCCCTTTAGAATTGACCCATACAACTCCAACAACGGTGCTACCTACTCTTTAATAGTGGGATAACATTGTCTAAAGGGAACAAGAACAGAAACAATTTTTTTTTCGAGTAGGTAGATGCTAGTAGGTACTTGCTCAAAATAAACTTTTTCACACCAAACACTTTTCCAAACAAAGTTTTCAACAACACTTCGTAACACTCTTGAGGACTGATACAAGAGTTAAAACGAAGTAAAACAAAAACTTTTCAAAACACACAAACACAGAAGCAATTTTTTAAAATGATGAGCAAGTACCTAAGAGCCCATAGAAAACTACGGATAGAAGGGATGATAATACCTTCCCTTTCTATAATCTACCCCCCGTACTCAAAATCTCGAAAAAGGAATTTTTCTGTGCTTTTTTTCCTTTCCAAATGGATAAAATAAAATTCGGTGGCGACTCTTGCATACCGCGACATTTTGCGAACAAAAAACGCAAAACGCAAACCATCATTTTCCTAAAACAGTCCGGTTCTGCCACCGTATCATAAAACTGACGACTCTGCTGGGGAGTAGTAAGTGGGGTGTACCTTAGGATTAGTTCATCATAAATTGCTTCTCTTGTTTGTTTTGGTTGCTTTACTGTTAAAGGGTTTTGTATCGGGAGTTACTATAGATCCTAACCCGGATCTGAGGGACACCTTTTAGGTAAGTAGAAATAAACTGTGAGGGAACTGTACAGCGTAGACCGATACGGTTGAAGCAGTAGCTACGTTGATGTGGCACATTGGTTGGTACCGATATCCCTTGTGGAGAAACGAGGAGAATACGGGGTTGCTATGTGTGACGTTAAGCATCAATTGACCTTAGAACCCATAATTGACCAACTTGGCCAGTAGAAAGTAGTGAGATAGCCGACCTTGGTGTAAAGCTGAGAACTGGTTGATACTCGATGCTACACTCATTGAGACCATACTCTCGAGATAGTTCCGGCCGAAAGAAAAGATTGCGTAAGCTGAAACCATGATCGATGGAGGATGGTCACTGATATTGAGAACCTCTAGAACCCGGTTACTATTATTAGGACAGGTTGAAACCAACTGAACTTCAAGAGGGTAATACCTAGACCCCATGCAAGCCTTAAACTTAAGGGCTTTTGTTTGATTTGTTTGCCTTTACCATGTTTGTTATCTGCTATACCTGTTGTTTGTTTTTATCATGAAATCATGCATCATAACATAGCATGCATACTTCATTATACTAACCATTTCGAAGACCAAGGGGATTTATCTTTGTTCTGTTTTGCAGATTATGGCTTCCATACGCAGAAACACTGTCCGAGTTAACTTTGTGCAAATACCTGCTCAACTCAAAGATTTAGCCTCGAGAGTTTCTGATACTTCTTCATTCATTAGGAGACATGGTCAGCTTCTTAGCTTGGTTACCTCAAAGTTTGATGAGCAGATGATGAGTGTGCTTTTCCAGTTCTTCGATCCGGTGCATCATTGCTTCGCTTTCTCGGATTATCAGCTAGTTCCTACTATGGAAGAATTTTCTCACTTATTGGGCATATCCGTCCTCGAGCAGATGCCCTTCACAGGTTTGGAAGAGACTCCTAGATAAGAAGACATTGCTTCAGCTCTACATTTGAAACAGGTTGATGTAGTATCTAATTGGGAAACACGAAGTGGGGTTGAAGGTTTCTTAGCCAAGTTTCTGATGGATCAAGCTCAACTATTTTGGGATAACTTGGACTTTTAGGCTTTTGAAGACATCTTGGCTCTCCTTATCTATGGTTTGGTTCTTTTCCTGAATCCAGATTCCTTCATAGATGTGAATGTGGTTAAGATCTTCCTGTCTCGCAATCCTGTACCTACTATTCTGGGTGATATCTTGCATGCCCTTTATACTCGTACTGTGCGAAGAAGAGGGACTCTCATGTGTTGCATGCCGCTGCTGGCGAGGTGGTTTATTTAGCACCTCCCCAAGTTTGTGCTGAAGAATAAGGAAGGTTTAGGATGGTCCTACAGAATAATGTCCCTTTCCCATACAGACATTCTTTGGAGTTCTAAGGTTATGGAAAGCACTGTTGTCATTGATCGTTGTGGGGGATACCCTAATGTCCCACTGCTTGGAATCAGAGGAGGAATAACCTACAGTCCTTTTTTAGCTTTGCGACAATTTGGTCGGGCTCGGAGAGAGGTCCTCATGAGCTACTTCTCACAGATATTGCATTTATACGAGTTTGGGGCATGGTGAACAAATCTGACCCTCAAGAGCTAGGACCAAGGACTTCTCTCCCTATGCAGCCTTATCTCCAGTGGGTCCGAGCTCGTGCCCAGAAGCTTGGGATGCCTTATGAAGCTGTGTTGCCAGTAATTATGGAGCCCACCAATGAAGAGGGCATCCCTTATACAGTCCTTTATCCCTACATGCCCACTGATCTTGGGGCATTGAAGAGATCCTGGATTCAGTTGAAGGAAGAGAGGGATACCTACCGAGACAAGTATCATGAGAAAGAAAGGAAGATCTTGAAGCTCACCAGGAAACTTGAGAATGAAAGAACAATCAATGACTACGTCAGCACGAAGGGGAAGCGTCCATAGGATTTCTGATTTTGCTTTTTCTAGTTTAGATTTGTTTTCCATTTACTTCTTTGTAAACGCCTTAAAGGCATTGTTGAACCTTTTTACAAGTTTAATCTAATAAAGTTTGTTTATTTCTTGGTTTGCAAATTTAAATCTCCCAAAGTCTTTGAAATCATTACATACGCATCCCATTATCATGCACACCATTACAGGTACCATTACAGGTTTCTCATCTTCTTCGCTGTTTATTTCAGCAGAAATGTCTTCTGATCAAGCTATCAAAGATCTCCAGGCACAAAATGCCCAATTCCAAGAGATGTTCTTGAGCTTGGTTAAATGGCAAGAGGATTTGAAATCTCTCATTCTAAAATAGAAAGATAAGAAGAAGAAGAAGAAGAAGAAGAAGGTCGTTCTTCTGAGTATGGGCAAAAGGTTTGGGGATAGGTTGAAACAGCCAGCTGATCTGTCCTTTTCATCCAAGGGAGGGGAGGACCAAGAAGAAGAAAAGGGCCCCAATCTTAAAGTTTCTGATAATGATACAGATTATGATGAGGAACAGTATCCTCCTGCTGAGGGTAGGTACAAACAACTTGAAGACCGGCTGAGCGCTATGGAGATTCAGAAGATCCCTGGTTTGGACTTCGAAGATTTGGGACTGACATCTGGGGTGGTGATCCCTCATAAGTTCAAAGCTCCGTTTTTCGCCAAGTACGATGGAGTATCCTATCTAAAACTCCATCTCCGCTCGTACGTCAGAAAAATCCAACCTTATACTGCTGATAGAAATTTGTGGGTGCACTTCTTTCAAGATAGTCTGTCAGGGACTCAGCTTGAATGGTTTTATCAATTGGAAGGAGATAATGTCCGAAACTGGGAGGACCTTGCTGCTACTTTCTACAGGAAGTACCAGTATAACACCGACCTTGCTCCCATTCATACTCAGCTTCAGGGTATGTCTATGGGTGTAAGTGAAGGTTTTAAGGACTATGCTCAGAAGTGGAGAGATTTGGCTGGAAGAGTCCAACTCCCTTTGTCTGATAGGGAGTTGGTTGACATGTTTCTAGGGACATTGTCTAGTCCATTTTTCAATCATCTGATCGGAAGTTCGTCATCTGGATTTACTGAATTGATTTTGACTGGGGAGAGGGTAGAAGCTGGTATCCGAAGTGGTAAGATACAGAAGGATACATCGTCAAGTGAAGTAAAGAAGCCTTTCATCGGTAAGAAAGAAGCTAGTGCGGTTTATGGCTCGAGGAGCCAAAGCAGACCTGAACACCTTCAAGCAGTAAATGTGGTAGTAATATCAAGACCCACAATTTCTCCGCAACATAAAAATCAACAAAGGGTGGAGAGACCACAAAGACAGTTCACTCGGCTCAATATGACCTTGTCTCAAATTCTACCACAATTATTAAAGACCAACCTGGTAACTCTGAGGGAAGCCCCGAAGAATCCCAACACCACATCTCCGCTATATAACCCAAATGCCCGCTGTGCCTATCACTTCGATGGCCCAGGTCATGATACAAACAACTGTTGGGCCTTGAAGAATAAGGTGCAAGACTTGATCGAAGCTAAAGAGATTGAGTTTGACGCTCCGGAGAAACCCAACGTCATAACAGCTCCTATGCCCAAACACGGTCAAGGAGTAAATGTTGTGGATGATGATTTATTTGTGACCTCCGTGGAAGAAATTTCTACTCCTTTGATGACAGTTAAGAAGAATCTATTGTTGGCTGGTTTATTTCCGGGTTATGGTGAAGGTTACCACATGTGTTCAATTCTGTCTGCTGGTTGCCGCTTATTGAAATCAGGTGTTCAACGCCTGATGGATAACAAAGAGATCCTGTTCGAGAAGACTATGATTCCGTTGGTTCCAATTCAAGATGTTGCCATCATAACCATTTCCGCCAATCCTTCCAAGGCTTCCTCGAGAAAGCCTGTTAGGATTACACCCGTTCCAAGAATCGCTATGTTAATCATTATTATCCCTGGTCATATCCCATACACTTCGGATAAGGTTGTCCCTTGGCACTATGGGGCTGATGTGTATTACCATGGAGTTAAGCAAGACTTAGAGAGTGAGGGAGTTGATGCTGATGTCAGCAATATTGTCGGGGCTAGCAAGGTCACCAGAAGTGGAACACTCTTTTCTCCCGAGATTTCCCCTCCGAATGTCCACAAACCTGTTGTCATTCCATCTGCTGGTACATCAACTACTGTCCCAGTTTCTACTCCAGTTATCACCCCTGTCACCGAGCCATCTGGAACTCGGGGTAAAGAAATCACAGGTGAGCCTGCCCGGACGGAGGCACCTAAGAAGATCATTGTAGAAACCTCTAAGAAGGAGATAGAGGAAATTCTGAAGATTATCAAGAAGAGCGACTACAACATAGTCGAGCAGCTGGGGAAGACCCCGTCAAAAATCTCCATGTTGTCCTTGTTATTATGTTCTGAAGCCCATGCAAAGGCTTTAATTTCTTTCCCCAAAACTGCGCATGTGCCGCAGGAAACTTCTGTCGATCAATTCAAAGACTGCATAGCTAGTTTGACTGTCGACAACGGGTTGGGTTTCTCAGACGCAGATCTGACTGCTAAAGGAAGAAATCATAATGATGCTCTGCACGTCTCGATCGAGTGCAGGGGCACTACTATGGCACATGTACTTGTGGATATCGGGTCCTCATTGAATGTTTTACCAAAGAAAGCACTAGACCGTCTGGACTGTGAAGGTTTGATTCTGAAGCCGAGCAATATTGTGGTTAGGGCTTTCGACCGGTCAAAAAGGATGGTGCAGGAGGAAGTGGACGTCCCTATTAAAGTTAGCTCTCAGACTTTTGCATCTACGTTCTATGTGATAGATATCAGACCATCATATTCTTTCTTGTTGGGTCGCCCTTGGATTCATAAGGCTGGGGTACTGACTTCTACGCTCCATCAGATGTTGAAATATCCAATAAAGGGGAAGATCGTCACGGTACAAGGTGAGGAGGAGTACATGGTGAGTCATCTCAATTCCTTTTGCTATATGGAGATGGATGGGGAGTTCATCGAAACCCCTTGTCATAACTTTGAAGAGGTCCCCCAGACTTTGGCGTCGACTGAAGTTGTTATTGACAAACCTCCGATGAAGATGGCTTCCCTTAAGGATGCCAGGGCTGTAATTGAAAAAGGTGGGTGTGCAAATTGGGGTCAGCTCCCTGATTTCACACACAAAACTGACAAGTTTGGTTTGGGTTTTACTGCAAAGTCTCAAAGGGTTTTTCGGCGCACGCGGATTGGAAGACCTTCTCTGCATATCAGTAATCAGGGAGTGAATGCAATTGAAGATGGTGAAGAAGATTCAGATATCTACAGCTGGATCTACCCTACAACCAATGGTGGCTTAAACAACTGGACGACGAAAGACTTCATACCCGTTTCTTTTATTACACAGTAATTGACTTTTGTTTTGATATTTGTAATAAATAGTTTGAAACTTTACGGCCCGGTGCCTTTCCCGAGGCACTTTGGCTTTGTTTGTGAGGGCTTATTATTTGTCATTTTCATATATCATCAATAAAGCATTGGACATTTTCTTGCATTACAAATTTTGCGCTCCTTGTTTTTCCTTTCTATCTCGCACTTTATCAAAAACAGCTATTGTCTTACACACACTCACGTATCATAATGCAGATCCACATCCACTCTAGATCCCATTGATAACAACTCTGCTACTGCCAGTTATGACTTTTAAAGTCCGATCAACCAAGCCGAGGACGAAGGTGAGGATGATTGTGAGGTACCTGGAGAACTTGCTAGACTGTTACTACAGGAAGAGAGGGCCATACAGCCTCATGAAGAACAAGTGGAATCAGTGAATTTAGGTACAGAGGAAGACAAGAAAGAGGTCAAGATAGGTGCAAATCTGGAACCTAGTGTCAAGCAACGGTTGATACAGATGATACGCGACTATGTCGAGATCTTTGCTTGGTCTTATGAAGATATGCCTGGTTTAGACACTGACATTGTGGTACACCGCCTGCCGACTAAAGAAGACTGTCCTCCAGTAAAGCAGAAGGTTCGCCGTATGCACCCTGAGATGTATGAGAAAATCAAAGCTGAGGTCATGAAACAGTTTGACTCCGGATTTCTAGCTGTTACTTCTTATCCACAGTGGGTTGCCAACGTTGTTCCGGTGCCAAAGAAGGATGGTAAGGTACGAATGTGTGTGGACTATAGAGATCTAAATAGGGTAAGCTCCAAAGATGATTTCCCACTTCCTCACATCGATGTACAACACCGTGCAGCATAAGATCTTCTCCTTTATGGATGGTTTTTCTGGTTACAATCAGATTAAGATGGCTCCCGAGGACATGGAGAAGACAACCTTCGTTACGCAGTGGGGCACCTTCTGTTACAAGGTAATGCCTTTCGATTTGAAGAATGTTGGGGCAATGTATCAGCGCGCCATGGTTGCTTTGTTCCATGACATGATTCACCATGAGATTGAGGTTTACGTTGATGACATGATCGCAAGGTCCCAGACTGAAGAAGAACACCTTGACCATCTCCAGAAACTGTTCGACAGGTTGAAGATGTACAAGCTGAGGTTAAACCCTAACAAGTGCACCTTCGGGGTAAGGTCTGGTAAGCTGCTGGGTTTCGTCGTCAGTGATAAAGGTATTCAGGTGGACCCCTCCAAGGTAAAAGCCATACAGGAGATGCTGGCTCCCTGCATAGAAAAGGAAATTAGAGGCTTTTTGGGACGTCTAAATTACATTGCAAGATTCATTTCACATCTTACTGCTACTTGTGAGCCAATCTTCAAGCTGCTGAAGAAAGATCAAGTGGTAAGGTGGAATGATAAATGTCATACCGCTTTCGAAAAGATCAAGGAGTACCTCCAAGAGCCGCCTATCCTGATGCCTCCAGTTGAAGGAAGACCTTTGATCCTATACTTGACAGTGCTGGATAATTCAATGGGGTGCGTGTTGGGGCAGCATGACGAGTCTGGCCGAAAAGAGCACGCTATTTACTACCTTAGCAAAAAGTTTACCGACTGGGAGACCCGATACTCGTTGCTCGAGAAAACTTGTTGCGCTTTGGCATGGGCTGCTCGCCGGCTGAGACAGTATATGCTGACTCACACTACTCTATTGATATCAAAGATGGATCCAATCAAGTATATCTTCGAAAAGCCTGCCTTGTCCAAAAGAATAGCAAGATGGAAGATGATCTTAACTGAGTATGATATCCAATACACAACCCAAAAAGCAATCAAGGGGAGTGTGTTGGCGGATCATTTGGCACATCAGGCCGTGGATGATTACCAATCCATGAATTTCGAATTCTTGGATGAGAATATCATGTTGGTGACCGACTGTGAAGAACCTGGATCGGATGAAGGACCTAAGGAAGGATCCTGATGGTCTATGTATTTTGATGGAGCCTCAAACGCGTTGTGTAATGGCATTGGCACCGTGATCATATCTCCTGAGGGCTGTCATACTCCATTCACCGCACAATTATGTTTTAACTGCACCAACAACATGGCAGAGTATGAAGCATACATCCTAGGTCTTCGAGCTGCTATCGACCTGAGGATTAAGTTCTTGAGTGTATTCAGAGATTCTGCTCTAGTGATCAGTCATATCAAAGGCGAGTGGGATACGAAGCACCCAAATCTTATTCCTTACAAAGAATATGTACTGACGTTGCTCCCACACTTTGAGGAGATAACCTTTGAACACTTTTCGAGAGAAGAGAATCAGTTAGCGAACGCGCTAGCCACCATGTCTTCTATGTTCAAGGTCAGGTGGGACAATGAAGCTCTCCAGATTACCATTGAGAGGTTGGAAGAACCCGCACATTGCTGTGACATCGAGACTGAAGAGGTAGCAGATAAACCCTGGTTTCACGAGGTAAAGAGGTATCTTGAGGCTCAAGAGTACCCCGAGGGTGCATCTGTTAATGATAAGAAGTTTCTAAGGAGATTCGCGGCAAAGTTCTTCATCAATAATGGTATCCTTTACAAGCGTAACCATGACTAAACCTTACTGCGATGTGTGGACAAGTACAAGGCAGAAAGGATTATGGCAAAGTTACATGAAGATACTTTCGGAACTAATTCCAGTGGACATATCATGGAAAAGAAAATCCTACGGGCAGGATATTATTGGTCTCATATAGAAGCCGATTATTATCAGCATTCTCGGACCTGTTATAAGTGCCAAGTCTATGCTGATAAGGTGCATGTACCTCAAGTTCCTCTGAACGTCTTGACAACTCCTTGGCCTTTTGCAATGTGGGGCATCGATATAATTGGCGAGATCAGACCTACTGCGTCCAACAGGCGTCGTTTCATTCTGGTGACTATTAATTATTTCACAAAATGGGTTGAAGCAACTTCCTTTGCTACAGTAACCAAGAACGTCGTAGCGCGGTTCATCCGACATAATCTGATCTGTCGATACGGTGTACCAGAGAGGATCATTACGGACAATGGTACAAATCTCAACAACACAATGATCACCGAGCTCTGCAAACAGTTTAAGATACAGCATCACAACTCTTCTCCTTACCGGCCGAAGATGAATGGGGCTATTGAAGCAGCTAATAAGAACATCAAGAAGATTATGCAGAAGATGACAGTGACATACAAAGACTGGCATGAGATGTTACCATTCGCTCTTCATGGGTACCATACCTCGGCAAGGACGTCGACAGGGGCGACACCCTACTCTCTGGTGTACGACATGGAGGCAGTCATACCCATTGAAGTCCAGATACCCTCTCTCTGAATTATGAAGGGTGCAGGTTTGAGCGAGGACGATTGGATCCAGACTCGGCTTGATCAGCTGAATCTAATCGATGAGAAGAGACTTACTGCTATTTGTCACGGTCAGACGTATCAAAAGCGGATGATTAATCCTTTTAACAAGTAAGTCAGACGACGAGAATATCAAGTCGGGGATCTGGTAATCAAACGCATCGTACTGCCGCAAGGTGATCCCAGGGGAAAATGGACCCCTACGTACGAAGGGCCATTTATGGTTAAGAACATTTTCTCGGGAGGAGCTATGATTCTAACAACCATGGATGTTGACGACCTTCCTCACCCCGTCAATGCAGAAATAGTGAAAATATACTACGCATAATCAAAGACCCGCTAGGTTGACTGGCCTAGGCAAAAATAAGGGCTTCCCGGTGAACCAAAAGGGTTCGGGCAAAAGTAAGGGATGAAAATAAAATAAAAAACTGTACATCCGGCAAGTCAAAAACTGAAAAGGCGGCTTGGGCAAAAAAGGGTATCCCGGTGGACTGAAAACCCGAAAGGGCGGTCCAGGCAAAAATTAGGGATCAAAGCGTAACACTATGTCTCGTTGGATCATCTTGCAACCAGACTTCGGTATCGACTATCAAGCTCGGACAGCGCCAATCAATTTGATATATCTTCAACCAAGTAGCAAAGTGATGAGACGCTCGAAGATATAAAGGCAATAGAAGAGTTGGAACCCAATGGGATTGTTCACATAGCTGTTTTTCTTTCTCTTACACAAATCGTATAAATTCTGTTCTTTCGGTGGCGTTCTCTTACTAGGACGTCAACCTCTTCTACAAAACTCCTATTACAGGCCAACTTCAAAATCAATACAATTCATTTACAATAAATTTCAAAATTATTTTTCTTTTTCTGTTTTGTTTTGCAAGAACGTCCAATGATTCATTTTTGATCTATGCATTTGACAATAATTGCTGCTCATAAATATTTACATGCGAAACAAAAGACAATTACTCGTAATTCCAGGAACAGGGGCAAACCAGAAGTGTCCAAACCTTATAGTTTCTCAACCCACCAGGTACAGGGATAGAGCCAGCTTGAGAAAATGACTAAAAGTGCATACAACCCCCCGCAGAGTAAAAGGTATCTAAAAACATTAGTGTTAATTCTCCCCAAGCAAAGTTCATCTATCACCAACAATGGAAGACTATCTCCAGTGGAGTCTATTTCTTCCACGGACAGAAATTCAATCCCCAACAGGATTCATTATCCCCAGCAACGGTAATTCATCCCCAGCCGAGGTTTTTTCTCCAAATCAGCAGATCATCTGGCAGAGTATCTCTCTTCCCCACAGAGTCATTCTCTCGCCAGTTTATTCTCCAGTAGAGTCATTCCCCCGCCAATGTATTCTCCAATCATCTTTGATCGTTACCCCCAGCAAGAACGAAGAACTCAACTCCTTGTATTCTCCAGCAGCAGTCCGGGATTTATTTTCCCCAGCTAGAGAACATCACAAAAACATTGTATATCCATACATCATGGCATGCGCATACGCATCATATAGCACGGTCTCATTTATCTTGAGAGCATCATTACTCGATACATGTCATATATCATGACATTACATACGACTAACTCTTTACCTTTCAGGGAAAGATACAATCAAGTTCTCACAAGTTTTCTCTAGTTCAGTCAAATCGGTGCTAAGATTTCTATTCCAGTTCAAGTTATGAAGCCCGGATTCGACCAGATAGTATCTTGATTTCTCCAAATACTATGAAGCCTGGAATCAACCAGATAGTGGTATCTCTTAAATTTAAGCTATGAAGCCCGGATTCGACCGGAAAATAGTTAAATCCCCAGCAAGATACTGTGAAGCCTGGAAATTGACCAGATAGCAGTACAAGACACCATGAAGCCTGGAATCGACCAGATAGTGGTATATCATAAACACAAGTAGTGAAGCCCTGAAATCAACCGGAAAACAACTTAACAAGGTATTGTGAAGCCTGTAAATCGACCAGATAATAGTACAGGACACCATGAAGCCTGGATTCGACCAGATAATGGTATAAGACACCGTGAAGCCTGGATTACGACAAGATAGCGGCAAAAGACACTGAAGCCTGGAATCGACCAGATAACAGTAGGGGACACTGCGAAGCTTGGATTTAGACCAAATAGTAGTCTACCCAGCCAATTACTACGAAGCCCGGAAATCGACCAGATATTAGTAGGCCTTAAAATCAAATGGAAGCCCGGATTCAACCTGATAACCACTTTATTTCTTATGAAGCCTGGAATACGACAAGATAAGAAGTAAGAAGTTGCGAAGACTGGATTACGACCAGATAGTGGCAAAAGACTGAAGCCTGGAATCGACCATATAACAGTATAAGACACTACAAAGCTTGTATTTCGACCAAATAGCAGTTTACCTGGCCAATTACTATGAAGCCCAAAATCGACCGGATATTAGTATACCTTAAATTCAAGGTGAAGCCCGAATGCGACCGGATAACAACTTAATTCCTTCTGAAGCCTGGAGTACGACCAGATAAGAAGTGAGAAATTGCGAAAGTTGGATAACGACCAGATAGCAAGTTTAATCTCATCCCCCCAGTAAGTCACTGTAAAGCTTGGAGCACGACCAGATAGCAGTCAGTCTTATTTTCCTCAGCAAATCACTATAAAGCCTGGAGCACGACCAGATAATAGTTCATTTTCACCTCCTCAACCAAGAGATGATTCCCTAGTAGAATAACGGACGACTGAAGCTCCTAAAATTCTATTTTTCTCAAGACAAAGATCAACATTCCCCAGCGTAGTACTCCTCAACAACAGGTATACAGGCTCTCGTAAAGGAATCTCTTATGCGATAGACACTTCTTCTGATGGCATCTTTAAGCCCATCTTCCGTCATCAATATCCAAATGGCATCTATAAGCCCATTCCCGATATCGCAAGACAAATACCACTTCATGCGAGTGCAAATTTCTGGGCACTCTAGTGTTCAATCATCTTCAACCTTCAAATCACAAAAGGCATACAAGCCAACCTGCATCCTCAGGTTTAAGAAGATTGAACAGGGTCAGCTGTTGTACCCCAAAATTTTCCCTCCCATATTTCTCAATACATTTCAAGTGAGATCCTCAAATTGCTCAAGAAAATCCAAGGGTTGACCAGACAAACTCTCTCCTAAGGCAGTCTACCTCAAATTAGGGTTTCATTTTGCATCAAGATGCCTGAGTCCAAAGGATCCCAAATGCTCACCATTGTCCTAATATGTTCTCAAGATCATCCATGCCAAGTTTCAAGCATTGCAGAGGAAGTTTTCTCAGTCAATTGCTCAAAGACCTGAAAATCGATTGTGCTAGGGCAAAAGTCAATTGTGTCCTACATACTGTCAAACCTCAATATTTTTTATCAACATTCTCATTTTGAAGCATTACTCATCATTTGATCAAGGTTTGATCATGATTCCTCAAGGATTGCTCACAATTCATCAAAACCCAAAAGTTGCTAAATTAGGGTTTTGTAGGAAAAGTCAACTCAACTTTGACCAAGCATAACTTTTTCATACTTTATCAAAAATGACCCATCCAAAGCTCATTTTTAAGAGGATGTAATTCCCTACAATCAATATTCAGCTCCCAAGTTCAAAATATGCACTCACAAGAAGATATAAATTTGGACATTATAGGTCATTTTGAAAAGTTAACAAAAACACCTTTTATGTCAAAGCTTCATACATGAACATGGAAGACTCAATTGAGATGATACCAAAAGGGTTGCTTAGAGGACATCTCAAGCTTTCTAAAAAGTCCAAGAACACATCTCTAGGGTTAAAATTGAAGGAGTTATGCATTGGTAAAGTTGACCTTTTTTGCAAAATTGCCAAAAGTCAAAAGTGGCCAAAATTGCAATTTTTGTCAAATGGGCCCAACTTTTTGTGCTTGCATTGAGTTTGTAACATGACCCACGACCCATGATCCTTCTCACTTGTCATTATCTTATTTTTATCATTTGTTTTGATTTTTATTTCAATTAAATTAAATAAAATCAAAATAAAATCATGAAAATATCAAAACTAATCAAAGCTTGAGATTTTGCGCATGTTTAGGCCTCTTATACAGCTGGAAAGGAAATCAAATCGTGCAAGCTTCATTAGGACACAAAAAGATTGGATTTGGCTTGATTTGGAAAGATTTACATAAAAATCAAATCATGATTCAATCATCTTAATTAAGAAAGATTTGAAGCAAGTTTGTAACCTAATTCATTCTAGGGTACATATAGGACAAGTGCAGATCAAAAACTAGGGCATTGGAGGCGTGAAAAGAGAAGAACAAATCTCAAAATTTCAAAGGAAAGTTGCAATCTGATTTCTCAATTCCAGGCTTCTTGAAGCCATTCCAAGCATACCATTTGTTTGCTGGGCATCCAAGGACTCTATCCCAATCATTAGCAAGCATTTCCGTGCCCAGATATGCGATGTAAGTATCCCACGACCTCCATGCTTTTTTGAAATCGCATATCATAATCCTGGCACTCTTAGCATGATTTGTTTATATATTTTGAATCCTTGAAACATTTGCAAGCTAATGGTAACACTTAATTGCATTTTTATTGGCTATACAACAAGTTGCCATGATTAGGGTTTAGGTTTCGTTTTTAGGGGTTTTGCTTGCAGGAACAATTAGCCATGGAGAGTGGTACCATGATGCTCGTGGGGTTGCAACGAGTTGATTGGTACCACTGCTATTGATTTATCATGCAGGGACGAGGTTTTGGAATGGACAAGGGTTATACCTACACCCTTTGTCCGTAGGTAAAAGTTTTGGACTTTTAGCAACGGTGGGAGGAAGAAGAAGGGTAGCGTGGCACCCTGTGATTCGCCCATTCAAAAATTCGCGTGTTTGTCATATATCACTTTGTTTTTTCAATATAATAATTGTTTGTTGTTCCATATACAACAAAGCGCGCTAGCTCAGATGGTCAGTGGACAAGGGAAATTGCCAAAGGGCCTGGGTTCGATCCCCAGGTCCCCATATTTGTCAATATTATTTTCTTTTACATCATCAGGTACACGTGCATACAAGGAGCCCACTATACGCCCTCAGTGTCCAGCCAACCAGATCTCCAGCATGCTAAATCCAACGCCTATCACATGGAGGTCTACCATAGGCCTAGTCAAGCTTGTAACATGGGATCTGGAAAGTCAACATGGACCAAGGAGTTTTGGGCTCAGAAAATGAAATTGACACCCCCCTCTTTTGCTCAAAGCACCAGGCCCATCTCTTTTCTTTTTATATTTTTCCTTTTATTTAAATTCTTTTGTTTATTTTCTAACACAAAATTAAATTCTTTTTTTTTACAAAATCATAAAATCAATTTCACAAATTTAGATTTAGGTTTTATTTTTTATCAAATTTAATTTAATAATTAGTCAAATTTAATTTTGGGGTAATTCTAACTTTTGTAAATAATTTAAAATCAATTAGAAAATTAGGTTTGTTCTTGATTTAATTTTTTAGTTATTTTCTCAATAAAATAAAATACAAAAATAGGCCAAATTAATGGTTTTTCTTAATTTAAATTAATTAGTAATTAGGTTTGTATTTATTCAATTAAAACCTTATTTTCTCAAAATAATCAAAAACACAAAAATATGATTTTTCTTTCAATTAGGTTTAGACGGGGTCAAAACCTAATTTTTTTCTCGTTCTCGATTCATCGCGCGCATTTATTATTTTTACGATATTAATGTAACTGCTCACAGTATGTAATAGTTTAATTAGGATTTACTTTATTTATCGTTTTACGGGTTTTTTGGCTATGTAATTAATCTCCCTCCCCGAAGCCTAGTTATAACGTAGTTTTATTTCTCGCATTTTAATTTTCGCAAATATTAACTGTTAGATGTATGATAATAGGATTTCATGACAAGACTGTATGTTAATTTAAAATGGCTAGCAAACCCTAAATGTGCAAAGATAATAACTGAAACCAAATCACTTGCACATGCGCACTCTTAGGGTATACTCTCACTTCGGTTGCCTTCGGTAAACGATCATTAAGTATAGGTGTTTTAGTGATTACCCTCTTGTCTAACAAAGATCAAATGTCCCGTTCGGAAATGTTGCCTCAAAAATGTTGCCTCGGAAATATTGCCTCGAATATGATCTTAAGACATTAGGGTTATTACTAAGACATCCTAACATTGCTTTAGTGATCGTACGTCCCTTTCGAATTGATCCTTACAACTCCAACGACGGTGCTACCTACTCTTTAATAGTGGGATAGCATTGTCTAAATGGAAAAAGAACAGAAACAATTCTTTTTTCGAGTAGGTAGATGCTAGTAGGTACTTGCTCAAAATAAACTTTTTCACACCAAACACTTTTCCAAACAAAGTTTTCAACAACACTTCGTAACACTCTTGAGGACTGATACAAGAGTTAAAATGAAGTAAAACAAAAACTTTTCAAAACACACAAATTCGGAAGCAATTTTTTAAAATGATGAGCAAGTACCTAAGAGCCCGTAGAAAACTACAGATATAAGGGGTGCTAATACCTTCCCTTTCTATAATCTACCCCACATACTCAAAATCTCGAAAAATGAATTTTTCTGTGCTTTTTTTCCTTTCCAGTTGGAAAAAATAAAAGTCGGTGGCGACTCTTGCTTACCGCGAAATTTTGCGAACAAAAAACGTAAAACGCAAACCAGCATTTTCCTAAAACAGTCTGGTTCTGTCACCGTATCACAACAAGTTAACGGATGTATAACCACCCCAATGGTAGAAGTGCGTGCATTTCACCTTTAGGACTTGGGTTCGAGCCCCAACGTCCATTTTGTTGTTTTTTTTTCTTCATATTTTTGCTACTTATTGTCTTACATACAACAGCGCCTAGGCCCTAAATCATTGGGCTTTGTCTTTTTTTGCTGACTTCTAACCCCCTGCTTGCTTTCACACTCCTGGCCCAACTCTTTTTCTTTATTATTTTCTTTTTCTTATTTTTATTTTATTTCTTTTTCTTTATTTTATTTTTATTACTATTATTATTATTATTATTATTTTATTTTATTAATAAAAAATATAAAAATATTTTTATTTATTATTTACACTTACTTATTTTATTTCATTTATAAAACAAAAAAAGACTAAAAACATTTTCTTAAACAAATTTATTTATTTTTTTAAATAATTAATATTTAAATTTAGGTTTAATTATTATTTTATTTCCTTTTAAATTATAATTAACTTAGAATTTAGGTTTCTTTTAATTAATTAATTTTCATTTTATTTTTCTTAACTTAAAACCTTTCACAAAAAAAACCCTAAAAAATCATTTTTAACTTAATTTCTTTCTTAATTAGTTTAAATTTAATCTTGTTTATTTTTAACTAATCATTTACTTAATTAGGTAAAGACCAAACCCTTTCATAAAAAACCAAACGAAAATCATTTCTTTGTCCATTTATATTCTTGCATTTTATTTTCAACTCTTGTACAATATTCAATATGGTTGTAATAGATAATTAGGTTTAATTTTCTTGCAAATCCCCATTTGTAAATTTGTATACCCCCTCTCCTAATGATGTAATAGCTTAGTAATTTTACTTTCCGCAATTTATCGCTTTATAAATGCTAGTAAATTAGGGTTTGTATGGCAAGACTAAAATCAATGATTAGCAAACCCTAATTCAAGATAAACAATGCATGTAAATTCAATACACTTGCACACTTACACCCTTAGGGTAATTCCACTTTGTTGCCTTACAAAATGGTCATGTTATGCATGTGAGATTTCTTAGCAAAAAGCAATCAAAAATATAAGATCATAGTCCCTCGATGACGCTATCAATGTTGCCTTTCAAAATTATCTTAGTCCCTCAAAGAGAAATACTAAGACATCTTACAACATTGCTATCATGGCTATACGATGACCCGCGCCCGTCCCTTTAGATCCAAAGATAAGGCTTCTTACCAAATTAATGGTAAGATAGCAATATCAAAGGAAGGAAGAAATGTACAAAGATTTTTGAGTAGGTAGATTGTTCCTAGTTGCTTGCTCATTTTCAAATCAAACATCCTTGCTTATTTTCAAAACAAACACCAACACTTTCAAAACAACTTTCAAAACATTTTCCAAACATGCAACATTTTCAAAAATCCCATCACTTTGTATACGTTCTTACGAAAGAGAACTATTACAAAGTTTTCCTAAACGAAGGCGCCTTTTCAAAATACTTTCAAAAACAACACAAAGCATATTTTCAAACAAAAGCAAGTGATCTAGCAAGAAACTAAGAGCCCATAGATAACTATGGATGAAAAGGGTGCTAACACCTTCCATTTTCGTAATCTACCCCCCAAACTCAAGAAAAAAATCTCAAAGGTCTTTCCTGTTCTTTTCAGCCTTTCCTTTTGGATAAAAGAAAAGCCGGTGGCGACTCTTGCTAACCGCAACATTTGCGATAAAACGCAAAACACCCAAGTCAGTTCTCCCACCATATCACAGAACTGGCAACTCTGTTGGGGAAAACTTAAAAGTGGGGTTACTTTAGGGCTAGATCACCTTTATTTTCTTTCATTGTTTGACTTGTTTTCTTTACATTTTGGTTCCTTGTTTGGGTTTGTTTTAATCCTCTACCTAGATTTGGGATACCTTATAGGTAAGTAGCAATACATTATAGAAACTGTGCAGGGTATACTGACATGGTCTAAGCAATAACTACGTCAGTGTCACACATTTGTGGGTACCGGTATCCCTTGAGTAGTCAAGGAGAATACAGGGCCGCTGTCTGGTGTCATGAAGCACTAACTGACTTTTAGAACCTTTACTTGACCAACTTGGCCCTTAGGACGTACTGAGATAACCGACTTTGGTGCAGTCCGAAGTTGGTTTATACTCGATACTAAACTCATTGAGATTTGACTTCTTGAGATATTTTGGTCGCCATGAAAGAGGCTTGCGCTGAAACAATGCCCGATAAGACAAATCAGTGATATTGAGATCCCTTAGAACTCGGTTACTATTTCTAGGACATGTTTGAGCCAACTAACTTCAAGAGGGTACTTACCTATGAGACTCTATGCAAGCTTAAACCTAAGGACTTGTTTGCCTTGTTTGCCTTGTTTGTATATACTTACTTGTACATGACATCATAAACATCATAACATCATACACATTCTCACTAACCATTTCAAGGATTATTGGGATTTATCTTTGTTCTGTTTTGTAGGACATGGCTTTTATCCGCAGGAACACCATCCAAGTCAATCTCGTAAGAATTCCTCCTCAACTCAAATAGTTGGCATCAAGGGTTCCTGAGAATTCTCCATTCAGCGAAAGACATGGTCGCCTCCTAAGCTTGGTTACCTCTAACACTGATGAAGATATGATGAAGGTGCTTTTCCAATTATTTGATCCTCTACACCATTGCTTCACTTTCCCCAATTATCAGCTTGTACCAACTTTGGAAGAATTCTCACAACTCTTGAGGATTCCCATTCTCAATCAACTACCCTTCAACGGTACGGAAAGAGATCCAAAACCTGAAGATATTGCCCAAGCATTACACTTGCAAAAATCTGATATCAAAACTAATTGGGAAACAAGGAGTGGTGTCAAAGGTTTCTTAGCCAAGTTCTTGTTCGAAAAAGCTCAAGATTGTCGGAACTCTTTAGACTTACAAGCTTTTGAAGAAATCTTGGCCCTTCTCATCTATGGGGTGGTTTTGTTTCCAAACCCTGACAAACTCATAAATGTAAATGCTGTCAAAATCTTCATGTCTCACAATCCAGTGCTCACTTTGTTGGGAGATATCCTACATTCTTTTCATTCTCGCACTATGAGGAAGAGAGGAATCCTCATGTGTTGCACTCCTCTCTTGGCAAGATGGTTTATTTCGCATCTTCCCCGATCTATGCTGAAGAACGAGCAAGGTTTGAGGTGGTCCCATAGGCTGATGACGCTCAGACATTCAGATGTTTATTGGTGTTCTCGATCCTTGGAGAGTGTTACTATCATCGGCCGTTGTGGGGAATTACCTAATGTCCATTTACTTGGCATTAGGGGAGGTATCACTTACAACCCTTTCTTAGCTTTACGACAGTTTGGTTATTCCCGAAGGGATGGCCCACATGAGATTCTCATCCAAGGGGTGGTATTCAATTACGAAATCAACGCTCAAAGCTACCACCATAGGTTTATACGATCTTGGAGGATGGTAAGCAAAGTGGACAGTAAGACGTTGGGACACAAGAATTCAATTCCCCTCGAGCCTTACCTTAAGTGGGTACTAACTTGTGCTCATAAACTTATGATGTCTTATCCCTCCATCTTACCAGTCATCATGGAACCTGTGGTCGAAGGAGATGTCCCATACACTGTCCTCCATCTCGACATGCCAACTTCTCTGGAAGACTTGCAAAAAGGTTGGATTCAGCTGAAGGAAGAACGATATCCTTTCGAAGCTCAATTCTACGCTAGCGAGAAGAGGGTCCTGGAGCTTACAAAGCAGCTACATGAAGAGCAAAGCGTGAACACCTACATCGCTCTGAAGAGGATGCGTTCAGTCTTTTTATCTTAGAAAGTTATTTTGTAAGCCCAAGAGGCATGATGTATTCATTTTGAGCTAATTAATGAAATTTGACGTTTGTTCATGCTTTGCCTATACAAATTTAAATTTCATAAATCCTTGAAATCATTTGCATACACATCTTCCATGCATCATAACATGACAGGTTTTCACACAACAGGTTTCCTTATCTTTCTGTTGTTTATTTCAGCAAGATGGATCTAGAGAAAACTGTGAAGGATCTTCAGGCACAAAACACTCAATTCTAAGAGACTCTACTGGACCTAGCCAAGGGGTAACAAGATATGATGGCATTGCTGGCAGTTAAGAAGAAACCCAAGAAGAAAGCCCTGGTCAACATGGGCAGAAGGTTCAAGGAGTCAGTTCGTCAGATCGATAGTGGAAGACTCATCTGAAGAAGACGAGAATCATATTGGTGAGGTTAAGAGCACCCAGGATGACTGTATTAATGATCAAGCATCTGATAATGATTATTTTGATGAGCAGTATCCACCCACCGATGTCAAGTAAAAACAGTTAGAAGACAAATTGAAGGCCATCGAGATCCAAGCCATCCCCGATTTAGATTTTGATGATTTGGGTTTGATCTATGGGGTTGTCATTCCCCACAAATTCAAAATACCAGTCTTTGCAAAGTACGATGGAGTTTCTTGTCCAAATATTCACCTAGAATCTTATGTGCGCAAGATACAGCCGCACACTGCTGATAAAAAACTTTGGGTTCACGTTTTCCAAGAAAGCTTGACCAGAACGCAACTAGAATGGTTCTACCAGTTGGATATTTCCTGCATCAATACTTGGGAAGACTTAGCTACCGCTTTCTACCATCACTACCAGTATAATGCCGACTTTGCACCGACAAGAGTTCAGTTGCAAGATATGACAATGGGGAAGAATAAAGGATTTAAAGAATATGCACAAAAGTGGAGAGACCTTGCCAGTAGGGTTCAACCACATTTGATTGATAGGGAGCACATTGACATGTTTATGGTCACTTTATCTAGTACATTCTTTAACTTGTTGGTTGGCTGTTCTTCTTCCGGTTTCACCGAGCTAATCTTAATCGGTGAAAGAGTTGAAAGTGGCATCAAAAGCGGGAAGATTCCCATGGCATCTGCCTCCAATTCCAATCCTGTCAAGAAAAAGTTTGCTGTAAAGAAGGAAATCAATATTGTGTACGGGGAAAGGGACCGTACCAAGAAGAATGATCATCCGTCTGCTAATGTTGTCTGAATCGCCAATCCAACTCCTACTCCAAGACCATCTACTAATCATCAATGTTTTGAAACTCCGAGAAGACAATTTACAAGGATAGGAATGTCATTATCCCAATCCTTACAACACATTCTAAAGTCTAATTTAGTGACATTGAGCGGTCCTTCTTCCAATCCAGATACCTCTTCACCAAAGTACAACCCGAACACCAAATGTGCTTACAACTCAAGTAGCCCCAGGCATGAGACTGACCAATGTTGGGCCTTGAAGAATAAGATTCAAGACTTGATCGATAACAAGACTATTGAGTTTCATCCTCCTCTAACTCCGAATGTAATCATCGCGCCTATGCCGAAGCATGGCAAGGATGTCAACGAAGTCAACGTTGTAGGTGATTCTGATGATGAAGTTGCATTTGAAGATTGGGTGTATCCTACTACAACAGAGCTGAAGAATTGGCATGCCAAGGAATTCGTGCCCATCTCCTTTATTAAGGAGTAATCACTTGTTTATTGCTTTTTATTGAATTCAAGAACATTTTGTCTGTAATATTTAACAATGACTTTTAAGCCATGTGCCTGGTCCGGGGCACTTTGGTCCATTTGTCAAGGGTTTTATTCATGTTCATCTAATCATATGATCATTAAATACAAATCATTGGACTCTTTTGCATTCAAATCTTTGTGTTCATTGCCTTTCCTTTCTTACATTTTTCAAAACTAGCCATGTATCTTACATGCACACACACACACACACACACACTCTTACAGGTCCTCATCCACTCTGGATCTTATTGCCAATGACTCTACTATTGCCGACTATGACTTCAAATGTCCAATTAACCAAGATGAAGACGAAGGTGGGGATCATTGTGATATACCGGGAGAACTAGCCAGACTTCTATTGCAAGAGGAAAAGCTATTCAGCCGCATGAAGAGTCAGTTGAAGTCATCAATTTGGATACCGAAACAGACAAGAAAGAGGTTAAGATTGGTTCTAACTTAGAAGACAACATCAAGAGCAGGTTGGTTCAAATGTTGCATGACTATGTCGAAGTTTTTGCTTGGTCGTATGAAAATATGCCAGGGTTGGATACCGATATCGTAGTTCATCGTTTGCCGACAAAGGAAGATTGTCCTCCTGTCAAACAAAAGGTTCATCGCATGAGGCCTGATATGTCTGAAAAGATAAAAGCTGAAGTGATGAAACAATTTGATGCAGGGTTCCTAGATGTGACATCCTATCCCCAATGGGTTGCCAATGTGGTTCTAGTGCCAAAGAAAGACGGAAAAGTACGCATGTGCGTAGACTATAGGGATCTGAATAGGGCAAGCCTAAAGGATGACTTCCCTCTACCATACATTGACGTCTTGGTCGATAATACTGCTCAGCATAAAGTCTTCTCTTTCATGGATGGCTTCTCTGGCTATAATTAAATTAGGATGGCTCCCGAAGACATGGAGAAGACCACTTTCATTATGCAATGGGGAACCTTTTGTTACAAGGTCATGTCGTTCGGATTGAAGAATGCAGGGGCAACATATCAAAGAGCTATGGTAGCTCTATTTCATGACATGATTCATCATGAAATAGAGGTATATGTGGATGATGTGATTTCCAGATCACAAACGGAAGAGGAACATATCGATCACCTGTATAAGCTATTCGAAAGGTTGAAAAAGTACAAGTTGAGGTTGAACCCCAACAAATGCATATTTGGAGTACGATCGGGAAAGCTTCTAGGTTTTGTTGTCAGCAGTAAAGGCATTAAAGTTGATCCTGCCAAGGTAAAGGCCATCCAAGAAGTGCCAGTCCCCCACTCTGAAAAGGAAGTTAGAGGATTCTTGGATCGTCTCAATTACATCGCCCACTTCATATCTCACTTGACTGCTACTTGTGAGCCAATCTTCAAGCTCTTTAAGAAAGATCTAGTAGTCAGATGGAATGATGAATGCCAAGCTGCCTTCGACAAAATCAAAGAATATCTACAAGAACCTCATATTCTCATGCCTCCAGTTGAAGGAAGACCTTTTATCATGTACTTGACAGTACTAGAATCTCTATGGGGTGTATTTCGGGCCAATGTGACGAGTCTGGCCGAAAAGAGCATGCTACTTACTACCTGAGCAAAACATTTACCGACTGTGAAACTAGATATTCACTGCTCAAGAAAACTTGTTGCGCTCTGGAATGGGCTGCTCTCCAGCTAAGACAGTATATGTTGACTCATACTACTTTGTTGATTTCTAAGATGGACCCAATCAAGTACATCTTCGAGAAACCTTCTCTTTCCGGACGGATAACTAGATGGAAAATGATTTTGACTGAGTACGACATTCAATACACAACACAAAAGACCATCAAAGGAAGCGTACTAGCAGATCATTTGGCCCATCAAGCTGTCGATGATTATCAATCTATGAACTTCGACTTCCCGGATGAGAAAATCATGCTAGTGACCGACTGTGCGAAACCTGTACCATATGACGGACCTGAACAAGGATCCCAATGGACTGTGGTCTTCGATGGGGCTTCCAACGCTTTGGGTAAAGGAATTGGTGTTGTAATCATATCTCCTGAAGGTTGCCACACTCCTTTCTCTGCTAGACTATGCTTCAATTGCACTAACAACATGGCCGAGTACGAAGAATGCATCTTCGGTCTGAAAGCTGACATTGATTTGAGGATCAAGCATTTGAATGTGTTTGGGGATTCCGCTCTAGGGATTAGCCACGTAAAAGGAGGTTGGGACACTAAGCACCCTAATGTCATCCCTTATAAGGAGCTTGTGTTATCCTTAATTCCCTACTTCGAAGATATTACCTTTGAGCATTTCCCTAGGGAAGAGAATCAGTTAGTTGATGCCTTGGCAACCATGTCTTCAATATTCAAAGTCAGATGGGACAACGAAGCCCCTATGATTACAATTGAAAGATTTGATGAACCTGCACACTACTGTGAGCTTGACACTGACGCTGAAAAGCCATGGTACCTTGAGGTGATGAGATATCTCGAAGCACAAGAGTATCCCGAGGGAGCATCCATCAATGACAGGAAGTTCTTACGAAGATTTTCAGCTAAATTCTTCCTAAGTAACGGAATATTGTACAAGCGCAACCATGACTCTACTCTACTTCGATGTGTGGACAAGAAGGAGGCAGAGGAAATTATGGAAGACATGCACGATGGTCTCTTTGGCACTCACTCAATTGGACATACGATGGCTAAGAAGATCCTGAGAGCTGGCTATTATTGGTCAACGATGGAGACTGATTGCCGTCAACATTTAAGAACTTGTCACAAATGCCAAATATATATTGACAAGGTCCATGTGCCTCCTATCCCTCTGAATGTCATGACCGCTCTGTGGCCATTTGCAATGTGGGGCATTGACATGATTGGAGAGATCAAGCCCACTGCTTCCAATGGACATCGCTTCATTCTGGTTGCTATTGATTATTTCACCAAATGGGTTGAAGCCGCCTCTTTTGCCTCAGTCACCAAGAATGTGGTAGCTAGATTCATCAAACATAACCTCATCTGTCGCTATGGTATCCCCTAAAGAATCATCACCGACAATGGGACTAACCTCAACAATGCTATGATTATCGAGCTTTGCACTCAGTTCAAGATCAAGCATCACAATTCTTCTCCTTATAGACCTAAAATGAATGGTGCAGTCGAAGAAGCCTACAAAAACATTAAGAAGATTGTGCAGAAATTGGTAGTGACCTATAAGGAATGGCATGAGATGTTATTGTTTGCTCTCCATGGCTATCGTACTTCAGCTAGAACATCAACTGGGGCAACTCCCTTTTCCTTAGTCTATGGCATGGAAGCTATTTTTCCAGTGGAAGTTCAGATTCCCTCGCTAAGGATTATGAATGAGGCAAGACTAGGCGAAGACGAGTGGGTTCAGACGAGATTGGATCAGTTGAACTTGATCGATGAGAAGCGACTGGCTGCTGTTTGTCATGGTTAGACGTACCAAAAACGTATGATCAAGGCTTTCAACAAAAAGATCAAGCCTCGAGTATATCAAGTTGGCGACTTGGTGATAAAGCGCATCATTCTTCCACAAGGAGACCCCAGAGGTAAATGGACTCCCACCTACGAAGGGCCATTTATTGTTAAGAGAGTGTTCTCTGGAGGTTCCATGATGCTGACTACCATGGATGGTGAAGACTTCCCACATCCTATAAACGCAGACATAGTTAAAAACTACTACGCATAAAGGACCCGTTAGGTTGATATACCTAGGAAAAAATAAGGGCATCCCGACAAACCAAAAGGTTTGGGAAAAAGTTAGGGATATGTGCAAAAGATTGTACACCCGACAAGTTGAAAACCCGAAAGGGCGACTTGGGCAAAAATGGGTATCCTGGTGGGCTGAAAACCCGAAAGGGAGGTCCAGGCAAAAGTTAAGGATTGAAAGCGTGTGACTATGTCCCGTGGAATCACCACAGTCAACTTTATCACCAACGACCGAGTTCAAACGGTCCAAGATCAATCCAATCAGCTTTTGTCAACGGCAATGGGCATTCGAAGACATTGGGGCAATAGTAGAGTTGGAATGCAATGAGATCATTTCACATGGCTATTTGTTTCTGTTTTCAACTTTTGTCTTCCTTTCGATGATTTCCTCTTACTAAGATCTCCGTCTCTTTGTACAAAATGCCCATTCATGGGCAAAATATCAATACAAATATATTTTGAAGTGCAAACTTTCTGTTTTTGTTTTGAACTCAAAGTTGTCCCATGACTAAAATTGAACGAACATATGCATGCGAACATAATTAAAACTGTTTGTCACATGTGCCCTGCTAAGTAGCAAACATATCTTTAATGTATATTGGAATATCCCCCATAGAGTTATTTCATTAGCATTATCCTCACAAGACGGTTACAATAAACCATTCCTCAACAAAGTTACCCACAAAGTTTCTTTGCACAGGTTAATCTCCAACCAGAGTCTCAATCTTTTGGCAGCTCTCTCCCCAACTAAGTTGATCCTACAAGAAGAAGCCTTGTGGATTTCTTCCTAAAAGAACTCACCTCGTCAGCAGTTCATCAAGTATTCATCAACATGGTTTATTTCCCCAATAGGGTTTATTTCCCCAACATACAATGATCAGCAAATTCCCCCAGCATAGTCTATCTTCCCCAGTCGAGTCTGTCTTCCCCAGCTGAGTCTATCCTCCCCAAGCTGAGTATATCTTCCCAAGTTGAGTCTGTCTTCCCCGACTGAGTCTACACTCTCCAGCTTGAGTTTTCCTTTCAGACTATTACAAATCATAGGGCCACAACCCCTAATCCCCAGTAAAGTCGTCAACAAAATCTTTACTATCTCCAAAAGATTATGTGAAGCCTAGACCCGACCTGATATTAGTATAATTTTCAAACTACTATAAAGCTTGGACCCAACCAGATGATAGTGAAAACCTTTCAGACACTTTGAAGCATGGGCCCGACCAGATAACAAGTGTAACCTTTCAGAAACTATGAAACCTGGACCCGACCAGATAATAGTTCAACTCTTCGAGATATTGAAGAACCTGGACTCAACCAGACCAGGGTTTAACTTATTTTCCACAGTAGAGTTTTCCTCTACCCCAACAAGTTACAGCGAAGCCTGGATCTAACCAGATATCAGTTCTACTTCATATTTTCAAGTAAGTTATTGTGAAGCATGGATCCGACCAGATAGCAATTCCACACAGAAGTTTGTTGTGAAGCCTGGAATACGACCAGATAACAACTAAGCTCCAAGCAAGTTACTGAAAAACCTGGACCCGACCAGATACCAATTCAACTCTATCTCTTCAGGAAAGTTTATTGCAAAGCCTGGACCTAACCAGATAACAATTAACTTTATCCACCTCAAAATCTGTAAAGCCTGGATCCGACCAGATATCAGTTTTCAATTTCATCTTTTCAAGCAAGTTATTATGAAGCCTGGAGTCCGACCAGATAACAACTAGCTATAATCCCCAACAAGACACTATGAAGTCTGGTCCCGACCAGATAATAGTATAACTTTTCAAAAGCTATGAAACATGGACCCGACCAGATAGTGGTTACCACTTTAAGTTACTATGAAGCTTGGACCCGACCAGATATCAGTTCTACTTTTTCCTTTCTAGCAAGTTACTGCAAAGCCCGAAATCCGACCAGATAACAGTTAACTTCTTTATCCACAGTAAGTTATTGTGAAGTTGGGAATCCAACCAGATAACAACCTAACTTCATTCTCCCCAAGAAATTTTCTACAAAGCCTGTATCTGACCAGATAACAGTTAATTCATTTTTCCCCAGTAAGTTACTGTGAAGCCTAGATCTGACCAGATAGCAGTTGACTTCCTCATCCTCAGCAAGTTGTGAAGCCTGGATCTGACCAGATAACAGCTAACATTCAAGAGAGATTCCCTAACAGCAATCCGGGATTCAAAATTCCTCAGCAGCAGTCAGGGATTATTTTCCCAGACAAATATGCATCTCACATTCATACATCATAGCATATACATACAAAATGCATCTAGCATAATACCACATCTTATGAACATCACACATACATCTGCATTTCACTAATCTTTTTTTTTTCACAGGTGAAATATCAAGCTTAGTATAAATTGACCAAAGATTTGTGCTGATACTTCTTCCAATATTTACCGTCATTCCTTCCAAATGGCATCTATAAGCCCATTCCCAATCCATCTTCGAGTGCAAATTTCTGGGCACTCAAGTGTTCAATCATCTTCCACCTTCAAGTCATGAATGACGGATCCGCCAATCTAGCTCTTCAGGTTTAAGAAGATTGAACAGGGGAAGTTGTTGTACCCCAAAATTTTCCCTCTCATTTATCAATTAATCTCTCACAAGATCTTCTTTGGTTCAAGACTGCACAAGGGTTGATCAGCTCAAGACACCTCCTTAAGCACTGATAACTGAAAACTAGGGTTTGAGTTTGCACAAGGACAAATGGACTTTTAATGCCCCATATGAATTTCCTGGATCATTTTGGACCCTCAATATTGCTCATGTCAAGTTTCAAGTCTTGGATCACATTTTTGCTCAATCAATTGATCAGTTGACCTAAAATCAATTGTATTTGGGAAAAAGTCAGCTGTGGTCAAATTACAGTCAAACTTCATAATTTTTGATCCATATCAACATTATGAATTCATATATGTCAATTGATCAAGTTTGAATCACAATTCTTCAAGAAATTTGAACAGATCATCAAAAGGGCAAAATGGTCAAAATTAGGGTTTTGACTGAGAAGGTGCAATTTCTGATTTTTAACCTAGCAAATGACTTATTGGTTTGAAACATGATCTCAAGGATTCAAATTATTCATTTTAACCTAATGGCATGGCTCAAAACATCTCTCAAGATCAATTGATTGATAGTAGATTTTCAGTCAACTGATGAAAAGTCAATTGTACACTAAAAAGTCAAACTTTGACTCTTTGGTCAAAATCAAGTATCAAAGATCACAATTCATCAAGACATGTAAAAATATGAAACTTTTTCATCAAGAAATCAAAAATTCAAGATTTCATTTTGAAAAGTCAAAATTTCTAAACTTAGAAATTTTTCTAAGTGTGGGAAAATTCATATTTTTTCACAACTTTGAGCCAAAATTCCACCATGATGCAAGATGATTCAAAGGAAACTTACAACATGAAACTTGTAGATATAAATGAGACCTAAAGCATTGTAGAACACAACTTATTCTATAAATTCATGTATTTCAAGTTATGATTTTAAGAAGACATGTTCATAAAACTTAAAAACTTAGTAAAATTTTGCCCTAGTTTAGGCAGGATTTTGACCTAACTTCATGGAAATTTTTCACATGGTTCCAAGATTAAAATTCAAAAATGTCCAACATAGAGGTTGTAGAGGATGTTACAAGCTTTCCAAAATGTCCAAGAAGTCATTGAGATCATACTTGAGCAAGGAGAATCAGAGGCAAGAAGTTAGGGTTTCATTCTTATTTTGCAAGGCAAATTTGTGAAGAACACTTGATCCAATATTCAAGCATGATGTACAAATCTGGCTTTGCAGGCTTCAAACTTGCTAATCACTCAATAATTAAATGATTACACAACTGATAGAGCCATTGTCCAAGCATTTGATCCATTATCCAAGTTTCATTTCCATTTATAGCACAAAGTTACCATTCCATTCTTGAAAAGTTGCTTTAATCACAAAGTCAACTTGTCTTGAGCTTCTAACTTGTTTGTTCAACACATACTCAACATACAAAGTCAGATAAAAATGTTTAAAGCTTGTAACCACTCTAGATAGCCTTGTACTATGCATTGGGATAATGTGTATCAAGCTTGCTTCAAAAATAAGCCAAAGAGCCATAACATGTGAACTTGTGCTTCTGATCACCCCAAGCTCTCAAAACCTTTTCCTATAAATTGAGACACTATTATGCAACTTAGAACATGATTTTGCAAGCCTTGAAACTCCCTCAAACTCCCTCAAGCCAGAAATTTCCTCAAAACACCATTATTGTGCAAATTCTGACTTTACATATCAAACTTCCATTTCACTCGTGCATTTCTTGGCAAAACCATTTCAAAAGGTTCCTTACCTAAAATATATGTCATCCCAACACCTGTTACAGTTCTGTAACTCAATTTCTTTCATCCTCCATAACCAAAATCAGAAGCTTGCACTTGGACTTCTCCAACACGATTCATACACTTCCAGCTCAAAGTAATTATTGGAATAGCTTCCTGGGAACTTAAGGAAGCTAACCTGGTCATCACATAAACTTGAATCAAGCTCTAACTTAAAGCACGATCTCTAACTGCAAGGTGAGTTTTCTGACTTTTCATCTCATTATTTACGCATTGTTAGGCTTGCATTTTCAAAGACAAAATGTAGATATCATTGCCCTGAAACTGTACATATCCATAGATTTCATTTATATGGCTTGAGCTTAGAGAATTTTAAGATTGAAATTTTTGGAAAATTTAGGGTTCAAATTAGGGCCAACGAAATTCTCATTCATCTTTGATTTATAGCTTTAGTTATTTACATGGTTGGATTCGTGAGAAAAAATGGAACAACTTTCATGTTTGCAATTTTAATTTTCATTGAGAAATGAGCAAGATACATGTTGTCTGGTTGGGCGTGAGGTTGAAGATGAAGTTCAAGCCATGGACTTGATTTGTAATATATATTTATGGTTTGATACAAGTTAACGGATGTATAGCCACCCCAATGGTAGAAGCGCGCGCCTTTCACCTTTAGGACCTGGGTTCGAGCCCCAGCGTCTGTTTTGTAGTTTTTTCATATTTTTGCTTCTTTTAGTTTTACATACAGCAGCGCCTGGGTCCTAAATCATTGGGCTTTGTCGTTTTTTTGTTGACTTCTAACCCCCTGCTTGCTTTCACACTCCTGGCCCAACTCTTTTTCTTTATTATTTTCTTTTTCTTATTTTTATTTTATTTCTTTTTCATATTTTATTTTTATTACTATTATTATTATTATTATTATTTTATTAATAAAAAATATAAAAATATTTTTATTTATTATTTATACTTACTTATTTTATTTCCTTTATAAAACAAAAAGACTAAAAACATTTTCTTAAACAAATTAATTTCTTTTTTTAAATAATTAATATTTAGATTTAGGTTTAATTATTATTTTATTTCCTTTTAAATTATAATTAACTTAGAATTTAGGTTTCTTTTAATTAATTAATTTTCATTTAATTTTTATTAACTTAAAACCTTTCACAAAAAAACCCTAAAAATCATTTTTAACTTAATTTCTTTCTTAATTAGTTTAAATTTAATCTTGTTTATTTTTAACTAATCATTTTCTTAATTAGGTCAAGACCAGACCCTTTCATAAAAAACCAAACAAAAATCATTTCTTTGTCTATTTATATTCTTGCATTTTATTTTCAATTCTTGTACAATATTCAATATGGTTGTAATAGATAATTAGGTTTGATTTTATTGCAAATCCCCATTTGTAAATTTGTATACCCCCTCCCCTAATGATGTAATAGCTTAGTAATTTTACTTTCCGCAATTTATCGCTTTATAAATGCTAGTAAATTAGGGTTTGTATGTCAAGACTAAAATCAATAATTAGCAAACCCTAATTCAAGATAAATAATGCATGTAAATCCAATACACTTACACACTTACACCCTTAGGGTAATTACACTTTGTTGCCTTACAAAATGGCCATGTTATGCATGTGAGATGTCTTAGCAAAAATCAATCAAAAATACAAGATCATAGTCCCTCGGTGACGCTATCAATGTTGCCTTTCAAAATGATCTTAGTCCCTCAAAGAGATATACTAAGACATCTTACAACATTGCTATCATGGCTATACGATGACCCACGCCCGTCCCTTTATATCCAAAGATAAGGATTCTTACCAAATCAATGATAAGATAGCAATATCAAAGGAAGGAAGAAATGAACAAAGATTTTTGAGTAGGTAGACTGTTCCTTGTTGCTTGCTCATTTTCAAATCAAACATCCTTGCTTATTTTCAAAACAAACACCAACACTTTCAAAAACACTTTCAAAACATTTTCCAAACATGAAATATTTTCAAAAAGCCCAACACTTTGTATACGTTCTTACGAACGAGAACTATTACAAAGTTTGCCTAAACGAAGGTGCCTTTTGAAAATACTTTCAAAAACCACACAAAGCATATTTTCAAACAAAAGCAAGTGATCTAGCAACCAACTAAGAGCCTATAGATAACTATGGATGAAAAGGATACTAACACCTTCCCTTTTCATAATCTACCCCCCGAACTCAAGAAAATAATATCAAAGGTCTTTCCTGTTCTTTTCAGCCTTTCCTTTTGGATAAAAGAAAAGTCGGTGATGACTCTTGCTAACCGCAACATTTGCGATAAAACGCAAAACACCCAAGTCAGTTATCCCACCGTATCACACAGTTGCAGAAGGGGACGTTTCTTATACCATTCTTCATCCTAACATGCCTACTGACTTTGAGGAATTGCAGAGATCACGGATCCAGCTCAAGGAGGAACGAGACACTTTTGAAGCTCGATCTTACGAAAGCGAGAAGAAGGTGTTGGAGCTCACAAAGCAACTTCACGAGGAGTGAAGCCTGAATGCCTGCATATATCCAAATAGGATGCGCTCATGGGAGACTTGAGTCTTTTTGTTTTAGGAGTTTATTTTGTTATCTCTTTAAAGACCTTGTTGCTTTTGTAAGCCCAAGAGGAATTTGCAACTATGGAACTTATTAATGCAATTGATGTTTTTGTCTTCTTTTTTTTTCTCTAGAAAATTTAAATCTTAAAGTCCTTGAAAAACATTACATCCGCATAAACATGCATCATATCATAAGTAGGTTTTCCGACACAGGTTTCCTCATCTTTTTACTGTTTATTTCAGTATAACATGGATCTCGAGCAAACCATCAAGGACTTGCAGACTCAACACTCTCAGTTTCAAGAGACTCTGCTCAACTTAGCAAAGGGTCACCAAGAAATGATAGTGCTTCTAGTCACGAAGAAAAAGACCAAGAAGAAAGTTGTTATCAACATGGGGAAAAGGTTCAAACACCCTGCCCGACAAGTTCAAATTGAAGAGGTTTCCTCCAAGGAGGATGATAATCAAGATGAAGATGCTAGAAGCACCCGTGCTGGGGGTGGAAACAATCAAATCTCTGAAAGCGAGGATTATTCTGATAAGCAATCCACTGGCCAGCGACAAATATAAGCAGCTAGAAGACAAACTAAAGGCTGTAGAGATCAAGTTGTTCCTGGCTTGGACTTTGGAGACTTGGGTTTGGTACCTGGGGTAGTTATCCCCCACAAATTCAAGATACCTGTTTTTGCCAAGTATGATGGGGTCTCCTGTCCGAAGCTTCATCTAAGATCCTATGTCCGCAAGATCCAGCCACGCATCGCTGATAAGAAACTATGGGTGCACTTTTTTCAAGAGAGTCTACCTAGAACGTAGTTAGAGTGGTTTTACCAATTTGAGGGGACTAATATCCATACCTGGGAGGATTTGGCTACTGCCTTTTACCGCCAATATCAATACAACGCTGCTCTTGCGCCAACTCTGGTGCAATTGCAAGGCATGACCATGGGTTCAAATGAGGGTTTCAAGGCATACGCTAAAAAATGGAGAGACTTGGTTGGCAGGGTGCAGCCACCTTTAACTGATAGAGAATTGGTAGACATGTTTATGGGAACACTGACTGGTCCTTTCTTCAACTTACTAATTGGAAGTTCATCATCCGGATTTACTGAATTGATCTTGACCGGTGAAAGGGTTGAAAGCGGGATTAAAAGCTGAAAGATACCCATCGCCTCCAACTCTAATGTTGTGAAAAAACAATTTGTCGGTAAAAAGGAAACTAATGTCATGTATGGATCAAGGAGCCATGCTAAGAAGGACCGTCATTAGTCGGTAAGTGCGGTATCAATTTGTAATCCAACTTCTACTCAACGACCACAATAACAAGTTAATCAACAAAGGTAGAATGCTCCACCAAAACAGTACACCAAGATCGGTATGTCCTTGACGCAAGCACTACAAAATTTATTGAAAGTCGATCTAATTTCACTAAGAGATCCTCCACAAAATCCCAATACATCCTCACCAAAATAAAATCACAATGTAAGATGCGCCTACCATTCAAACAGTCCCAGACATGACACCAACAACTGTTAGGCATTGAAGAATAAAATCCAATACCTGATTGATAACAAGACAATTAAGTTCAACCCTCTGCCTACTCCAAATGTGATCACCGCACCCATTACCAGTCATGGTAAGGGTGTCAATGCTATTGAAGATGCCTTTTTTGTTTCCTCCATCAATGATCTGACCACTCCTTTGAAGACTGTTAAAAAGAATTTGCTGAAATCCAGAATATTCCCAGGCTATTTTGAAGATTGTTACCATTGACCTACACAAATTATTGGTTGCACATGGTTGAAGAAATGCGTCCAACACCTGATGGATAGCCATGAAATTCTATTTGAGAAAACTCCATTTGTGAAAAGTTTGACCCAAAGTGTATCTCAAGAGTTTGAAGACGTATCCATCATTACTATTTCAAACACTCCTGTTAGGATCACCTCCAAAGGTCCTATTAAGATTTTTGTTGAACCAAGAATAAAGCCACTAATCATCACTACACCAGGGCCAGTCTCCTACTCTTCTGATAAAGTTGTGCCCTAGAACTATGGGACGGAAGTGTATTACCATGGTATCAAACAAGAATCGTGGATCGCCGAGAATGAGAATGCTGAAGTTACAAACATTTCTGGATTAAGTAAAGTTACTAGGACGGGAAGGATCTTCTCTCCGGAGATCTCACCTCTGACAACCATTACTACACCCATTTGCATTACTGTTGTTAAACCTATTGTTGATACTCGAGGGAAGGAAAAAATGACTGAGTCTTCCCGGACGGAGGTGCCTAAAAAATATATTGTAGTTGAGGACCCATCCATCTAAGAGATGGAGGAGATTTAAAAAATTATCCGAAAAAGTGACTACAAGATAGTGGAACAGTTGGGGCAGAGACCCTCGAAGATTTCCATGATGTCTTTGTTGCTATGCTCTGAGGCGTATGCCCAAGCCCTGTTAAAATTCCTAAAAATGCACATGTCCCACAAGAAACTACAACCGACCAATTTTAAAATTGTGTAGCAAGCTTGACTACTGACAATTTTTTGGGATTTTCAGACTCAGATTTAACCCCGGCGGGGAAGAATCACAACAAAACTCTACATGTTTCCATCGAGTGTAAAGGCACCACTTTACCACATGTGTTAGTCGACACAGGTTCCTCCCTCAACCTTTTACCAAAAGGTGCTTTGGACATATTAGACTGTGAAGTATTGGTGCTGAAACCAAGTGATATCGTGGTAAGATCCTTTGATGGGTCAAAAAGAATGGTCCATGGAGAGGTTGATTTGCCTATCAAAGTTGGATCTCAAGTTTTCAACTCAACATTCTATGTAATGGACATCCGTCCAGCCTATTATTTCCTACTCAGACACCCATGGATTCATGGGGCAGGGGAGGTCACCTCCACATTACATCAAAAGCTAAAGTATTCGGTTAAAGGGAAAATTGTCACGGTCTACAGAGAGGAGGAGTTCATGTTCAATCATTTGAATTCCTTCAAATATGTTGAAATGGATGGTGAATTCATTGAAACCCCCTGTCAAGCATTTGAAGTGGTCCCTCCCATGATTGTTATTTCCAAGGCCACTCCTGTTACTCCAAAAGCTGCTAAAGATACACCAAGGATGGCATATCTCAAAGGTGTTCATGCCGTAGTTGAAGATGGAGGGTGCACCATTTGAGGAAAGCTTCCTGAAATCCCATACAAATCAGAAAACTTTGGGTTAGGCTTCACTTCCAAGGATCAAAAAGAGGTTCGGCGTGCTCGTGTTGGGAAACCGCCTCTCCGTATTAGCAAGAATGAAGTTAATGCTCTTGGAGACTCTGACAGTAACAGTGACTAGGACGACTAGATCTACCCAACTACTGATTGAGGGCTTAACAACTAGCAGACCAAGGACTTCATCTCAATCTCCTTCATCCTGGAGTAATTGCCATTTCCTATTTTTATTACTTTGAGAAATTTGTCTATAACTTCCGTTAAAACAATGACTTTAAACCATGTGCCTTGCCCGGGGCACAATGGTCCATTTGTTAAGGGTTTGTCATTTCCATATGCCATATGCTCATTTTAATGAAAACATTGGACTATTTTGCATTCAAATTTAGCTCTCTTTGTCTTTCTTTTACTTTACTGCATTTTCAAATAGCCATGTGACCTTACATGCACACGCATACATTCGCAGATCCACAACCACTTCAGATCTCATTGACAACGATTCTGCTATTGCCATCTATGACTTTGAAAATCCAATTTATCAAGCCGAAGACGAAGGTGAATAAGATTATGAAATATATGGGGAACTCTCCAGACTCCTGATACAAGAGGAAAAGGCGATTCAACTGCACGAAGAACCAGTTGAAGTGATAAACTTGGGTATCGAGGTAGATAAGAAGGAAGTCAAGATTGGTGCTAACCTGGAAGGCAGAGTCAAGGGAAGATTGGTTCAGATGTTGCATGATTATGTTGAGGTATTTGCTTGGTCATACAAAGATATTTCGGGGCTTGATACTGATATCGTAGTTCATCGTCTACCAATGAAAGAAGGTTGTCCTTCGATCAAGCAAAAAGTTCGTCGCATGCGGCCAGATATGTCTGAGAAAATAAAGGTTGAGGTAATGAAATAGTTTAATGTAGGTTTCCTGGCAGTGACATCGTATCCCCAATGGGTTGCAAATGTGGTCCTAGTTCCTAAGAAAGACGGTAAAGTCTGTATATGCGTAGACTACAGGGATTTAAATAGGGCAAGCCCCAAAGATGATTTCCCACTACCACATATTAATGTCTTGGTTGATAACACTGCTCAACATAAAGTATTCTCCTTCATGGATGGCTTTTCTGGATACAACCAAATCAAAATGGCTCCTGAAGACATGGATAAAACCACTTTTGTCACACAGTGGGCACCTTCTGTTATAAGGTCATGCCTTTCGGTTTAAAGAATGCAGACACAACTTATCAATGGGCTATGGTAGCTCTATTTCATGATATGATTCATCATGAGATAGAAATCTATGTTGATGACATGATTACAAGGTCACAAACTGACGAAGAACACCTTCATCACTTGCACAAGCTATTTGAAAGGTTGAATAAATACAAGCTGAGGCTGAATCCCAACAAATGCACCTTCGGGGTGAGATCTGGAAAACTCCTAGGATTTTTCGTCAGTGGGAAAGGTATTGAAATCAATCATGAAAAAGTCGAAGCCATACAAGAGATGCCAGCTCCCTGTATTGAGAAGGAGGTCAGGGGTTTCTTAGGTCGACTCAACTATATTGCCTGATTCATCTCTCACTTAACTGCTACTTGTGAGACAATCTTCAAACTGTTGAAGAAAGATCTAGTCAGATGGAATGACGAATGTCAAATTACCTTCGACAAGATCAAGGAATACTTGCAAGAACCTCCAATCCTGATGCCTTCAGTTGAAGGAAGACCTATGATTATGTATCTGAATGTATTTGAGAATTCAATGGGGGTGTGTGATGGGCCAACATGACGAGTCTGGTCGAAAAGAGCATGCAATATACTACCTTAGCAAAAATTTTACCGACTGTGAAATAAGATATTCACTACTCGAGAAAACTTGTTGCGCTTTGTCATGGGCTTCTCGCTGACTAAGACAGATTATGTTGACTCATACTACTATATCGTTTTCTAAAATGGATCCCATCAAGTATATCTTTGAGAAGCCATCCCTCTCTGGATGAATAGCCAGATGGCAAATGGTCTTGACTGAATATGACATCCATTACACTACACAAAAGCAATAAAAGGAAGTGTGTTGGCAGATCATTTGGTGTATCAAGCTATTGATGACTACCAATCCATGAACTTTGAATTCTCGGACGAGAATATCATGTTGATAACCGACTGTGAAAAGACCGGACCGCATGAAGGACCCGAACAAGGATCCCGATGGACTATGGTTTTTGATGGATATTACAATGCATTGTGTAACGGAATTTGTTCTGTGATCATTTCTCCCAAAGGTTGCCATACATCTTTCACTTCTAGACTTTGCTTCGACTGTACCAACAACATGGCTGAGTATGAAGCATGCATCTTAGGTCTTAAGGCTGCCATTGACCTAAGAATTAAATTCTTAAGCATATATGGAGATTCAGCCCTAGTAATCAGTCAAGTTAAAGGAGAGTGGGATACCAAACATCCAAATCTGATCCCTTACAAAGAGCTTGTGCTAAACCTGATCCCATAATTTGAAGAGGTCACCTTTGAGCATATCTCGAGGGAATAAAATCACTTTGTAGATCCTTTAGCAACTAATTCATCTATGTTCAAGGTCAATTGGGACAATGAAGCTCCCAGAATTACTATCAAAATATTTGACGAACTGGCACACTGTTGTGAGATTCACACTGATGAGGAGAAGCCTTGGTTACATGAGGTAAAAAAGTACCTTGAAGCACAAGAATATCTTGAGGGAGCTTTAGTCAACGACAAGAAATTCCTGCTGAGGTTCTCAGCTAAGTTCTTCCTAAGCAATGGGATTCTGTACAAACGCAACCACGATTCAACTTTGCTCTGTTGTATGGAAAAGAAGGAAGCAAAGAAGATCATAGAGGACATGCATGAAGGACTCTTTGGTACTTACTCTAGTGGACATACTATGGCCAAGAATATTCTGAGGGCTGGTTATTATTGGTCGATAATGGAAACTGATTGTCACCATCACTCAAGGACTTGCCATAGGTTCCAGATTTTATGCTGACAAGGTTCATGTGCCTCCAATACCTTTAAATGGCATGACTGCTATGTGGCCATTTGCAATGTGGGGAATTGATATGATCGGGGAAATCAAGCCCACTGCATCTAATGGACATTGCTTCATTCTCGTCGCCGTTGACTACTTCAAAAAATGGGTTGAAGCAGCCTCATTTTCCTCAGTTACCAAGAATGTTGTAGCTTGGTTTATCAAGCATAACCTCACCTGTCGATACAGAATCCCTGAAAGGATCATCACCGACAATGGAACCAACCTCAATAATTCTATGATCACTAAACTCTGCATGTTGTTCGAAATCAAGCATCATAACTCTTCTCCATACAGACCTAAGATGAATGGCACAATGGAAGCGGCCAATAAGAACATAAAGAAGATTGTGCAAAAGATGGTGGTGACCTATAAAGACTAGCATGACATACTACCATTTTATCTTCATGGCTACCGGACCTCGGCACGAACATCAACTGGGGTAACCCCATTCTCTTTAGTCTATGGCATGGAAGTTATCCTGCCTTTCGAAGTTCAGATTTCTTCTTTAAGGATTATGAAAGAAGCAGGCTTAGGCGAAGACGGATGGATTCATACTATATTTGATCAGTTGAATTTGATTGATGAAAAGAGACTGGCTGCTGTCTGTCATGGTCAAATGTATCAGAAGCGTATGATCAAGGCATTTAATAAGAAGATAAAGCCTCGAGTATATCAGACTGGAGACTTGGTAATAAAGTGCATCATTTTACCACAAGGAGATCCCAAAGGAAAATAGACTCCTGATTACGAAGGGCCGTTTATTGTCAAGAAAGTATTCTCTGGCGGTGCTATGATGCTAACCACTATGGATGGTGAAGATTTCCCGCACCTTGTGAACGCGGACATAGTCAAAAAATACTACTCATAAAGAACGACCTGCTAGGTTGACATACCTAGGCAAAAATAAGGGTATCCCGACGAACCAAAAGGGTTCAGGCAAAAATTAGGGATATATACAAAAGATTTTACACCCGAGAAGTCGAAAAACTGAAAGGGCGACTTGGATAAAAAAAGGGTATCCTGGTGGACTGAAAACTCGAAGGAGTTGTCCAGGAAAAAGTTAAGGATTAAAAGCATACGACTATGTCCCATTGGATCACTATAGTCAGCTTTATTACCAAGGTCAAAAGTTCAAATGGTACAAGATCAGTTCAATAAACTTCTTCCAACGGTAAGGGATGATATTCGAAGACATAGGGGCAATAGCAGAGTTGGAACCCAATGAGATCACTTCCACATGCCTATTCATTTTTGGTTTCACCCTGTATTCTTTTCATTTCATGACGACTTCCTCTTACTAGGATTTTCGTCTCTTTGTACGAAATTGCCTATTTATAGGCAAATTATCAATACAAATATACTTTGAAGTGCAAACTTTTTGTTTTTCTGTTTTGATTGCAAAAATATCCAATGACTAAAATTGAATGAACATATGCATATGAACATGATTAACTATTAAAAAATATACGCACAAGAACAGGAATATGTACTCACTCAAGGAACCAGGATAACCCTCAAAATCCCCACAGAGAAAATCCATACATTCTCACAATTTCCTTTTGAAGTTCCAATCAACATATCTCATGGAGATTCTCTTCCCCAACTAAGTTTGATCTTCCAAAAACTAGAAGAGAAACCTTGAAAATGTTTTTCCCTAGAACAATTCATTTCCCCAGTAAGGTCACCAAAATACTTTCCTTAGCAAGGTTTATTTCCTCAACAGTCTATAATCCCCCAGCTTAAGTCTATTCTTCAGACTACTACAAATCACTGACAAAACTCCTCTTCCCCAGCAGAGTTGATACTATCCCCAGAGAGTTATTGTAAAACCTAGAATCCAACTAGATAACAGTTAATTTCATCCTCCCCAGACAAATCAAAAGTTTAATCATATTTTATATCCCCAATAGAGCAATGCCCAACCAAGGTTTCTAAACTCTACTCCCTAAGCAGAAATCGACATCCCCTGTAGAGTTTCATCAAGTAACAAACAGAAATTCCTAGCGGAAGTATTCTAGACAGAGTTAGAGATACACATACTCTTCATCCACAACAATAGTCAAGGATTTATTTTCTCAGACAAAGATATACTTCAATAACATTTCACATTCATACATCCTATCATATACATGACAAAATGCATATAGAATAATCTCATTTATTTTGAGAACATCATTATGCAATGCATGCATCTGCATGCAACTAATTCTTTATCTTTTTCACGAAAGACCAATCAAAAGACAAACACAGATTTTCTGTTGGCTCAGATTAAGTTCAGATACTTCTTTCAGTAGACCTTTCTTCGGCTCAGATTAAGTTCTGATACTTCATTCGGTTAAAGACATCAAGATTTTCTACTGGCTCAGAATTAAGTTCTGATACCTCTTTCAGTAGACCTTTCTACGATTTATATTAAGTTCTGATACTTTGTTCGGTTAAAGATACAAAGACCTCCTCTGGCTCAGATTAATTTCTGATACTGCTTTTAGACATGGGCATCTCCTGGCTCAGATTAAGTTTGGATACTTCTTTCAGTAGACCTTTCTCCAGCTCAGATTAAGTTTTGATACTTTGTTCGGTTAAACACATCAAGATTTTATTATGGATCAGAATTAAGTTCTGATACCTCTTTCAGCAAACCTTTCTCGGACTCAGATTAAGTTCTGATACTTCTTTCAGTTAGGAATGTAAAAGACCTCCTCTGGCTCAGATTAATTTTTTTATACTACTTTCAGACATAGGCATATGCTGGCTCAGATTAAGTTCTGATACCTCTTTCAGTAGACTTTTCTCTAGATCATATTAAGTTTTGATACTTCTTTCGGTTAGGAATATAAAGACTTTCTCCAGATCAGATTAAGTTCCAGTACTTCTTTCGTTTAAAGACAAAAAAATATCTGCTATTTCAGTTTAAATCGACCAATGATTTATCCTGATTTTTCTCCAGTAGACACTTTTCTGGTTCAGCTTAAATCAACCAAAGATTTATCCTGACACTTCTCCCAGTTAAAGTCAAGAAATTGTCTTTGGATGGCATCTATGAGCCCATATCTGACAACTATTTATTACCTCTCCAAATGGCATCCTTAAGCCCATTCCCGACACAGTCAACCAACAACATTACTGCGTTCACCAGCGAGTGCATATTTATGGGCACACTAGTGTTCAATCATCTTCCACCTTCAAGTTACGAATGGAGAATAGGCCAATCTAACTTTTCAGGCTTAAGAAGATTGAACAGGGGCAGCTGTTGTATCCCAAAATTTTCCCTCTCTTTTCTTAAGACATTTCTCACAAAGATCTTCAATAGCTCAAGTTGGCACAAGTGTTGACTAGGTCAAATCACCTCATAAGCAATGGGACCTAAAATTAGGGTTTTGATTTTCACAAGGACAATTGGACTTTTAATTCCTCAAGCGACTCTCATGGATCAATATAGGTCTCCAAGATTGCTTATACCAAGTTTCAAGTCTTTCATTTCAAATTTTCTCAATCAATTGCTTAGATGACTGCAAATCAGTTGTATTGGGTAAAAAGTCAATTATGGTCAAAATACAGTCAAACTTCATAATTTTTGGCCAACATCAACATTTTAAAGTGATATTCATCAATTGATCAAGTGTTAATCACAATTCTTCAAGAAAAGCAATTAAATCATCAAAGGGGCAAAATTGTCAAAATTAGGGTTTTGACTGAGAATGAATGATCATTGACTTTTGACCTAATACATGACCTAATGGTTTGAAGCATAATCTCAAGGACTCAAAAACAATATCTTGACCTAATATCATGGCTTAAATCGTCTCTCAAGATCAATGGATTGATAGTTTAATTTTGATCAACTGATGAAAAGTCAACTGATACCCCAGAAGTCAAACTTTGATTTTTTGGTCAACATTAAGTTTCAAAAATCAAGATTCATCAATACATATAAAAATATGTATCTTGACCATCAAGAATCAATAAAGTCAAGAAATTCCACAAAAAGTCAAAATTTCAAGACTTTGAAAATTTTCTAAGTAATACATTTTATACTTGATACAAGATGCAAGATGATTCAAAGAAAACTTTCAACATGAAAGTTGTATATCTTGATGAATTATACAACTTTGTTTTAGAGGGTTGATGTCCAAAAAATGCTTATATTTGAAGATATAAGCCCATCAAGTCATGACATTTTTCATAAAATACTTAGTGAAAATTTTGACAAGTTTAGGCAGATTTTTGACCTAACTTCTTGGACAATTTTCACCTAGATCCAAGATGATTTATCCAAAATGGTCAACATGAAGGTTGTAGATAATATTTCAAGCTTTCCAATATGTCCAATAACTTGAAGAGATCATTTTTGAGCTACGAGATTCGAAGAGAAGAAGATGGCATCACAAACATGGATAATAGGTCATTTTTCATGAAGAACACATGATCCAATCTCATGCCATGCTGCATAATCTTGCTTTTCGGGCTTCTTAACTTGCAAATATCACCATAATTAAATGTTTACACAAACTTTTGAGCTATGACCCACTTGATTCAAGCATTGACCAATGCATCTTACCATTTAAGGGAGAAAGGTACCATTTCCATTCTTGAAAAGCATGCTTTTTGCAAAAAGTCCACTCCTTGAGCCTCTAACTTGTTTCTTCTGCACACACTCAATCTACAAATTCAGAAGCAACATGTTTAAAGTGTTTAACCACTCTATGATCAAAGGTACAAGGCATTGAAACTTGATTTTTCAATAAAATCACATGTTGAGCTTAACATGTGATTTTGAATTTTGATCAACTTGAGCTTTTCCAACCTTTTCCTATAAATAGAGACACTATTTTGCAACCAAAACCACGAAAAAAACAAGCCCTCAAACCCCCTCAATCTCTCCCAAGTCAGAATTGCCAAAAATCACCATTTTTAAGCTTTTGAAACCTTAACTTCAAAACTCATCACTCTTGCAACTATTGTCCAAAAAAAATCATCCAAACACTTCATATATGTCATATAGAAGCTATCCATACCCTTGTTTCCTCATTGTAGAATAATTTTCATCATCCACCATTTTAAAAATCCACCATTGCAACTTGACTTGAGTAGACCAATCCAGACACTTTCAAGGTAAAGTAAGAGTTGAAACATACTCACTAAGGTCCAGGAAGCTAAAGCAATCATCATATTGCTTTTGGAAGTCGTGTAGAGAATATTGAATTTTTACATCAAGAGGTAAGTTTTTCCAACTTTGAAATCATAATACAAGCATCATTTGCACTTACTTTTAAAAGATAAAATGTAGATATCATGTTTATGAAGCTAACCATATCTTTAAATTTCATTTTTATTGACTGTGGGATGAGAATTTTGAAACTGAATTTTTTGGACATTTAGGTTTTTGTTTGGTACCAACAGGAAATTCGTGGAAAATTTTGATTTATATCTCTTGAAATTACATGGTTGGATTCCTTGTTAAAAATCAAACAAGTTTAGTTTTTACAACTCTTAATTTGGTTGAGAAATGAGGAAGTTAGAATTTTTTTGAAAAAAAAATGGAAATATGTTGTTACAGTAACAGTAACGATGGATACAGGGAAGAAGAAGAAGAGAAAAATCAAATTTTGAAAATGAGTTTATTTTATATTTATTGGTAGTTTTTTTATAAGCGGATGAAGCAGCCACCCCAGTGGCAAGCGCGCGCGTTTTCAAGTACTTCTGACCATAAGGGCATGGGTTCGAACCAATGTGATTTCAGAAGGCAGGTTTCACATATAATATCAAGCAAGTATTTTATTAACAAGCATACGTGCGTGGCTTGGTGGTAAAATTTTGAGTCAATAACCTGGAGTTCCTGAGTTTAAGCCTTGGCAGGACGAAGCTTAATTTTTATCACTTGTTTATTTCACATTTTTTATCAAACTTCTAACATTTCTTTAAACTAATCAAAACAATAACTTTTGAGTTGATTTTTTGTACACTACTCATTTATCATCTCTATTTTATGAATATAAAAAATAACACAAAAAATATTTTTATTTTCATTATTTATAATTAAATCAAGATAGTACCTTTTAAAGGCTTTCTTTCTAAAAAACACAAAGACATATATTCTTATTAAATATTTCAATTCAAGTATTTATTTTATTATTATTAAATTAAACTCTATTATTTTCTTTTACATTATAAGATATTTTCTTTTCCAAATTAATATTAACCAAAATTATTTTCTAAACAATTAAATTAGACTTAGGGTTTATTTTAATTAACTTAGATTTTAAGTTTTGTTAAATAATTAATTAACTTTCTTTGTAAATTAATTAGTTTAGATTAATCTTAAAACCTATTCCATAAAAAACCACAAAAACAATTTCATTTTCTTCTTTATCTTTACAGTTTTGCACATTCTATTATTATTCATATTCATTGGTTTGTAATAGTGATTAGGGATTTATTGCTTTCCATCCCCATTTGTAATTTGTACTCCCCATTCTCAAGGCGTTGTAATAACGTAGGACATTTACTTTCCGCAATTTATCGCTTTACATATTATTGGTAGTAATTAGGATTTGTATGGCAAGACTTAAAATAAAAACTAGACAACCCTAATACAAGATAAATACATGAATAAAAAAACACTTTACACACATGCACCTCTAGGGTAACCCACACTTGTTGTCTCAGATAAAAACAGTCATGTCCCTCAAATGTGGGATGTTTTACCTTGATTAAAAGATCGTAGTCCCTCGATGACCCTTCGATGTTGCCTTCGGTAAACGATCTTAGTCCCTTATGAAAAATTTCTAAGGTATCCTACAATGTTACCTTCTTTGACTGTACAATGACCCATGAATGTCCCTTTACATCCAATGATAAGGCTTTTTACTAACTAATGGTAGAATAACATTATCTACAGGAGGAGGAAAAGAACAAAGACTTTCTTTTGAGTAGGTAGAACGCTCGTAGTTGCTTGCTGACAAACATTTTAAAACAAAACACCTTTCAAACACACAAACACTTTAATGAAATATTTTCAAAAGTCAATACTTTGTATACATTCTTATAGAGATGAGAATCATTACAAAGTTTTCCTAAACAAAGGCACTTTTCAAAAATACTTCCAAACAAACACAAACACATTTACAAAGCATTTCAAAAAGAGCTAGAAACTAAGAGCCCGTAGATAACTACGGATGAAAAGGGTGTTAACACCTTCCCTTTTCATAACCTACCCTCCGAACTCAAGAAAACTCTCAAAAGGTCTTTCCTGTTCTTTTCACCCTTTCCTTTACTGGATAAAACAAAAGTCGGCGGCGACTCTTGTTATCCGCAACAATTGCGATAAAACGCAAAACACCCAAGTCAGTTCTCCCACCGTATTATAATTCTCATCCGGGAACTCAAAATTCATAGATTGATAGTCGTCTACGGCTTGATGAGCCAAATGATCTGCCAGTACACTTCTTTGATTACCTTCTGGGTGGTGTACTGAATGTTGTATTCTATTAAGACTATTTTCCATCTGGCTATCCTTTCGGAGAGAGCGGGTTTCTCGAATATGTATTTTATGGGATCCATCTTAGAGATCAACAAGATTGTATGAGTCAACATATACTGTCTTAGTCGGCGAGCAGTTAATGCCAAAGCGCAGCAAGTTTTCCTGAGTAATGAGTATCTTATTTCATAGTCGGTAAACTTTTTTTTGAGGTAGTATATTGCATGCTCTTTTCGACCAAAATCGTCTTGTTGCCCCAGTACACACCCCCATTGAGTTCTCTAACATTGTTAGGTACATGATCAGAGGCTTTCCTTCAATTGGTGGCATCAGAATTGGAGGTTTCTGGAGGTACTCCTTAACTTTGTCGAAAGCTATCTGACAATCGTCGTTCCACTTTAATACTTGGTCTTTCTTCAACAAGTTGAAGATCGGCTCACAAGTAGCGGTCAAATGAGAAATAAATCTGGAAATATAGTTTAATCGTCCCAGGAAACCTTTGATTTCCTTCTTAGTATGGGGAGCTGGCATTTCTTGAATGGCTTTGACCTTAGTGGGATCAACCTCAATACCTTTACCACTAACGACGAAACCTAGGAGTTTATCGAATCTTACCCCAAAGGTACACTTGTTTTTATTCAATCTCAGCTTGTACTTCTTCAATCTTTCAAATAATTTATGTAGATGGTCGAGATGTTCTTCTTCAATCTGAGATCTGGCTATCATGTCGTCGACATAAACCTCTATCTCGTGATGTATCAAGTCATGGGACAAAGCTACCATATCACGTTGATATGTTGCACCAACGTTCTTTAACCCAAAAGGCATAACCTTGTAGCAGAAAGTGCCCCATTGTGTGACAAAAGTAGTCTTCTTCATGTCTTCAGGTGCCATCTTGATTTGATTATAACTAGAGAAACCATCCATGAAGAAAAACACTTTGTGCTGAGTGGTGTTGTCAACCAGAACATCAATATGTGGAAGCGGAAAGTCATTTTTGGGGCTTGCCCTATTCAGATCCCTGTAGTCTACACACATACGCACTTTACCATCTTTCTTCGGTACTGGAACCACGTTTGCAACCCATTGAGGATAAGATGTAACAGCTAAGAAACTTGCGTTGAACTGCTTCATAACCTCATCTTTGATCTTTTCAGACATCTCGGGACGCATAGGACGAACCTTCTACTTTTTTGGAGAACAACCTTCTTTCATCGGTAAATGGTGAACCACAATATCAGTATCAAGCCCTGGCATGTCTTTGTATGGCCAAGCAAAGATCTCAACATAGTCGCGCAACATCTGGTAATTTGTTCTTGACACTGTCTTCTAGATTGGCACCTATCTTGACTTCTCTTTTGTCTTCTTTAGTACCCAAGTTCACAACCTCGACTGTCTCTTCGTGCAATTGTATGGCTCTTTATTCTTGCATTAGTAGCCTAGCAAGCTCTCCAGGTACTTCACAATCTTCCTCACCTTCGTCCCCGGCTTGGTAGATCGGGTTTTCAAAGTCATAATTGACAATAACATAATTGTTATCGACGAGATCCAAAGTGGATGTGGATCTGTAATTTGTTGTGTGGTTGTGTGTAAGAACACATAGCTATTTTGAAAGTAATAAAGTAAAAGAAAGACATGGAGCGTAAAATTTGAATGCAAACATCCAATGTTTTATTGAATGAAATGACAACCCTAACAAATGGACAGTTGCGCCTCGGGTAAGGCACAAAGCTTAAAGTTATTGTTTTAAGAATTACATAGCCAAAACTTGAAATAAAAAAGAAACAAAAAATAGTATTTACTCCTGACTAAAGGAGATCGGTATAACGTCTTTAGTCTTCCAATTTCTAAGTCCATTGCCAATGGTAGGAAAAATCCAGTTTTCTAGGTCGTAGTCACTATCCACGTCTTCTACCGCGTTGACTCCATTTTTGCTGACGCGGAATGGTGGTCTTCCAGCATGAGCACAATGAGCAGCCCTTTGAGCCTCTGCAGTGAAACTCAAACCAAATTTGTCAGACTTGTAAGAAATGTCAGAAAGCTGACCCCAAGTAGTACAACCACCTTCTTCTACCACTGCTCTTGCATCCTTCAGAGAAGCCATCCTGGGAGGAACCCTGGTAACCTTAGGAGTAGCATAAACGTCCTCACTCATGGTATTTATCCGAAGAATAACTTCAAAATTTTGGCAGGGAGTCTTAATGAATTCGCCGTCCATCTCAACATACTTGAATGAGTTTAAGTGACTTACCATGTACTATTCTTCACCACAGAACGTGATAACCTTTCCTTTCAAAGGATATTTCAGCTTTTGATGTAGAATGGAGGTAACAACGCCTGCCCCATGAATCCAAGGGTGTCCAAGTAAAAAGGAATAGGCCAGACGAATGTCCATCAAATAGAAGATAGAGTCGAAGACTTGCGAACCTACTTTGATCGAGAGATCCACTTCTCTGTGCACCATCCTCTTTGAACCATTAAAGGCTCTGACCATAATGTCACTGGGTTTCAGCAACACCCCTTCACCGTCAAGCCTGTCTAAAGTACCCTTTAGTAAAACATTTAATGAGGAACCCATATCAACCAACACATGAGCTAAGGTAGTTCCCCTGCATTCAATAGAGACATACAGGGTCTTGTTATGATTCCTTCCTTTGGGAGTCAAGTCAGCATCAGAAAAGCCCAGTCCATTATCAATGGTTAGGCTAGCAACATAATTTTCAAATTGATCAACAAAGATTTCTTGTGGTACATGAGCAGATTTTAAGAACTTCACTAAAGCCTGAGCATGGGCTTCTGAGCACAACAATAGGGATAACATGGATATCTTGGAGGGAGTCTGCCCCAGCTGTTCAACAATCTTGTAGTCACTTTTTTGGATGATTTTTAGTACCTCCTCCATTTCTTCCTTGGAGGTATCTTCAACAATAACCTCTTTTAGTGCCTCTGTCTGGGTAGGCTCATTCATTTGTCCTTTTCCTCGAGTCTCAGGAGTTGGCTCAATAGTAGTAACACGAACAGGTGTAGCAACAGTCTTTGGAGAGATTTCTGGAGAGAAAACCCTTCCACTTCTAGTAACCTTACTGGTCTCGGCAATATTGTCAATGTTGGGATCAATAACTTCAGTATTTCCACCTGCAACAGTAAATGGTTCTTTCTTGACGCCATGGTAGTAAACGTCGGCCCCATAATTCCAAGGGACATCCTTGTAAGAGGAGTATAGGATTGGTCCAGGTGCGGTGGTTATCAGAGGCATAACTCTAGTTTCAACCTTAATTATCACAGGGCCTTTAGCAATGGTTCTTATAGGAGTACCGGAAATTACAGATACCTCTTCAAGCTCCAAGTCTTGAAACAAATTCTCATTAGAAGGATTCTTCTCAACTAGAATTATATAGTTATCCATCAGACGTTGAATACCTTCTTTCAGTAGTTTGCAGCCATTGGGTTGGGCTGCACAACAATGACATCTTTCAATGCAACACGAAAATAAACCGGCTTGTAACATACTCTTCTTAATAATCAGGAGGGGAGTGGTCAAGTCACTTACGATTGAAACATACAAAACATCATCAATAGAACTAACGCCTTTGTCGTGCTTAGGCATATGAGCGGTAATGACATTAGGGGTCTCGGGAGGATCAAATTCAATCTCTTTATTATCAATCATAACTTGAATTTTATTCTTCAAATCCAAGCAGCTATTTGTGTCATGTTCGGGACTATTGGGATGATAGGCGCGTCTTACATTAGGATTGTACTTGGGGGAGGAAGTTTTGGGATTATAAGAAGGAAATCTTAATGTTATCAACTCTACCTTAAATAGATGTTGTAATTCCTAAGACAATGGCATGTTGATCTTAGTAAATTTTCTCCCGGGTGCGTCTGTCCTACGCTGATTACCTTGTTGATGTTGTTGTACTGGCGTAAGATTAGAAATCAGCATAGCTCCCACAAACTAGTTGCGATCATTTCTAGCATGACCATTCTGGCCATACACATCATTAGTTTATTTTTTACCATTGAATGTCTTATTCACAGTACTTGAAGATGCAGTTACCTTAATTTTTCCACTCTTGATTCCACTTTCAACCCATTCCTCTGTTAATATCAGCTCGGTGAATCCGGCTAAAGAGCTTCTGATCAGATGATTGAAGAAAGGACTTGTCAAAGTTCCCATAAACATATAAACCATATCCCTATCAGATAAAGGAGGTTTAACTCTCCCATCTAGATCCCTCCATTTTTGGGCAGACTCTTTGAAGCCTTCGTTTGAGCCCATAGTCATACTTTGTAATTGCATGCGAGTTGGTGCAAGATCAGCATTGTACTGGTATTATTTGTAAAAAGAAAAAACCAAATCTTCCCAAGTACATATATTGGTCCCTTCCAGCTAATAGAACCACTCCAATTGTGTTCCCGATAAGCTTTCTTGAAAGAAGTGCACCCATAACTTCCTATCAGCAGTATGGGGTTGAATCTTCCGAACATACGACCATGAATGAAGCTTTGGACATGAAACACCATCATAATTCACAAAAGTAGGGACCTTGAATTTGTGAGGAATAACCACTCGTGAGACTAAGCCAAACTCTTTAAAATCCCACCCTGGCACTCTTTGGATATCCATAGCATTGAGACGATCTTCCAGTTATTTGTATTTTTCATCAGCCAGAGGATACTGTTCATCTGAATAGTCTGCTTCTTCTTCATCAGAATCCTGGTTATTATTCTCCTCAGCTTTCACACTCTTATCATCTTCTTCTTGGTTATCATCTTCTTTTGATGGGACCTCAAAATCTAGAGCCCTCCTGACCGGACCTTTGAGTCTTATACCCATGTTAAGGATGACAGCTGGTTTCTTAGTCTTTTTCTTCCTCTCTTTGGTGATGAGGGTCTTCAGCTCTTCTTTCCCCTTGGCTAAGTCCAAGAACATTTGTTGAAATTGAGTGTTCTGAGCTTAAAGATCCTTGATGGTTTGTTCGAGAGCCATCTTTTACTGAAATAAACAGCAAGAAGATGAGAAAACATGTCTTGGGAAACACCTGTTATGATGATATGTATGGTATGTGGATGCATATGCAATGTTTTCAAGGATCTCACTGGATAAACAAAAGAGAGATGAAATAGTAGAAGTTGAGTCTGCAGCTTTGACTGAAGAGCTCTGGGTCTTCATCTTTGAATATTCCTCTATAAGAATCAAGCTCACCATGTCAAGTGGATCCTAACTTTTGACTCACGAGGACAGACTTTTGATCTTGACGACATCCGATTAGAGGAAAACAAATCCTCTTGCCCCTTGCTAGAAGTTTAACTCATGATAAACCTATATCAGAGGTCCCTAAGATCCTTGAAAAGGGTTAGTGAAAATGCCACGGTATGATGTCATGATGTCATGTTTGAACAGATAGCAAACACAAAGAAAGCACACAAGAGCCTTAGGTTTAAAGTCTTGCATGAGGTTCATAGGTAAGTACCCTTTCTATAGAAGTTAAGTTGGCTCAACTTGTCCTAAAAATAGTAATCGGGTTCTAGGGATCTCATATCACGGATCTTTCTCGAAGGTTTTATTTTAGTACAGCAACTGATTTGCCACCAAAACATCCAGCGAGTCGAATCTCAATGAGTGTAGCATCGAGTATCAACCAACTCTGGACTGCACCAAAGTCGGCTATCTCACTACATTCTAATGGCTAAGATGGGTCAATTAAGGTTCTCAAAATCAGTTAGTGCTTATGACACCAAGGAATATCATTATGAACCAAAGTGTCACACTAACATAGCCATCACTTCAACCATATCGATCTACATTGTACAGTTTCCATGATCTATTGCTACTTACCTAGGGTACCCTAGATCCGGATATAGGATCTTTGCAAGAAATTAAACCCAAGCAGCCCTCAATTTTAAAATAAATAAAGCAGACAAGTAAAAGCAAGTAAAAGTGATCTAAGACTCTAAGGTAACCCCTCTTTTTTAAGTAGTCCCCAGCAGAGTCGCAAGTTTTATAATACGGTGGGAGAACTGACTTGTTTTACGTTTTATCACAAATGTTGGGGATAGTTAGAGTCGCCACCGACTTTTCTTTTATCCAATATTTAGGAAAGGTGAAAAGAACATGAAAGACCTTTGATAGATTCTGAGTTCGGGGGGTAAGTTATAAAAAGGGAAGGTGTTAACACCCTTTTCATTTGTGGTTATCTACGGGCTCTTAATTGTTTAGCTCACTTTTGAAAACTTTCTTTGTGTGTGTGTGATTTGTTTGAAAATATTTTGAAATGCCAATGTAAGACTAACTTTGTAATGATTCTTGTATCAGTCCTCAAGAATGCGTACAAAGCGTTTTTGAAAATATTTGTTTTGAAAGTGTAGTGGAAAAATGTTTTATTTTGAAAATGTTTGTGAGAAAGCATTTAAGAAATTTTACTCACTAAGGTCTTTCATTTTCTTTTCCTTCTCCTCTAGATAGTTCTATCTGTACCATTAGTTAGTAAAGCCCAATCGTTAGATGTGAAGGGACATGCGAAGGGTCATGGTACAGTCATCGAAGGCAACTAGTAAGGATGCTTTAGCAATTTTCATAAGGGACTAGATCATTTATCAAAAGGCAGCATCGAAGGGTCATTGAGGGACTATGATCTTTGATTCAAGGATCTTTACTAAAGCATCCCCACTTTCGAGGGATATGACCATTTTTATTCCGAAGGCAACCAGAGAGGTTACCCTAGAGGTGCAAATATGCGAGTGTGTTATTTTCAATTTTTTAGTCTTGAATTTAGGTTATCTATCAATTGAGTTTTTTTTATCTTTTCATACAAACCTTAGTTACTAAGCGGAAGCATAGAAAATATAATAGCAGGGAATAAAGGCAGAAAATATAAACCTAGGCTATTACAACGCTTTGGGGCAGATACAAAATAGTAAAAGAGAAAAAGAAATCCTAAGCTATTACACACTAGAAGAAGTTACATGATAATAAAATGCGGAAAAAATAAGCTACGCTATTATAATTGCGAAACCTATACAGTTTGTCCAAGAAAATATGAGAGTAAGAAAATGGGAAAAATGTTTTTTGATGATTTTTTATGGAAAAATAGATTTATGATGAAAGTAATTAAACCTAAAAATTCTAATTGATTTTAAAATTGAAAAAAAAAGGTTAATTAATTAAATTAAAGGGTTAATAAAAAACCTCAAATTAATTAATTTTAGTTAGTAAAAAAAGATTAATTTAAAAGTTGATTAAAAAACCTAAAACCTAATTTAATTAGGGTTTGTAAAATAAGGTTTTGTTTTATGGTTAAGTGAAAATAGGGTTAAGTTTTCCAAAAGAATTAGGGTTTAAGGGGAAATGACAAATAAGGTTAGAAAATAGAGAAAAAAACATAAAAATTCTAGGGGTGGGTGTTGAACCCGCGCCCTTAGCCTTTTCACCCATAGGCCATGCCACTGCACCAGGCACGCACCTGTGTTAAGGGAATAGAAACCACATAATACATAACAAAACCTGCAAAATATGAAAAATGTAAAAAATCCCAAAACACCAAAAGGCAGGGACCGAACCCATGCCCTGGTATAGTAAGGCCGTATCATGCGCGCGCTTGCCACTGGGTGGATATACATCCGGTAACATAAATGAAAACAAATAATTATATAATAGAACCAAATTACTGGGCCAGATAAGCGCCAGAGCCCTAGCTCTAGTCGTTTTCTACGGCGATCTCGTTCTCTCCAACTTGGAAAACAACAATTGTTAGTGATTCCCAGGGACCCTACCCCCCTAATTCAGGCCTTGAGATTTCAATGGAAGTATCATTTTGGCTGATTCATGCTGTATAATGAGATATGGCCAGAATAGAGTGAATCAGTGCAAACATGGTGATGCATGATTCTGGCAGCATGAGACTCATGTGATGGTCCAAGCCTGCAAAAGTACATATCAGAAGCACAATGAAAGCATTAGTTCATATCAAAACATCACATAATTAAAAATGCAAAAATCATAAAATGTGTCAATCAACCATGCTTGGAATGCTTGTTACATGCACTTTTGATCATCAAGAATGACCAAGCCTTACCCTATAACACCTCATGGATTGATTAGAACGGCTGGCTTGCTTTGAAAGTGGCTGCCACCAGGGTTTGAAGATTGCCATAGTTTTAATATTATTTGTAATTTTGGAAAGGTTTCTTGTGCAAGGTTTTCGTGTTTTTGTTATGTCTAAACAATGAGAATATATAGAGCTTGAAATTATTTCAAAAGATTGGGCTTGGACCTTTGTAAGAAAGGCCTTGATTTTATCTTATTTAATTTTGAATTAAAATAAATAAGAATCAAAGTAAATAGAATAAAAACCCAAGGGGTGCATGGATAATTTCAGAGGTTCATAATGAGGCCTATAACACGCATGGAACTTGAAAGATTAGCCCAAAATTCCAAGTTTGCTCAATTTAGATTTCATGCATTTTCTCAAAATTGCCCAACTTGCATCAATCATAACTCTCTCAATTTCTATCATATGAAGGTGATCTTTGACTTTTTAGAAATCTCAAGATGTCCTCTACAATCTCTAAATTGATCATTTTTACATTTGAAGAATTTATCTTGATGTAAGTTTCCTTGACAAAAAGTGTCTTTTTGTTGACTTTTGAAATGACCTATAATGTTTTGGCCCATATATCTCAAATGAAGCATTTTTTGGACTTAATCTTAGAGGGAAAAAGTTGTAGATAATTTTATTTCCTTCAAGATGAGCTTTGGTTGAGAAAATATTATGAAGCATGTGAAAGTTGTGCTTGGTCAAAGTTCTGTTGACTTCTCCTTAAGAAAACCCTAATTTAGTAAATTTTGACTTTTGATGAATCTTGAGTTTTCTTGATGAATCGTGATCAACCCTTGATCAAATGATGAATGTGACTTCAAAATATTGATGTTGACCAAAAATCTTGAGGTTTGACTGTATGATGACCACTGTTGACTTTTTGTCCAATACAGTTGATTTTCAATTATCTGAGCATTTGACTGAGCAAACTTGTGATGCAAAGCTTGAAATTTGGCGTGAGAATTCCTTGAGACATATGAGGAACCATGAAATCCACTTGAGGTATTATAAGCTCAAATTTCCTTGAGAAAGGTGAAACCTTAGTTGTAGGTCCATTGCTTAGGAGGAGAATTTGTCTGATCAATTCTTGAGCAACCTTGAGCAATTGAGAATCCTAGGAGAATGTCTTGGATAATGGGAGGGAAAATTTTAGGGTACAACACTATAATTTAATTTAGATAAAGATATCAAATTATCTGATAAATCATGGTGTTCTTCTACCTCTCCTTCATATACACTATTATGCTCCCCTTTCAAATCAAGACAATCAATTCACTCATTTATCTTGGAAATTCTACCATCTAAGTTCTGAGCATGTTGTTGATGCCACCATTTCAGGCTTCCTTTTATTTTCCTCAATTTTTCCTTTAACACATTACCACCTCCACCCATCCACCTGTAAAGCCCTCCACTGCTCTACCACGAATTCATGATACCCCAAAATATTAGCCCAGTATTTCAACATATGTTTAGGCCTCGGACCCCAATTCTGAACATCAATATTCAACAACAATGGACAATGATCTGATATACCTCTAGGAAGCACCCACTGAGTATAATTTGGCCAAGTCACACACCACTCTACTGTAACCAGAAATCTATCCAATCGACTCATGAATCTACCATCCCCCTGATACCAATTAAATCTTCTCCCACAAAACGGGAAATCCACCAAAGCATTATCATCAATGAACCTGTTAAAAGGTAAATCTTCCACGGGACGCTTAACAACCACCAAACTCAGTCTCTCTGGTTGATTTTTGTTGCACTAAAATCTTCTACCACACACCAAGGACCACCACTACCAGAAGTATTAAAAACAACCCCCAAATTATCCCACAACACGTGACGCCCCACCCCATCACACGGTGCATACACATTCGCTAAAGAAACATTAGTACCACTCTTATAGAATATACCTTGTATCATCAGGAAATGATTTATCAACTGAGACGCCCACATAACCACCTCCTCAACATCCCACAAAGTCAAGATACAACCTGGCACCCCCACTGAAGGCCTTAAAGAAAAACCATCATCTTCCTTCCCCTACAAATACTAATACATAAACCCATCCACATCATCCAGTTTTGTTTCCTGAATACACTATATCCAGAGTCTATTCTCCAAAATCACCTTTCGAACCTCTCTCCACTTCTCCCACCCACCCAACCCGTGAACATTAAACGAAAAGACCTTCATAAAAAACCCAACCCCTTACCTCAGTTCGGAAACACCACCCATACCTACTTCCCCACCCCTTCATCATCTTGATTCCCCCTACAACCTCCTTACGCTTCCTCCTCTTGACAACACACTAAACATATTAGAATAATCACTCGCAAACTTCACACCAATCTCCTTCCCAAATTTAGCAACACCTTCCTCCACAAGATGTTCCCCCCATGTAACGTCTTCCAATGCCTCTACTCTTCTTTATTAACCGATATGGTAGATTCAGCAACCAAGGATTCTCCCTGCAATGCCACCTTTTCTTTAAGCTTCGAATTTTAAGGGCCCTTCTTTTCTTAGCACTCTTTAAAGCCTTCAGCAACTCTTTCCTATCAAACTCCGACAACATAGCCACCATTTTCAAGTCAAGCAAGGTAGCTAGATGTTTACATCTCTTCCCTTTCACCTCAATATTTTTCCTCCCCTGACACTGCAATCTTCTTTTCGCCCATCACACCTTTCTTATCGCTAACTCTTGAACAATAGAATTCTCTTCCAAAACCTTCTATGCTTCCTCCTCCACTACTTGAACATTTTTACCCACCTCGTCATCGTTAACCCACTCTTCATGTAACTTTGTCACAAACTGATCAACATCCTGGTAATAATCATCACTCAAATGTAACTCATTATAATCCACAGGCTCTTCTTCCTCATATTCAACCAAACAAGCATCCTCTATCAGCCCGGTCTCCAAATCCTCAACCATACGAATAGCATGTTTACTACCATTAATCCAAACTTCTTCCACATAATCAATAGCTTCAAGATTGAGGTAGTAATAAGAAGACACGCATAATCCAACTGTGTTCTATCAGTAGTACAATCATCCACCTTTAGAATACGCCCATAGTCCGCTACCAAACACGTACAAAAAGAATTATTCCATGCATACAAAGGAACCCCAAAACACCTCGCCCACGCCCTTTTCATACTTCACCTCTCCATCCTTCGACCACGCCTGACAATCATACAAAAATTCTGAGAAAAAATCCACCGTCATATTAAATACCGCCTCAGTCGCATCCTTTTCAGAATGATAAAGAAACATTTTATCCCCCCTACGGAACCACTCTCAGATCCAATAAATCTGCATCAGAAATAATCTGCTATAAAACGGTAACACACATGCCATTACGAAAACCACGCATTCCCATAATTTAAGAATTTATTTTTTATTTTATTTATTATTAACTAAAACTACTCATTCCCAATAGTTTAATGATTGATTGATTTATTAATTTTCTATAATTGTGGCGAAACTATTTATTTATTTATTTATTTTTGAAAATTGTGAATTTGAAAAACCATCATTTTAACATCACAAAATTTAACCACTTTTTGCCACGAGCCATCTTCATAATTTATTTTATTAATATTTATTATTTGTTTTATTTACTATTAACTAAAACCACTCATTTTCTTTTAAAGATTTATTTATTTATTAATTTATTAAAAGTGTGGATTTGAAAAACCATCATTCCCACATCCAACATTTTAAGTCTTCATTTATTTATTTATTTATATTTTTTAAGGTGTGGATTTGAAAAACCATCATTCTCACGTCCAACATTTTAAGACTTCATTTATTTATTCATTATTCTTTAATTTTATTCTTTTCATAATTTTTGCAATTTCATACTAAATTATACTAATATAATGTTTTTAATCCTTTTATATATTTTATTTTTCAAGAATTAACATTAAGTGAATAGAAGAATCCTTTTATATATTTTGTTTTTCAGGAATTAATGTCAAGTGAATAGAGGAACATATTATACTTATATAATATTTTCTCATTTTATATATTTTGTATTTTTCAAGGATTAACATCGTGCGAATAAATGAACACATAATTAAGGTATTATTCAATCAAGTTGTCTCATTATTGTTAATATTTTGTAATTTGCCTTTGTTTTATGATTTTTATTTTTCTTTTATTCTTAATTTTTGGTTATTGGATAATTAGGTTATGTTTTTTTGAAATAATTGTGTGAGTGACATTAAATATGAATGGTGATTATATTGCATATTTTCTTAACTTTTAGATTTTTATTTTTTTATATTCTCAATTATATTATTGTTTTAATTTTTAAAAAATAATGTATTAATTATATTTTTATTTGACTTTAAGATATACAAATTTAATTATGAGGATCAAGTTTAACTTCAACTAATTATACTAATCTTAGATTTGATTATATTTTTTTAAATATAAATTTTGATATCACAAAATGTATTTTTTATAAAAAAATATTATTAAAAAAGTTAAATTGTGGGAGAAGGTGGCTTAAAAAACTCTTATTCTTTGTTACTTTTATTATTTTCTTTTTACGATTTAAAATTATAATATTTTTGTTAATGTTTTCATCTCAAATATAAACAAAAGCTAATCAAATATAATTCATAGAACCAATCATTAACATGTGCAGTAAGCTATATCACTAGATTTCAAAAATGTATTTAGTTCGTAAATTTATTTCAAAAGTGTTCGGAGAAAGACTCATTTTAAATATTTAGAAACTTTAAGTTATTTGAAATGATATTTATTTATAGTTTAAATAATATTGAGTTTTTTAGGGCTTCATGTATTAAATATATAATTGTATTTTTGGTGCTCATTTTTAATTATTAAAATTGTACTCTTAAAAAAAATAATTATACCTATATTTTAAACTAGAACCAAGTATTTGAGTTGATTGAATAGATTATAATAACTGATATATTTGGTTGATCATTACACAATAATTTTTATAAAAAGAGTGATGTCACAATCGACTATTTGTCTAACATATATATAAATTTAACTATGCTTAACAAACTTAACTCTCAGTGTTATATAACATACTTTGTAAGGAGTTACAAATTAATTTTATTTTCTTAAGTATAAATTATCTCATTAAAATCTACAATTTTCATTATTACTTTCTATTATCATTTATGCTGTTTTGTTTTTCTTCTATTTTAATTTCACAACATTATCTCCTTTCTAATCCACATATTTTCAATTGAGGTGAAATATATTACTTATAAGTGATTTATTTAATTTATTTATTATTTTTATGTGATTTTTGTTTGAATTAGTCTGATCATAGAAAGAGATTTGATGCTTTTATCTTTGGTAGTTGATCGTACCTGACCAGAATGGACCGTCACAGTTTGCTCCGAGCAAAACTTGAGAGTGAGGTGGGAGGGGGGGATACCTACAAGACACTCTGATGCCAAAGTAAGTTTCGGAATGATCAAGCAAGTATGACAGTAAGAAATGTTCAATACCTGACCCTCTCGAAAGAGAGGATATTTATAGCCCCCAGTACTGGGCCAAAGTCTCCTCATTGGGCTGGTCAAGCAGGCCCAAAGTGGAGACTGTCAGGTTCTACATGAGTAGTAGGGACCCGCACGTGGTCCCCCACCTGGATGACTTCCTCTGCAAGATCAGGAGGATATGGATACGGTCTTTTCGAAGCCACGAAGACTTCGTGATATTTGAAGACATTGATAGTCATCCCTACGGGGAGGATGCTCGTGAGGTGCTTCTGCTCGTCATGGAATGCTCCCTACTAGATGTGAGATCGTGTGAGGAGATAAGGCTTCGACGAGGAGGATCGAAAGGTGTCCTCAAGATCATCCTGACTGGTGTGCGAGCTCCCTAAGGCTAATTGGGTTTTCCCCTCGTGTAGCGAGGTCGCTTCCTTACGGGGAGTGGAACATATTCTGCCTGAAATGGATTGGGCCTCACGTGGAGTTAGGCCAAGGGCAGGCCCAGTCCAGAATAGGTACCCCCCAAGTCATTGCTTCTGATGAAGGAGCTATGACTTAAATATAGCCTCTTCTTTTTACGAAATGAGATACTCGACGAGAATATCTCAGTGCATGGATGGAGAAAGTCGTTGGTACATGGGTTTACATGAGAAGCATTCGGAATAGACTCGAGATGGCAACGTTCTCGACACAGAGAGAAGAAAAGCGGCGGGTGTGGGAACATGGCGTGACGTTTAGGGTTGTAATGATGTCCTAGGGAGTAGGGGCCATCGTTAGTTGTGCGTAGGTGTCAAGGAGAAAGGCGGTTGTTTGGATGCCCGACGCGACATTTTGTATTCCATGTCAGCTCTATAAATAGCGCCTCAAGGCCCACTGTTCACATTTATATTTCCGCTCTCTTCATTCTCCCTACTGCCAATGTCATGTCGTTCCCTATAACCGCTGACGCCGTCGCACAATCTGTCACGTGTTCTTCATCTACCACTGTCGTTCTTCATCTATTCTTTTCCAAGTAAGTATTTTTCCGTGACATTCTTTGTTTAGATTGACTTTGATGTCGTTTTAGTAGTAGGGTTTAGCCACTGGGGGATTTTTCCCGAGGGATTCATGGATTTAAGCGTATTACTCATGACTGAGCCTGCGATATTTATCTTGTCACCGCATCAAGATGAATTTGCTCTGTAGTATTCATATATCCTTGTGAATTTCATGATTTTTGCACGAGAAATTTATGCGTTCCCCTGAGGATTCATGAGTTCGGCCGGCGAATTCATATCTCACTCGCTATATTCATCATGTGCCCAGGGTATTCATGAAAACATGTTCGCATGAAAAAGTGTCCGTCATCACGATCGTTGTGTGCTCTTATAATACTGGCATGATTTTCATGGACTGGTCGAGAGTCGTGTATTTTTCCTCTTTGTGCGAATGACTGTCGACTTGGGTTAGGCGTTACTTAGCCTTTTCATCTGCGTCATGGAAGGGTGGATTTGGATTTGCTGTCGAATTCACCAGTTTCCTCTGCTTTGAAGGTAAATGGTCGACACTCCCGAATCGTCAGAGCACATTGACACCGAAGAGACCAGTGTAACTGAGGAGGGCGTTAACTTGGTCAACACAATCGACAATCCTGCTTTGGCTTGGGTCGATGCAGAGCCTCTAGGAATAGCTTCAATATATAGTCACACTAGGAGGCAAGCTTATATTGTAGTCGAGTATGGCAACGACCAGGAAGGCTTCCAGAGGAACTTCAAAATCCTGCGGTCGATTTCTACTGCTCGCATATGCTCGGAATTCAACCACGACACCTTCCCAATGTACGAGGTCGTATTCCAAGACTTGGGACTTTGACTTCCATTCAACGATTTCTAAATGGGGTGCTCAATCACTTGAACTTAGAACCCTCTCAGCTTCATCCCAATGTTATTGCCTTCGTCCTGGAATTTGAACTTACTTGCTAGTTCCTGAGAATCGGGGCAACCATTCCCCTGTTCTTTAGTGTTTTTCACCTATAATGGAAATCTCGGGGGGGGGGGGGGGGGGGAAGACAGTTGGGTCTCCCTCAAACAGTCGAAGAGGCAGTTCAGGATGTATATGGACTCTTCCCCGACTTTAAAGACATGTGGTATGTCTTGCAACCCTCTACTCAAACAGTTGTGGATTCCATGTTCGACCCGGCTTCCGTTGTGGATGAGGATGGAGAACCGTGCTACGACAACGAAGGTAATTCGATGATCGGACGAATCTCGAAGTTTCCCATCAACTGGTGTTCGGGCCACTACGATCATGGTCCCGGAGTATTATCATACTCCCACCGACAATATGAGTGCCAAAGACGTATAGGCCTATAACATCCTCAATCAGTTCGTCAATGTTTCTTCCCCTCCAGGTGGGTCACGAGGGAAGGACACGACATCCTTGACGAAGACGGTGAGCCGATGTTCGAAGTGCACCCGATCAACACCAAGGCACTCATCGAGTGTCGATCTTACAGACATGCTGTTGATCTCTTAGGTTCTTTCTTGCTTGATTTTATTATATTTGAAATTCCTGGTATGTCACAGACTCAGGATGTCTAATGGAATGTTAAGACATCTGATCTGACATTAAGCGTTGTACAGGTAGAATAGGTTGTACTTTTGATATCTGTTCTACAACAGTCACTGAACTATCATACCAGAGCCTACAACACCTTTTGACAAACGCAGGTTCTGATTTACTGAAGTTCAGAACAGTTAAGGTTAATCATATACATTGATGTCATGAGGAATGCTGTGACATCAAACAAATAACCAATGCAGAAAGTAAATAACACACAGAATTGTTCACCCAGTTCGGTTCAACCGACCTACATCTGGAGGCTTCCAAGCCAGGGATAAAGTTCACTATTAGTAGTATCAATTCAAAGACCCTACAGCCAACACACCCGTTGACAGCCTTCTCACTTAATCACTACCCAATGACACTTTTACCTAAGATCCAATCCTAGATATGAGACCCCTCTCACTCCCCCTCAATCACCGCAGTGATAACTTTCTACAGTACATAAACTGTTCAGAAGATACACTTCCATTACACATCTTGATCATGCTTAAAAGCTTCAATCAAGTACAATGCATACATCCTCTAACCTACAGGTTTCAAGGAGTATGGTGACCATCCCACAGCCCGGGTGGTTCACAACAAAACTAGCCCTAAATAATTACATCTTGTCAATACACGACCTCTCTTAAATTAGGTTACAATACTTCTATTTATAAACCTTTTTACCCAACTGGATTTGGGCCTTCATATGACAGCAATGCAGCTTTAACGACCTGCATAAAGTAAGCAGAAAACTTCTGCTGTAAGTTAGGTCTTCAATCGAGCTTTTCTCCTTATCCTTAGCTTCTGATTGAATCTTCTAGGGCTCCACATATGCCTTCAATTTTCGCTACTTGTTATGCATTCTATTTGGCAGAATATTCTGCATAACTTCAGGAACAGAACTGCATCAGACTTGACAGTTCAGTAGCTTGATGTCTGGTATGATGTTATGACATCTCTTGAGACATGTTGTTCCAGATGTTGATTTAAATCAACACAACATGTTTAGGCATTTACAATAGGATTTTCAGGCTGTTCCTATTGTACATTACATTACATTATTGTTGTTACTATTTGTTTTACAAGAAATGAGCCAATCCTAAACGAAGGCACTTACAATCTCCCCCTTTGGCAAATTTTGGCTAAAACAAATACAACAATAAAAAAAATAAAAAAGAAATTCACGCCATTTGAATTTCTGCTGAATTTGTGACAAGTCTTTGTGATCAAAATTTTGAGTAGCTGCTGCAACGAGGACAATGCCAAACAGTAACAGTACTCCTTTACTCCTTTCTCCCCCTTTTTGGCCAAAAATTGACAAAGAAAGCCCTCACAAAACCAGATCCAAGAACAGTTTTCCCAGATCCGTACAAACCCCATGATGGTTGTGAGAGAAAAGAATGTGTGACAGGAGGTTATATAAGGAGATAACAGGTTCAAGAAGATGGTAATATAAAATCTTGGTCAAGGAAAGTTGTTGCATATTTCAGACTGACTGTGCATGAAATTTAGACGCATTTGTTTGTTTCTGCCAAAAGGACCAGTCCTAATACATGCATAAGTTTAGGTCAAAGCAATTCCTGAATAAAATCAGCCTTTGACCGACTTTTAAGGCTGAAGATTTATTCCTTCTGGGAAACAGAACACCAAATATAGCTCCTGAATAGCTACAATTACGTGGTGAAGTTATTTTCCACGTATTCTTCTTGATTTCCCCAAGGTTGCAATGTCGTTGGTAATGTCATGACACTTACTTAGACATTACCTTACATTCTTCAACAACAGCAGCCTTCTTTTTACTTCTCTCAGTTAGGCACAGAGAAGGACACTTTAAACAGCTAGTAGCAAGAGACTAGTAGCATTAAGCATGGCCATCAATCATGCTTTCTTAAGTGTTGCTGAGATCCAACACAATTACTTTCTACCTTCTTCCAGACAGCAAAATAAGGAAGGAGGAAATAAACCAGAAGACTCCAAAATGCTTCACAAGACATCACAGATTAGTTCTAATACACAAAATTTAGATGCCACTTCTATTTCTTGTAGTAAAAGAACCCCTTGAACATATGCTGAATATATCAGATTTCTTAATCTGATTTACTTCTTCTGATCTTCCATTCACTAGTAGTTGCTAGAGCTAGTGAAGTCTTTACCACAATAGCATTTCTGATTTGCCAGACCAAGTTGCTATTGATAAGATCTGAATCTTCCAAATTGCTCAAAACTGCCACTTATGATACTTTTAAGAATCTCTGAGATTTTCTTCCTAAACCCAGACAGATAACAAGAGCAATTCTTCAATCTCCTGATGTTGAGACATTATCCATGGCTTCACTTAGAAGTTCACAATGTCATATTATCAGAACACATAAACATCAGCATACCACCGTCCTCTTCTGACTTCTGATCTTCAGATTAAGTCCAACAATACATATACAAAGTCTCCCTTCAATGTATATTATAATTGGGGGAAAGTGCAACACTCAGTGACTCCCCTTGTTAAGGCCAATTAAAACAGTAGCGTGGAAACCAGTAGCACTAGCTCTGAGGTGGTAACTTCAAGCACCCTGAACTAGTCTTAGAATAGTAAGGACATCTCTGATTCATGCCCTTGCACTTCCACACTTATCATGACTCTCTGGATGGCTGAGAAATCATGTAGCCATAGTCAGAAACCAACCTCCAACCTTCTTAGTGTGCTTACAAGCTTTACTAAGATTCAGACTTTCTAGAAGGATTATCCTTTAATCAAGAGTTGATCATGTCATCCTTCTGTATAATATATTTACTAGTAGTTGCTGATACTAGCAAGTTCTTCAGACCACAACAGTAGTTATGCATTGTTAAGCATACTACTCTTAAACACAAGTAGAATCTACTTATTCCAACAATAGAACTGCCACTTCTGAATGAGGCGATAAGATTTACAGTCCCAAGTCTCTGCCACAGACTTCTCACAATAATGATGTTACAGCATCATCTGGAACATCAGAACCTATCTGCTTGGGTTCTGAAGTTAACATCCAGGGGATTGATGCCCTTTTATATTCCCCATATGAAAGATATGATCTTCATCTTCAGCAATAATTACTCACCAGAATACCCTAGAGTGAAATAAACTCTCTACCAAGTTCTGAGAAATAGGTTCAGAATACAGCCTTGCATGCATATTTAGTCTCCCATCAAAGTGCTTATATATATCTTTATGCAAGATCCTAATGAATGCTTAGTCTCCCGTCAAAGTATTCATTATTAGTTAGATTATGCCACCTTCTCAAGGTAGGATAATTATTCTAACAATCTTCTGCTCCATGCATGAGGAACCAACTGGTCCTTACAAACTTCCTTTGCTGAAGAGTCCCTTCGTTTGAGATGATGTTGCAATATTGATCCCAACCATATGAGCCTGGCTTATACTATGGTTTTGGATGAACATCCATTGCAATCAAAGCACACTTTTCTTGTAGGGGATACAAGAGTACACCAGAAGCTAATCATCCTTTATGATCAGACTCACAACAACCACATAACCATGCAGCAACTAGCATGTATCACCTTCACCTTGTCTGCTGACCCTTGAACAGTACAAAGGAGTTAATTGTACCATACTCCTGTAGACAAGAGCAGACCAAGTTGTTCTATTATGTGAGGACATCTCATAAATGAACTCAAGTAGAAAGAGGATCTTCTCAGGAACCCATGATCTTTTGAAGATAACTCCTCCTTACTACATACAACTAACAAGTTCATCCTAGGTGATGGGGATGACTTGTCAAAGTGCAGATATCCACCATTTGACATTGGTGAACAACACTTTGGTCCAGGATGTCAAGACATTTTGTATGACATGTCTTCAACGATCTTCAGGTTAAGGACTCCCCCTGAAACTTAGCTCAAATCTTTGTAGAGAATCATGTGAATTCTCCTTCACATGCTGCAGTAGACATAACCTGTTCTATTCCTATCCTCCTTGGAAATCACTAAGATCATGAGAAATAAACTCAAGCATCTTATAGAACAAGGTAAGATGAACTCCCTTTCACATCAGCTTGATCATACTGCTGCCTCTGAACAAAATGTTATCCAACTTCCCTCTTTATGGATACATTGTTGAGCTCTTTACTTTAGACACATAGTAAGTACTCTTTATTTGGAATTTGCCACAGGTTTCAAATCAAGAGTCCTTAGTTTGCTTGCTGTACAAGTTTCAGATTGCCACATTCTGAAGGATGTTCAATAAGTCTGGAACTTATCTGTCTTTCCTCAACAGCTGATGTCTTCAATAGTTGTGATGTTGTACATCCTTTTTCATCACAAGCTTTAGAACTTTTGATTCTGATTATAAATATTCTGCTCCCATCATTTATTTAGTTAGAATTATCTAATCACACTAGATGATCCTGACTGATTACTTCTTCATACTTGCTAAGCATATTTACTTGGCTGAAGACACAGAAATGATGTTCCATCATCCATCACATGAGGGGAAACCTGGAAATCACAGCTTTAAAGTCCTTTTAAGTGCATTTAGCTCAGCACATATACTCCCTTAAACTCACACCTGGAGTAGATGACCTGTTGATCGTGTCCTGATCAATTATTTCAAAACAGATGTCTCCTCTTCCAGATCAGGAGTAGGTTCCAAACATATGTACTCACACTACATGTGTTTAGCACCCAGAACATCTGTTCTTCAACTGGCAGTTGCATGATGTTCTAACATCCTTAAGAACATCAGTTCCATCTCCTTGGAACACATCATCCTTGATAATCTTCAAGGTCTTCAAGCAGCTTGCAGATGTATATGAGAATCATTGATCAATTGATACTCATCAACACTAATAATAAATGCCTTTATGAGTGGACTTGAGGGAATCTCAAGTATCTTTGACATTATAGATAGATTGCAAAATCTGCTTACAAATTCTGTTGAAAATAATAACCCTAGAGTTCTTCTTTTACTTTAGGTGTTGTATCAGAAGCTATGCAGCGGAATAGCAGTACTTCAACAGAACCTACACACTGCTTTCTCCATATAGCAAGCATAAGGATTGAAAATAAATCAATCCTACAAGTTGTTTGCTTCTTCACCAAGCAACTTTCTAGACTCAACTCTACAGCCCTGTTAAAAGGAAGCTTTATACACACAGATGATACCTTATCAATATCTTCACTCCCGCATGAAGGTTTTGATAATATTCTTCTTTGTGCTGAATACAGGTTGAACAATGCACTCCAAAATCTTCACTCCCGCATGAGGTCTTTGAATTTGTTCAAACACTTTCATCTAGTTTCTCCCAAATTGGTCCATCCTCCACTCCTAGGGACCAAACAATATAAACACTACTGGTTCAAACAATATTCTACCTTGTACACAACCGGAAAGTATCCCCCATGGATCTCATCCAGAGACAGACAGGATGCCTGCTCTGATACCAATTGAAATTCCTGGTATGTCACAGACTCAGGATGTCTAATGGAATGTTAAGACATCTGATCTGACATTAAGCGCTGTACAGGTAGAATAGGCTGTACTTTTGATATCTGTTCTACAACAGTCACTGAACTATCATACCAGAGCCTACAACACCTTTTGACAAACGCAGGTTCTGATTTACTGAAGTTCAGAACAGTTAAGGTTAATCATATACATTGATGTCATGAGGAATGCTGTGACATCAAACAAATAACCAATGCAGAAAGTAAATAACACACAGAATTGTTCACCCAGTTCGGTTCAACCAACCTACATCTGGAGGCTTCCAAGCCAGGGATAAAGTTCACTATTAGTAGTATCAATTCAAAGACCCTACAGCCAACACACCCGTTGACAGCCTTCTCACTTAATCACTACCCAATGACACTTTTACCTAAGATCCAATCCTAGATATGAGACCCCTCTCACTCCCCCTCAATCACCGCAGTGATAACTTTCTACAGTACATAAACTGTTCAGAAGATACACTTCCATTACACATCTTGATCATTCTTAAAAGCTTCAATCAAGTACAATGCATACATCCTCTAACCTACAGGTTTCAAGGAGTATGGTGACCATCCCACAGCCCGGGTGGTTCACAACAAAACTAGCCCTAAACAATTACATCTTGTCAATACACGACCTCTCTTAAATTAGGTTACAATACTTCTATTTATAACCCTTTTTACCCAACTGGATTTGGGCCTTCATATGACAGCAATGCAGCTTTAACGACCTGCATAAAGTAAGCAGAAAACTTCTGCTGTAAGTTAGGTCTTCAATCGAGCTTTTCTCCTTATCCTTAGCTTCTGATTGAATCTTCTAGGGCTCCACATATGCCTTCAATTTTCGCTACTTGTTATGCATTCTATTTGGCAGAATATTCTGCATAACTTCAGGAACAGAACTGCATCAGACTTGACAGTTCAGTAGCTTGATGTCTGGTATGATGTTATGACATCTCTTGAGACATGTTGTTCCAGATGTTGATTTAAATCAACACAACATGTTTAGGCATTTACAATAGGATTTTCAGGCTGTTCCTATTGTACATTACATTACATTATTGTTGTTACTATTTGTTTTACAAGAAATGAGCCAATCCTAAACGAAGGCACTTACAATATTACTTGCCTTCTTTTATTTTGTTTTCCCGAGAATACCATTTTTGTTTTTGTAGGCAACATGGTGGAACATCGCGAGAGGTTGTTGAAGTTGACCCAAGAGAATAAATTCCACAAGAGGTTGGTGAAGCGCATCAATCTACGCGCATGGGTTCAGTTTCCGAGTCGGCCAAGGAAGGAACAAGTGGGTCATTAGGGACCCGCGGTGCCGACCAGCAAGCTACTATGTTGGGCGGGAAAAGGAGTCATCCCGCAGATGGGGTTCATGACATGACCGGAGGGGCGACTGCCCGAGCCTTCAGCCTCCCGCCTTATTTTATGGAGAAGGACTTCTCTGAGGGCTTCCCTCTAACTGTGTCTGACAATGAGTCCAACATTATAAGGCGCCTCGACGACGAAGGTCAAAGGAAGCATTTGGCTTCGAGTATTGTCGGGGTGATGAAAATGGTGGAGATGGTCGTGGTCCTCGCGGGTGAAGGGGCCAGCTCCTCTGGTCGGGTCAAGGAACTGGAATCAGAGAATGTGACTCTTCAAGCAAAGACACAAAAATTAAAGACCGCCCTTAAACGAAGCAAAGAGAATTTTCTGTAATAGGATGATGCTCTAGCAGGGGAGAAAGAGAAAGCTGACAAATCCCTCGAGGAAAAGGATAGCCTCCTGCTCGACACAGAATTGTGGGAGAGCGAAAGGGAGCGGCTAGAGAGGGAAGTTGCTGATCTGAAGGCTGCTATGGCGCTCACGGAGGACAAACTTGTTGTACCCTAAATTTCACCTCTAGCTTTTTCATTCGCACTTTCATATTATATTTTGTCAATTGGTCACAATCATTAATGAATAGCTTCATTCATCACATTTGCATCCTATCTTTAAGTTTGCTCTTGTGTTGTTGACTAACTTCTAATCAAAATACAAAAAAATATTTGTCTTTGTCTTTGTATATTTGTGTTTTGTAGGTACCGAGTCAAAGCGTCTGACAAATAAGGTTTTCCGATATTATTTCCCTAAAATATCTATTTGCAAAGAAAAATAATTTTAAAAAATTTCATTTTTTTCACTGTACAATCGATTGCTCTTAGAGTGCAACTGATTGCACATAGTGCATTTTATACAATATTTGAAAAAAATTCACTGTACCATCGATTGCACAGAGTGAAATTTTGAAAAATCAGCAATTTCAAGTTTTTGATAGCCAAATCCACCTTGCAAAAAAATCTCTCAATTCTCTCCATCTACCAAATCCACTCAAAGTTCCATTTTCAAAAAAAAAAGTTAGTAAGCTTTTCATTGAAGCTTACTAATATTTGAGCTAAACCTTCATCCAAATATTTTTTTTCTTCATCAATTCTCTACATCTAAGCTTGAGAAATTGATTCTTAGGGCTGAATCGAAGCAAATTCTTGAAGTTGTTTTGATAATTATCTAGATCTACCTTTGGTAAGTTGAATCTTTCATCTTTCACAATATGATCTCTTGTTGATCTTTGGGGTTGATTCATGGAGCATTGTTTTGTTATTCCATTGGTGTTATTTTCTCATAATTTGATGGAATTTTCGTGCTCAATTGAATCCATGACCATGAGGTGTTTGATGAAAAGTTTGAACAAGAATTTTCCCTTTTGAAATGTTGTTTTTCTGATTTTAACATGGTGCAGTCGATTGTTGTAATAGTGAAATCGATTATCACAGCAAAATTTCACGTTTTTTTGAAAAAATGCACTGATGCAATCGATTACTGTCAGAGCGCAATCGATTGTGACAGTGTCAAAATGCTTTTTCTGCCTTGTTTTGGGGATGTTTTGTGTAACGCCCCGATATTTAATTATTTATTTAATTAAATATTTTTGAATATTTTATATTAATTCGAATTTTTATCGTCAAAGTCGGAATTATTTTATTTAGTGGCATGATAAATAATCGGATTTGATTTGGTGGAATTAATTTGAGAGTTATCAGTATTATTCTAAGAGGCATAATTGGATAATTATGTTGAGTTGAGTGGTAAGTTGATAGTCGGATAAATTAGACGGTTTAGTCGGAGAATTGTTATTAGAATATTATTTGCAAGTTAGTTTTATTTAAAGTGTGGATCGATCACAGTTGAAGAATATTATTGGAAATAATATTAGATTATATTATGTGACTATTTATTTAATTGGGCTTAAGTTGTGATAGTAGTAATAGTGGGGTGTGTATGTAGGCCCACTAAGAGAAACACTATTATTTGGATCATTAGAATGATATATATTATTATTATAAAATAAGAAAAAGGAAGAGAGTTAGTGTTATCAGGAAGGAGAATAGAAAGAGGAAAATAGGGTTTTTGGAGAAGAAGAGAGCTACATGAAATTGAACCAAGAGGCCAAGAGGAGATTCAAATCGGATACACACAGAGTTGTCATCAAACCAAACCAGGTAAGGGTGGGGTTTCTTATCCTATAAAGGGGTATATGATATATTGTATGTGGGAATTAGTTTGTGAGATTATTACTGTCTGTTGATTTGTGTTGGTTTATGTTGTTGTGATAAACATTATTAATAATTGATGTGATTAAAGAATTTTCAAGGAATTAGTGTATTATTGTGTTATATACTTGTCTAGACTGAATTTGGAATAGTATACAGTAGCAGAAAATCCATTAAAACAGTACCGAGTGGACGAAAGAAGAAGAAAATAGAGAAGGGAAATTGTGTCTGGAATGCTGCCAAACGGTAGCTTGTTGCTGGTTAGATGCTTCCGAACGGCAGCTGGTTATGGGGGAGGTGTCGATCGGCACTATGAGGAAGTGGGAGGGTGTGCCATGCGGCACACCTTTGGGCAGGGGCACTTGTGCTGCTTCTGTGGCACTATGTTGTACAATTTTTTTTATAAGGTATCAATATAGAGTTTTATTAATAGAAAAAGCAGTTTGGGAACCAATTAACTATTCTTATCAGTAGCATGTTATAGCAGAAGGAACATTAATAGAAGTAACATATTTTTGTCGAGTTGTTTTATGTGATAGAGGATAATAGTAGAAATAATAATAAGTGGTAAATTTAGAGGAACAGTAGAACAAAACAGCAGATTAATAATTGGTAGAATTATGTTAGTAGTAGGTGTAGAAATTAAAATAGCAATGATGGTTTTAGTTGCAGAGTTGGAAATAAATAATTTAACAGAGTAGTATATTAGTGGCAAATGTGATAATTTAGCAGAGGTAGCGTAATTTAGTAGAATAAATAGATTAGTAGTAGTATAAATAAAAAGTAGTAATAACAGTATATTAAGCAATATCGATTAGCCGAATTTGTAGATTTGGGCGGTAAAATTGGTTAACCGAAATTAGTTAAAATTATCAGAATAAGTCATATATACATGTGGGTATTTTTAGTTGATTTGTTTTGTTAGAATTATGTAGAATCAAGTTGATTTGCAGGTGAAGTCGAATTAAGTTGAATGGTTCCGGTATATGGGATTGTGTTGTTGATTATGGCAATGAATAAGTTACTATCGAATAAATTATGTGGTTGTCACATTACTAATTGTTGATATGATATTGTTGTTGTGACGTACTAAATTTTAGGCTTATGCCAACGTTGTTGAATACATTGTTATTGTGGAACTTATTGTGATTGGTAAGTTGATTAAGTTGTAGGCTTATGCCAACGTTGTTGAATACATTGTTGATGTTGAATTTATTGTGATTGGTAAGTTGATTGAGTCGCAGGCTTATGTCAACATTGTTATATACATTATTGTGTTGTATGTGATTATTGCATTCATTAAGTAACATACATTTGCATTATTAAGTTGTACTGGATTGGCACTACGTTTGCCTAGATTGGCAAAATATTAAGTTGAAGGCTTATGCCTTGTTGATGCCTTTATTTATTGGCAGATTTTCTAAGTTGGGAGTTCTGCTCCAATGGTACCACGTGCATTTGCATAACATTGAGTCGCATTCTAAGTTGTAGAATTGAGTTGTTGTGTTGATGAATTAATTGTTGCAGTTTGATGATATCGTGTTGCGATTGTTGTTGTGAAGTGGTTATTTTTGCATGACCTGTTCTAATATATGATTTATCATGCGCTCACTTATACGATTTGAGAATCTCACCCCTTACTGTTTGAATGTTGCCCTCTGTTGGTAACGTGCATGTATTAAAGAATGAAGAATTGCTTAGCCTTATTAGTTCAAAGTCGGTTGGTTTCTCGGATACGTAGCACTCGGGGGAAATGAACAAATAGTTGTTTATTTGTTGAAATTGTTTTAGTTGTTGAATTCTAAGTTTAATTATATGAAATAATATGTTGCCTCTCAAGTTATTTTAGTTGAATAAAACATATGATGCTACTTGAAGTTGTAATTATGATTATGCTGCGTTATTAATAAAAGAAGTGGTTTTGTTTTAAAAGCTAATGCAAGTTGTTATATGATCCTCCGAAACTAAAGTGTTATCTATCTGTTTATGTGTTGCAACATGTTGAATTGTGATATCCCAAATGTGTTGGAAATTTTTAAATACTCTGATTTTTCGTTATAACTACCGGGTAGAATTTGGGGTGTTACATTAGTGGTATCAGAGCAGGTCGGTCCGTCCGACCAAGTTTTCTAATGTCTTTTATTCCTTAGTGCGTGACAAGTGTGTGAAACACTGTCGATGCTTGTTGTTTTTCTAATCGAGTTGTATGCAGGAAGTTGGTTGAAGATAAGTGGGGGAGAAGCTTTGTTTCTCGGATATTTTCAATTGAAAGGTGTTGATTCAGTGTGCTGCCGACGATGATAATGTAAGAATTGTTAGAGTATTTTTGTTCCCGAATTTGAAGGTGACTTAGATTCAAGGTCTTGTTGTTAGTCGAGTTAGAGCGCCTTGAGAGAAATTGATCAGACATTGTTGGTGCTTACTTCTCGAAGAATGAAGAGCGATGTAATATTTATTGATTTACGAAGTAAGTGTAAGATGTCGATGTTTGAAAAATGATGGAGTAATTAAGTTGCTGTAACTTTTGTGTTGGGATCACGTAAGTGATTGTCGGAAGTAGTTGACGTTGATAAGTAGTTGTGAATCGCGAGTCTGAGTCGAAACTTGAAGAAGTGAGTAGCGTTGTGAAAAGAATTGTTGCCCTGGTGTTTTGGAACCGGAACCTTAGCGAAGGAATGCATCTCTCGAGTTATAATAAGTTTGGGAGCATGAGATATGTTAAGAGTTGTTTGGAATATGTCTAAGTTGAAGACAAAGGAGTTTCGGAGTGGAATTTTCGTAAGCGAATCGCAAGAAACTGTAGAATTATTGTGGGACTTCGAAAATTCATAACTAGAGTTCTGGGTATCCGATTTGAGTTCTGTTTGAACCGTTGAAAAGATAATGAAATGAGCTTAATTTTAAAAATGGTTCCAGTATCTGTAATAGATTCATTTATCACGTGATGATAATGGAAGTAAGTGCAGTTTGTTGTTAAGCTTGTCTTTGGGACTAGACTTGTTCTTCAGTGTTGTACGGGACATCAGCGTCCAAGTTGGGTGAATCAAAGGAGCAATTGGAAGATTTATTTAAAGTAAATGGTGAAATAAAAAGTATCATTTGGGAAGCTTTGGTGTTATTAATTAGAACTAAATATGATAGTGCGAAGTTGTGAGAAATTTACGGTGTCAAAAAAGAGGAAGATTTATGTTAAGTTGTCAGGATGTATGTTATAGTTTTGGGAGAAGAGTTCTCTTGAGTAATTTTATTTCTAAGTAAAAGTGTATGTAGATCCATTCAAGGTGGATGCAGTTCTAAGTTGAAGAACGACAAAGTCTGTTATAGAGGTTAGTAGCTTGTTGAGCTTAGATGATTACTATCGTAGTTGTGTGACGTGCAGATATATATATGAAATGTTGTTAGATAAGATGATAATATTGAAAGTGTGATTGGAATGAAAGGGAAATTGTGGGAGTATTTGTAAACATCATTGGAAATTATTGGATTATGCTGCTTTAGGTGACTTGAGTACAAGTTCTAAAGGAACACTATTATAGTTAGTAACGATAGTGTATAATCCATTATGATTGTCGGCTATCTATTGACAAATTGAGGAACTGATCACCCTTAATTTCTTGTTGATAGTAGACGATACCATGTCGGATGGTATAGATCTGATGTGATATCTTAATGGTGTGTAAAGTGAGGGATGTTATATCGTGAGGATAGTTGCTCACCAGGTTGTGTGAAATAACAGAGGAATTGCTAAGAAAGGATTGAGACGTGTTGAACAAGTCGGAGTGGCAAGTTATATTCGAGCTAACATCGTGAAGTGAAGGATTGAGATTATCAAGTGAACATTGGCTTTATGGTGGATGTTAAGAACATCTGAAACTAGATTGAAACATGTAAATCATATAGTTGATGGAAATTTTAACGAGGACGGTGACTTAAGGTGGATTACCAGAGTTGCGCAACTGAGGCGTGATGTGGCGCAATTGCTATGCATGTGCGACTCGTTAGAGGTGAAGGATTAAAACATCAGGAGCCTATGGGAACGATATGTCTTGGTCTACATGTTTGATTTGGTGGACTGTTGATATAGGAATGATGTGTCAGGGTAATATGTTTGCTAGTAAGTATTTGCGAATTTTATAAGAAGATTGTTGTGGATTGTTGGTTGATGGTGAGCCATGGGTATGCTCGCTGAGTTATACAGTTAAGTTGATGTTGTAATGATTTTTTTATCATTATTGAGATGTTATTGTTGGTTAACGTAAGTGATGAATAATATCCTATAATATGACGAAGTTAATTTTGTTGACTATGTTGATGTCACTATAATGGTGAATAGAGTTGTTGATATGTTGTTGATAGTTGACATACATATATGTATGAGAATAAAGTTGTATACGTGCTTTGGTGTTGGGAAAGTTGTTAAGAGGTGACGTGGTATATCTAAGTATAAGTGAGTTATGGTCGTTACATTTCTACTGTGGGAGTTGTTATATCAGAGTGTTGCCGAAAAGGTTGGAAAAGAAGTTGAGGATGGTTGTATCGAGTAGATTTTCGAGGACGAAAATATTCTAAGTGGGGTAGAGTTGTAATGCCCTGATATTTAATTATTTATTTAATTAAATATTTTTGAATATTTTATATTAATTCGAATTTTTATCTTCGAAGTCGGAATTATTTTATTTAGTGGCATGATAAATAATCGGATTTAATTTGGTGGAATTAATTTGAGAATTATCAGTATTATTCTAAGAGGCATAATTGGATAAATATGTTGAGTTGAGAGGTAAGTTGATAGTCGGATAAATTAGACGGTTTAGTCAGAGAACTATTATTAGAATATTATTTGCGAGTTAGTTTTATTTAAAGTGTGGATTGATCATAGTTGAAGAATATTATTGGAAATAATATTAGATTATATTATGTGACTATTTATTTAATTGGGCTTAAGTTGTGATAGTAGTAATAGTGGGGTGTGTATGTAGACCCACTAAGAGAAACACTATTATTTGGATCATTAGAATGATATATATTATTATTAGAAAATATGAAAAAGGAAGATAGTTAGTGTTATCGGGAAGGAGAAGAGAAAGAGGAAAATAGGGTTTTTGGAGAAGAAGAGAGCTACGTGAAATTGAACCAAGAGGCCAAGAGGAGATTCAAATCGAAGACACACAAAGTTGTCATCAAACCAAACCAGGTAAGGGTGGGGTTTCTTATCCTATAAAGGGGTATATGATATTTTGTATATGGGAATTAGTTTGTGGATTATTATTGCCTGTTGATTTGTGTTGGTTTATGCTGTTATGATAAACATTATTAATAATTGATGTGATTAAAGAATTTTTCAAGGAATTAGTGTATTATTGTGTTATATACTTGTCTGGACTGGATTTAGAATAGTAGACAGTAACAGAAAATCCATTAAAACAGTACCGAGTGGACGAAAGAAGAAGAAAATAGAGAAGGGAAATTGTGCCTGGAATGTTGTCGAACGGCAGCTTGTTGCTGGTTGGATGTTGTCGAACGCCAACTGGTTATGGGGGAGGTGCCGATCGACACTATGAGGAAGTGGGAGGGTGTTTTGTGCAGCACACCTTTTGGCAGGGGCACTTGTGCCGCTTCTGTGGCACTATGTTGTACAATTTTTTATATGGTATCAGTATAGAGTTTTGTTAATAGAAAAAGTAGTTTGGGAACCAACTAACTATTCTTATCAGTAGCATGTTATAGCAGAAGGAATATTAATAGAAGTAACATATTTTTGTAGAGTTGTTTTATGTGATAGAGGATAATAGTAGAAATAATAATAAGTGGTAAATTTAGAGGAACAGTAGAACAAAGCAACAAAGTTAATAATTGGTAGAATTATGTTAGTAGTAGGTGTAGAAATTAAAATAGCAGTGATAGTTTTAGTTGCAGAGTTAGAAATAAATAATTTAACAGAGTAGTATATTAGTGGCAGATGTAATAATTTAGCAGAGGTAGCGTAATTTAGTAGAATAAATTGATTAGTAGCAGTATAAATAAAAAGTAGTAATAACAGTATATTAAGCAATATCGATTAGCCAAATTTGTAGATTTGGGCTGTAAAATTGGTTAGCCGGAATTAGTTGGAATTGTCATAATTAGTCATATATACATGTGGGTATTTTTAGTTGATTTGTTTTGTTAGAATTATATATAATCAAGTTAATTTGCAGGTGAAGTCGAATTAAGTTGAATGGTTCCGGTATATGGGATTGTGTTGTTGATTATTGTTATGAATAAGTTATTATCGAATAAATTGTGTGGTTGTCACATTACTAATTATTGATATGATATTTTTGTTGTGACGTACTAAATTGTAGGCTTATGTCAACGTTGTTGAATACATTGTTATTGTTGAACTTGTTGTGATTGGTAAGTTGATTAAGTTGTAGGCTTATGCCAACGTTGTTGAATACATTGTTGATGTTGAATATGTTGTGATTGATAAGTTGATTGAGTCATAGGCTTATGCCAACATTTTTAAATACATTATTGTGTTGTATGTGATTATTGCATTCATTAAGTCACATACATTTGCATTATTAAGTTGGCCTGGATTGGCACCACGTTGGCCTGGATTGGCAAAATATTAAGTTGAAGGCTTATGCCTTGTTGATGCCTCTATTTATTGGCATATTTTCTAAGTTGGGAGTTCTTCTCCAATGGTACCACATGCATTTGTATAACATTGAGTCGCATTCTAAGTTGTACAGTTGAGTTGTTGTGTTGATGAATTAATTGTTGCATTTTGATGATATCTTATTCCGATTGTTGTTGTGAAGTGGTGATTTTTGCATGACCTGGTTCTAATATATGATTTATCATGCGCTCACTTATACGATTTGAGAATCTCACCCCTTACTGTTTGAATATTGCCCTCTATTGGTAACGTGCAGGTATTAAAGAATGAAGAATTGCTTAGCGTTATTAGTTCAAAGTCGGTTGGTCGCTCTGATACGTAGCACTCGGGGGGAAATGAACAAATAGTTGTTTATTTGTTGAAATTTGTTTAGTTGTTGAATCTTAAGTTTAATTATATGAAATAATATGTTGCCTCTCAAGTTGTTTTAGTTGAATGAAACATATGATGATACTTGAAGTTGTAATTATGATTCTGCTGCGTTATTAATAAAAGAAGTGGTTTTGTTTTAAAAGCTGATGCAAGTTGTTATATGATCCTCTGAAACTTAAGTGTTATGTATTTGTTTATGTGTTGCAACATGTTGAATTGTGATATCCCAAATGTGTTGTAAATTTTTAAATACTCTAATTTTTCTTTATAACTACCGGGTAGAATTTGGGGTGTTACATTTTGATCCATCTATCTTTTTCTACTCACTCCTTTTGATTGTTGATTTGGATTGTAATTTTAAATGTCCAATTTCTCTTTAAATTCAATGGACTTTGGGTGTAGATGAAGTTGGATAAATGTTCATTAATTTAAATCTACCAAAGAGTGAATTATTCAATTCATTTCTGGTGCTTTGGATTAATGATATGTTTAGTAGTTTAATCCATCTAGATGAGTGATTGCATTTAAAGATGAAAGAAATTTGAGGTACTGATCCAAATTAGCTTATCATTCTCATCCCTCTTCATCTTATCCCTTTCTTTTTTTATTTGTACTACATGTTATGGGATGATGATCTCTATATCATTTATCCAAATATGAAGTACATAGATTGCTATTGATCAGCCTTAAAATAGGTGCGACTTCTACATAAGTCCACTTACGATTGCTTAACATAGTGCTAAATTTCATCCCAATTTGAGATAATGATCATTAGTGGCCCAAACCTATGTTTGCAAGCCCAGGTATGTTAATTTGAACCCTTTGATCCAATAACCTTGAGATTCATTGTTAGGAGGCTTTGGTTCTACCAATCTTCCAATGGATCTTCATCAATTTTTGTCAACGCGGATCACTTAAACATCATTGACCATTAAATGTTGCCTTGAGGATTCTTAAATGGATGATATACTTGATAAAAAGCAAATGCAACTTGTTGTTGAGAGGCTTTGGTTCTACCAATCCTCTAATGAGTTCCAAATGCAAGTTTCAAGATGGTCATCCAACTAACCATTAACTTCTAACAATTGACTTTATTTTATGCTTTTTATTTTTATGCTTTTACTTTATGTACCATTTTCTTTAGCATTTACATTTCATGTTATTTTCATCTTTGCTCACTTGAGCATTTACTTTTATGTCATTTTTATTTTTGCTCACTTGAGCTTTTTCTTTTCCTTTTGAAGATATTTAATAATCAACATGAACCATAAAAAAACAATAATGATAGTTGGACTATTTGGTTACTATCCTTGGCATTATGGAGTATTGGACTTCTTGGAATTAGGATTAGAGACCTTGATCATATGTTGGAGACCTTGTGACCTTAATTGATATTTTGTCTGGAGTTCTTGAGGTTTACCTCAAGAAATTGGGTTGTTTGTTTGTTTTGTGTGCAGGTTATTGTGATTACATACTTTGTCTGTAATCTGGAATTCATCTGTATACAGTCGTTACTCTGCCCAATTTTTATGAAGACTTTATACATTTGAAGTTTGATATTTTCAAGAGGTTTAGTATCCTTGATCGGTTTCAATCCAAAGAATGGGAATTCTATCTTGACTCATAATGTCAAGTGTTGGCTTCTTGTTGGTTAGATGGTTCTTCTCCCTAGCTTTTACCTTATGCTTTAGGATAGTCCCTTCATCTCCTCCCATCTTCTTTAATTTCAAAAATCGTCTCCCTCCTTTTCAAAATCTTCTTTATTTATAAACTCGAACCGCTTTTATAATAAACCTCGACTTTGTCAAGTGCCTTTTCTTTTAAAACTTCTTTTCTTTAAACAAACTTCAATTCACTTAATGATACTTTGACATCTTTCAAAATTAACAAAAACACTTCAACTCATTCAAACCTTTTTGTGCGCTCGAGCACTTTTACCCTTCAAAATTTTTTCAAGATGAGACATGATTCATTGATAGTCGAGCAACATTCTCCTATCCCCATGGTTATAAAAGTGTCGACTTTTCCACTTGAGTGCTAGAGGCGTTCTCAAACCCTCACTCTTGCTGATGCATGGTCCATCTTTCCCACAACTTGTGGACGTTAGTCGAGATATCTCTCCTAACAATGATGACTTGTCTCTTCGTTTAAAAACAATCAACAGATAAGTCTTTTCTAGCCGAACTATGGTGCTCTGACTTTCCCATTACACGACGGAGTATGTAGGCACTAAGTCTTACGATCCAAGGCGAGCAACAAAAATAATTAATAAAAAACATTTCATTTTCTTTTGTTTGAAAATAAACATTCATTCTTTTCCTTTGGCAAGTAAACCTTTATATAACACTCCTTTTAAAAGAAACCAAACAAAGTGGATCCTGAGGAGTACCATAGATGCTTAGGGTGCTAACACCTTCCCTTTGCATAACCGACCCTCGTACCTCGATCTCTGACCTTTTACTTCATTGTGGGTTTTGTTCGCTTTTTTCTCATTTCCCTTTGGAAATAATAAAGTGCGGTGGCGACTTCATTGTGTTAAGATAAGTCAATTGATGTCTTAAATCTCAAATCTTTACTGCTACATTTCTTTTCCTATCATCACTGTCGCAATTTAGTTCATCTTTTCGTCTTTCCTGGCGATTTCACGCGACATGATGACATTCTGATACGTATTCCAGATTCTCTTTTAGAAATGGGTCAAATACGATCCAGAGACGAATGACATTCTGACACTTATTCCAGATTCTTCTTGATACGGTTCAGATATGATCTAGAGACAGATGACATTGACACTTATTCCAGATTCTTCTTAATACGGTTCAGATACGATTCCGAGACGGATGACATTCTAATACTTATTCCATATTCTCTTCTAGAAACAGTTCAGATACGATCCAAAGACGGATGTATTCTGATATTTATTCCAGATTCTCTTCTAGAAATGGTTTAGATACGATCCAAAGACGGATGACATTCTGATACTTATTCCAGATTCTCTTCTAGAAATGGGTCAGATACGATCCAAAGATGGATGACATTCTGATACTTATTCCAGATTCTCTTTTAGAAGCGGGTCAGATACGATCTAAAGACGGATGACATTCTGATACTTATTCCATATTTTCTCCTCGATACAGTTCAGATACGATCCAGATACAGATGTCATTCTGAAACTTATTCCAGGTTCACTTTAGAAACGGTTCAGATACGATCCAGATACGGATGACATTATGATACTTATTCCAGATTCTCTTCTAGAAACGGTTCAGATATGATCCAAAGATGGATGATATTTTGATACTTATTCCAGATTTCCCCTGGATACAGTTCAGATACGATTCAGACACAGATGACATTCTGATACTTATTCTAGATTCTCTATAGAAACGGTTCAGATACGATCCAGATGCGGATGACATTCTGATACTTATTCCAAATTCTTTCAAATACAGTTCAGATACAATCCAGAGACGGATGTCATTCTGACACTTATTCCAGATTTTCTCCTAGATACAGTTCATATACGATCCAGATGCGGATGTCATTTTGACACACATTCAATACATATTTCAAATACAGTTTAGATACGATCCAGATGTGGATTTCATTCTGACACTCACTCAATACATATTTCAAATACAGTTCAGATACGATCCAGATGCGGATGTCATTCTGACACTCATTCAATACATCTTTCAAATACAGTTCAGATATGATCCAGATACGGATGTCATTCTAACACTCATTCAAATACATATTTCAAATACAATTCAGATACGATCTAGATGCGAATGTCATTCTGACACTCATTCAGTACAGTTCTCAAACACAGTTCAGATACGATCCATATATGGATGTCATTCTGAAACTCATTCAATACATCTTTCAAATATAGTTCAGATATGATCCAGATGCGGATGTCATTATGACACTCATTCAAATACATATTTCAAATACAGTTCAGATACGATCCAGATGTGGATGTCATTCTGACACTCATTTAATACAGTTCTCAAATACAGTTCAGATACGATCCAAATACGGATGTCATTCTTATGCTCATTCAGTACATCTTTCTAATACAGTTAAGATACGATCCAAATATGGATGTCATTCTGGAACTCATTCAGTGCATCTTTCAGATACGAGTCAGATACAATCTAGTTATGGATGTTATTTTAATACTCATTCCACTACATCTTCCAACTCAGATTAATCGACCAAAGATTTATTCTGATACTTTTCCCAGTTACAGTCAAGCTTAGACTTAGTCTAATTTCTATCAACAACCACCTTTCGATGGTATCTATAATCCCATCTCCGACAACTCTCCATCATCTATCCAAATGGGGCATCTCTAAGCCAATTCTCGATGATCAACAAGAAGTTCACTTCATGCACAAGCGAGTGCAAATTTCTAGGCACTTAAGTGTTCAATCATCTTCCACCTTCGAGCCACGAATGGCGGACAAGCCAATCTCACTCCTCAGGTTTAAGAAGATTGAATAAGGGAAGTTGTTGTACCCCAAAATTTGGCCTCTCTTTTCTCAAGTTATTTCTCACAAATATCTTCAAAAGCTCAAGCTTGCACAAGTATTGACTAGGTCAAGCCATCTCCTCAACACCGATACCTCAAATTAGGGTTTGAGTTTGCACAAGGACAATTGGACTTATAATACTCCAAATGGCTTTCATGGATCATTATGGACCTTCAATATTGCTCATGTCAAGTTTCAAGTCTTGGATCATAAAATTTCTCACTCAATTGATCAGACAACCTAAAATCAATTGTATTGGGTAAAAAGTCAATTATGGTCAACTTACAGCCAAACTTCAATATTTTTTACCAATATCAACATTTTGAATTCATATGCATCAATTGATCAAGTTTGGATCACAATTCCTCAAGAAAAATGTTTAAATCATCAAAAGGGCAAAATGGTCAAAATTAGGGTTTTGATTGAGAATGACTGATTCTTGACTTTTGACTTAATACATGACTTATTAGTTTGAAACATGATATCAATGATTAAAATGCAACATGTTGACCTAATTTCATGGTTCAAAACATTCTTCAAGATCAATCGATTGATAGTTGAAATTTGATCAACTGATGAAAAAGTCAATTGTACACCAAAAAGTCAAACTTTGATTTTCTGATCAAATTTGAGTTTCAAAGAACACATTTCAAACAAAGTATTTCAAAGTGAGCTAGAAACTAAGATCCCATAGATAACTGCAGATGAAAAGGGTGCTAACACATTCCCTTTTCATAACCTACCCCCTGAACTCAAGAAAATATCTCAAAAGGTCTTTCCTGTTCTTTTCACCCTTTCCTTTATTGGATAAAAGAAAAGTCGGTGGCGACTCTTGCTATCCGCAACAATTGCGATAAGACGCAAAACACCCAAGTCAGTTCTCCCATTGTATCACAATAATTCATAAGGATAATGCAAATAGAAAAATATTCCTCCATATTTTTCGCAACCTATGAGTCACAAATCCTGAATAATGGCGCGCATAAAAACAGGAAACAAATATGAAGTCACATTCAGATCAAGAGGCAGATATCAAGACATTTTCTTTGACATCATTCAAAACCAGTTTGCTTCAAATGTCAAGACATTTAGCAAAATATTATCAATTCAGTGTTTTACCAAAATTGTTGCCAATAAACACTTACAACTTCGATCAACTTTATCGATTCCCTGCTCTAATCTTTATCTCTATAACCAACGTATCACCAACACACAACTTCATATCCTCATCTCTCTGCAGATTCACGATTATACACAAAACTCACCCGATGATTTTTCTATCTGAAATTTCATCGTCGTTCATTATCAATCAACAACTTCGATAACCAAATCATATCTTCATCTTTATCATCAATAACACATTATTCACTTCTCGACAATCACAACTATTTTCTAATGCATCTTCTTCGATCTCCATCAAAAATCTTCAAGCTATTGAGACCGATCTTCAACCATAAATCATCATATTCACCATCAGTAATAACGCAAGAACACCGCATCAGTAATAATGCAAGTGAATCACGTCTGGAGATGGAAACCGCGAGGCTGTAGACAGAGAACTCAAACTGATATGAACCTTTGAGCAGTGATGTAAACTGAATCAAAACGAGATCGATGATACGAAAATGAGTCACTAATCGCTCGTCATTATGGAACTGGGTGTTAATTTCATGGAATTGCCGGTTTTAAGCGAAGAAGAAGGGATTATTGGTTAAGCGGCATCATGATTTTGGACGAAGAGGAAGGGATGTGCGCGCCGCAGAGTTTGTGTTCTTGAAAAATAAGAGAGTACCATGAAATTCCAATGGCCATGTTTCTTAACCTTATTTTTTGCCTTTATTATTTCTTTTTCTTGAAATCTTAATTGTTTTTATGATAATTCAAATAATATAGTGAAAGCTGAATAATTTGGATAATGGATGTGGTGTTGTTGTTTGGATCGAAGCCCTTGTTTAACCCATGTGGAATTCGTTTTTGCACATAAAAAAAGTTATTATTGGGCTACATTCAGTGGATTTAGAATGAGTATCCTGATTTCTATACAATAGCATTGTATGCAGATGACACCCCTTGGTTGTTTTGTTTTTTATTTGCTTCTTACAATTATTATGGATAATTTTTAATTGATCAGGTGAAGCTTCTGTATGATCTTGAGATTTTTTGTTCATATTGAAGAGGGAACTGACCCTTTCCGTTAGATTAACTCGTTTGATCACTTGTGTGAAGCAGCTTCTGTAGAGTTTTCTTGTCACTTATATGGCTTTGAAGAGGCAACGGACCTTCTCCGTTACGTATCATCTTGACTTTGTTCTTCATTTTCGCTTTTTAATGCTTTCCAAAGATCATGTCAAGTAGGTTTTACCACTTTCCTTGTCATGTCAAGTAGGATATATATGTATGATAGGGGTCTGTGTTACCGATCATGTCAGGAACCCCTCTGGTTTATTTAGAGACCTCTTTAGGGAAATTCCACATTATGTGCATTTGTGTGATATTTGTGTTTGTTTAAAATCTTACCTTTAAAGTAGGTATTTTGTAGGTGTGTTTACATTTGTGCTTGCATATATTACAGATGATAAGTCCTCAAAAGGAGGCGAGCAGAAAGGGTTGGTAATCAACCCCTGCATTTCGTATGTGTCATCCTTAGCTCGTGACGCACCATGATGCTTCGGAGTTGTGCCTACTCTTGTTATCGAGTCGTCGAGTGGAAAAGGGTTTTGCAATCGAACCCCCACACTTTGTTAGGAGTTCGCATTGGTCGATGTTGATGCTTCGTGATTGTTCATATTACCTTTTGTCGCCTACCTCGATCTTCTATATCTTGGTTAGGTGTTTAGTCGCTTTGGACGTCACATTTTTGTTTTACATCTCCTTCCCGCTTGTTTACTTCGGAGGATCTACTCCACTTAGCTAAATCATTTCTCTTCTTTTATATTTCACTCCCACTTGTTTGTGTCAGGTGATCCGCTCCCCTTGACTAAAGCATTTTTCTTGTTTTCTTTACCATTTTATATGCGTTCTCTTTCGAACTTGTTTGCTCACTTGATTTCTATACCATGTTCCCTTAGGATGTGCTTGTTCCTTTCGGATGCAAGTTAGACCTTAGGTTGTAAACCATGAATGCTAACATTAGGTAGACGTTTCCCTTTTGTTAATCCAAACCTAAGGACCACCATTATATGATAACATTAGGATTAGAAATAGGCTAGTCTCCTGTAGACTCTTTTCTTTCTTCCCCTTTTGCATCTGCATTAAAACTAAAACTTTGTTTTTCTTAACAAATCATAAAACATCTTAATCATACTTAAACCCCTTTTCAAGGTAACTGTGATACGGTGGGAGAACTGACTATGGTTTTGCGTTTGTTTTCGCAAATGTTTCGGTTGAGCAAGAGTCGCCACCGACTTTTTATTTTATCCTAAGGAAAGGTTTAAAAAGCACAGCAAAAACCTTTGAGATTTTTCTTGGGTTCGGGGAATAGATTATAGAAAGGGAAGGTATTAGCACCCTTTCTATCCATGGTTATCCATGGGCTCTTACGTACTTTCTTAGATCAACTTGCCTCGGTTTTCAATTGTTTGAAATGGTGCTCGGTGTGTGGTTTTGAAAATGTTTTGAAAAGATGCCTTGTATAGGCTACCCTTGTAACAATTCTTTACTCGAATGTTTTACAAAAGGTGTTTTGTCTTTTGAAAAGATGTTTTAAGGTTTTTTTGAAAGTTTGTTTTGAAAGTGTTTGTGAAGTGTGGTTTGAAATTAGGCGAGTGTTTTCTTTGCAAATTGACAAGTACCTAAGAGTTATCTACCCTAAAGTTTTCTCAAATATTTTTGTTATGTTTTAAACCTTTTGACAATTTTGTTCCACCATTGCATTTGGTGGACAATCTTGTATTAGGAGGTGAAAGGGACGGGCGCGGGTCATCGTTTAGACCATAATTGCAATAGTGTTAAATGTCTTTGGGCAATTTTTTCTTTGAAAGGGACTTGATCATTTTAGGCAACTTTTCGAAAGCGTCATCGAGGGACTATGATCATTTGATTGTTTGTTTTACCCAAAGAAACCTAACATGCAATATGGCCCAATTATTTGAAGGCAACAAAGTGGAATACCCTAGGGGTGCAAGTGTGATATGTGTTGTCCATATTTCATGCTCATTTATCTTGAAATTAGGTCAAGCTATTTTGTTCTTTTTATTTGCATACAAACCCTAGTTCTAGCATGGTATATTTAGGAAGCGTTTAAAGTGCGAAAAGTAAAATTCCTACACTATTACAACACAATATGGGAAGGGGGGTACAAATGTTCAAATGGAAGGATATTTAGACAAAGAAATTAAACCTAGCTATTACATCATTTTTGGAATATTTACAAATAATTGATTGCATAAATTAAATGGAAAATAATAAAGATGCAAAAATGCAAAAAGGTTTTTATGTATATGAAAAGAAAAGGTATTATTTATGTATTCAAATAAACAAAATAAAAAGGTATTATTTTTGGAGTATTTTCATATTTAGGGCAAAACCCTAGTTTATTAAATAAAATGTAGTATTTATTCAATATATATAATATTTATTATTTATATACAAAAATAAAATGAAAATGAAGTATATTTATAAAAATACATTTTTTAGTGTTAAATATAAAAATATGTATATTTTTGGTATTTTTATTTTAAGTGTACTAATGTATATGTATTCATTTCTATTATTTACAAATATATATTAAATATGCACAAAATAAAAAAAAACATTTAATTTTTATAAAAAAAGTATATTTCATATAAAGTATTTTAAGAAGATAAAAATAAAATAAAAATGGAAAAATACAAAGTGTTTATATTATTTTTCCTATTTATTCTAAATAATATAATATGTATTTATTTACATACAAATATCAATGTAATCAAATAAATGCCTAAAAATATAAAAATGGTGCAAAAAATATTTTTTAGGTTTTTAATATTTTTAACAAAAATAAATAAGTTAGAATGAAAAAAGAAAAGTCAAAAAATCAATGAAATAAAGCAAATGGGCTCAGGGGGTGCGGAAGAAATAATGTGGTGTGAAAAGAAATTGCACAGAAGGCCCAGCCCATGAACCTTCTTCTTCAACCTTCAGACAAAAAACATGTCAAAACGCGCGCCTGTATTTCACATTCAAACACCTGGATTCTTTGATTTTTTGCACAAACTTCCAACATAAGAAATGTTAAGCATTGAATCACGATTCCAAATATATAAAAAAACTCATCCTAACTCTCAAATGAGAGAGAATTTTGACATTCCCAAATCCTGACCTAAGTTTTCTTCCATGTTCAGACTCAAAATTCTTGCAGCACACATAACATAAATGAAATCTAAGTACATGGGCATGTTCAGGGCTATGAATGTGACATATTATCTTCACAAACTTAAAGCTAACAATGCCTAATAAGAGAGATACGAATCCATGAACTTACCTGTTCAGTTGAAGTTCTATCTGGCAATGGAGAAACTTTCAGTGCAAAGTGATGATTGGTATAGCTTCCTTGATGTCCAGGGATGCTATTCCAAGCTTTACTTTGTCTTGAAACCTTTTGAATCGTGCTAGAGCTCTTCACCTGCAAATCAGAAAATTGAAAATGGTGGAACTGGTTAGAGGAATTACAGGTCGTGTTTTAGGTTTTGGTTAGCTTGCATTGATGCTAGGGAATGTGTTTGATGAGCTTTGGTCAAGAAAACATGCAAGGAATGAGAGATGGTGTTCAAACTGCAGGCCTAGCCCTGTTTTTGCAGTTTGAGAGTGATTCTGGCAATGGGGAGGTGTTGATGGTCTTAGGGTCGTGCTTCAGCTTGGTTAGGATGTTTGGAATGTGTCTACAATATTTGCTTCAGGTTCCTAATGCTGAGATCAAAGTTATCTTATGTTATGGGATGTTTCTTAACACTTAAGCCAACAAAAGCCAAGTTGTGTTCTAGGCAGGTAGAGGGCCCCTAATCATGCTGCAAAACTCCTTCTTGATCAGTGTGTTATGCTCATAATCTTGTGCCAATTAGATTTCATCTGTACTTGTTGGATTTTCAATTGGACATAAAACTTGCTTTTGCAAAAATGGCCATTTTGCTTTTTCCATAAATGGATTAAACTTGTATGTAATGCTTGAACTCAAAGAACAACACTTTAACACAATTAATATGCATTAAATTATTAAGTGTTGGATGGTTTAAGGACCTGTAATGTAGCACAAACTATGCTGACTTGAAAATGGCCTAAGTTATGAACATGTACATGATCAATTCAAAAGTGAGTTTTTGCCATATTGTGAAATTCGATTCTCCCAAGTTATGAGGTTGTTTGATGAGTTCTTGGACATTTTGGAAATCTTGGAATGTGTACTACAATCCATATTTGAAATGCAAATTGAAATTCCAAGTGGAAGTGTATGGAAAATGGCCTTGAAGTTGGGTAGAAAACCTTGCCAAAATAGGTTAAAATTTCACTAAGTTAAGAATGGTTTAGTGCCCTTATTCAAAAAATTGTAACTTGAGATACAAGCCTCATTTGGGAAAACTTTGTGAATCAAAGTTGTAGATTATGCAACAAGCTACAACTTTCATGTTTTGACTTTTGTTTGAATCCAAATGAATCTTGGTGAGAAAGTGGGGCAAAGTTGGAAAAAAATTAGGGTTTTTCATAACTTAGAAAAATTCTAAGTTATGAAAAATTCCCATTTCAAACCCTAATTTGCAATTTTTGGTTTCTTGGTGAACAAGTTTCATGATTTGGCATGTTTTGATGAAAAATGAATCTTGACTCTTGATTTTGACCAAAAAGTCAAAGTTTGACTTTTCAGTATACAGTCAAAATTGATCAATTGACTGGGAAATTCAACTGTCAATCTTGTGTACTTGGAATCTTTTGAACTTGTTGAGCATGCCAAGATAATTCCATGGGGTCCTTGAGTCCATATGTGAGCTTGGTTGGCCATTGGCTAGGTCAAACAGTCAAAAATTGCCTTTGTATAGTCAAAACCCTAAAAATGACCATTTTGCCCTTTTGGTGATCTGATCAAATTTCTTGTGGAATTGTGATCCAAACTTGATCAAATGGTCCATGTGAGTTCATAATGTTGATGTGGGTCAATTTTCATGAGATTTGACTGTCAATTGGCCACAATTGACTTTTTCCCCAATACAGCTGATTTCTAGGTCAACTGTCCAATTGACTGGGCAAAACTTGGAATCAAGACTTGAAACTTGATATGGATAAACTTGGGAGTCCAATATGAAGCATGAAAGTCATCTTAAGAATTTTAGGTCAAAACACCTATGTGCAAACACAAACCCTAATTTGGGTCAACAGTGCAAGGAGAAGCCTTGAGCAGATGAAACCCTAACTGGATCTTGATCTTCAAAGGCTTTGTGATGAGAAATCAATGAGAAAAGGGAGGGAAAATTTTGGGGTACAACAGTTGCCCCTGTTCAATCTTCTTGAATCCGAAGAGTTAGATTGGCAAGTTTGCCTTTCGTGACTCGAGGGTAAAAGGAGATTGGACACTAGAGTGCCCTTAAATTTGCACTCGTCAAAGCAATGGATGCGGGAATGGGCTTAGAGATGCCATTTGGAGATGGGCTTAGAGATGCCATATAGAGGGGTGACAGAATCTTGTCGGGGATGGGCTTAAAGATGCCATCTGGAATGAGTATCAGGAAGGTGTCCAAGCTTTGGACCATCTCTGAACTGGGGGCCTGAATAAGCAATAGATTGACATCCGTTGTTGGGAGGAATCTGTAAGCTGTTTTCAAAAGTTGCATCCGAACAAGCTGATAGATTAACATCCGTTGTTGGGAAGAATCCATAAGCTGTTTTCAGAAGTCTTGAGAAGTAACTGAACAAGCGATAGGTTAACATCCTTTACTTGGAGAACCCGTAAACTGTTTTCAGAAGTCTTGAAGTTGAATAAGCAATAGAGCAGCATTCGTTGTTGGGAAGCGTCTGTAAACTGTTTTCAAAGGTTGCATCTGAACAAGTGATAGATTAACATCCGTTGTTGGGAAGAATCCATAGACTGTTTTCAGAAGTCTGGAGAAGAAACTGAACAAGCGATAGGTTAACATCCGTTACTTGGAGAACCCGTGAACTGTTTTCAGGAATCTTGAAGTTGGAAGAAGAACCGGTGTAAGGTTCCCTGATGATGAGCTCGTGTAAAACTGCATCTGGATAAATCTGGAATAAGCATTAGAATGTTGCCAGGTCTGGGTCACATCTGAACTATTCTTGGAAAGAATCTCGGAAGATAATGATTTTAGTCTTTCGACAGATCTTACCTGAAAAGGTAAAGAGTTAGTTATATGCAATGTCATGATGCATGATACAATGTATGTTATATGATATGAATGTAAATGGATGTGCATGTAAGATGGAGAGCTGTCTTGCAAAGGATAGACAAATCCAAGATGGCTGAGGATAAGAGTATCTTGACTGCTGCCGGGAAGAATAATTCCTGGTCACTGCTGGAGAATAAAGAGCTTGGGTTGTATACCAATCTTCTGGGGAATTCCTGATGACTTCTACTGGGGAGTACCAATCTAGTAGACTCATGCTGGGGAGGTAAGACTGAGAATCTTCAGCTTGGAGGGAAGTATCTCTGGCGACTTCACTGGGGAACTCAAGATTTTCCTTCCTAAAACTCTGTGGGGAGAAGGCTCATTAGTCTGGCTCCGCTGGGGATTGATAATTTTGAAGCTTTAGCTCAGCTGGGGATACTGAAAATTTGAACTCTGAGGGGAATTGAGTTCTGGAGGATTCTCTGGCTAGAGATAACAAAGATAAACTCCTCTGGGGATTGTATTGATAAGTCATGTTGGGGAACTTTGATGAACTCCGTTGGGGATAGGAAGAAATTTGGCGAGCGCGATCTTCCGTGGTTGTTAGCTGAGGATAACCCAGTTATAAGTCCTTGTGAGGAATAACTTTGAATAAAACTCGGGAGAGACGTCCGTATTCTGCAGGGGATAAGCTTTAGAGCTTGCTGGGGATATGGATTCCAAATCTCCGGGGTTTCTTTTGCAGGGTATCAAGATATCCAACTGTACTTTCGACCTATCAGTAATCCTCTTTCTTGATTCATAAGGAAATGATTATGTTCAAATGCATATGCCTATTTAACAAAACATTGGACGTTTCTCAAAGTAAACAATTAGTGCAAAAGAACAGAAAAGACACAAATTTCTGGGAAAAGTATTTGTATTGACTTTTTATGAGTATATTTGTACAAAGGAGACAATCATCCTAGTAAGAGGATTCTGTCGTAAACATTGAAAGATTTATACAAAATAAAGGATGGCTATGTGAAATAATTCCATGGGATTCCATTCCGCTATAGCTTTCCCAACTCTGGATATATGTCCATTCAATGCTCCGTTTGCCGATGACTGGATTGATCAGAAGCCTGGAACTGGTTAATGAAGAGATTGTCTTTTGAAGTGATCCGACGAGACATAGTCATACGCTTTAATTCCCTAACTTTTGCCTGAATCGCCCTTTCGGGTTTTCGATCCACCGGGAAACCCCTTTTTGCCCAAGCCGCCCTTTCGGGTTTTCAACTTGCCGAGTGTACAGATTTTGTTTTGTTTTTATCCCTAATTTTTGCCTGAACCGCCCTTTCGGGTTTTCGATCCACCGGGATGCCCATTTTTTGCCCAAGCCGCCCTTTCGGGTTTTCGACTTGTCGAGTTATTTTATGCGTAGTATCTTTTGACTATGTCTGCGTTCGCAGGGTGCGGCAAATCGTCGCCGTCCATGGTGGTCAGAATCATTGCACCACCAGAAAATATGCTTTTGATCACAAATGGTCCTTCATATATAGGAGTCCATTTGCCCCTGGGATCACTTTGCGGCAAGATAATCCGCTTGATTACGAGATCTCCGACTTGATACACTTGACATCTGACTTTCTTATTGAAGGCCTTGATCATCCGTTTTTGATATGTCTGACCATGGCATAGAGCAGCAAGTCGCTTTTCGTCGATCAGATTGAGTTGATCAAGTCGGGTCTGCATCCAATCATCTTCATTCAAACCTGCATCCTTCATAATCCTTAGAGAAGGAATCTGGACTTCCATAGGCAAAACAACTTCCATGCCATAAACCAAAGAAAATGGGGTTGCCCCAGTTGAAGTACGTGCCGTCGTACGGTATCCATGCAGAGCAAACGGTAACATCTCATGCCAGTCTTTGTAAGTGACTGTCATTTTCTGAATGATCTTTTTAATGTTTTTGTTCGCAGCTTCAACAGCACCGTTCATCTTCGGCCGATAGGGAGATGAATTGTGATGATAAATCTTGAACTGTTCGCACAAGGCGGTGATCATTGTGTTATTCAGATTTGTACCGTTGTCTGTGATGATCCTGTCCGGAACACCATACCGGCATATGAGATTTTGTTTGATAAAGCGGGCAACCACATTTTTAGTGACAGAGGCGAAGGAAGCTGCTTCGACCCATTTGGTGAAGTAGTCAATGGCAACTAGGATGAAGCGATGTCCGTTGGAAGCCGTGGGCTTGATCTCTCCAATCATATCAATGCCCCACATTGCAAAGGGCCACGGAGCAGTCAGAACGTTGAGAGGGACCGGAGGGATATGAACTTTGTCAGCGTAGACCTGACATTTGTGGCAAGTACGGGAATGTTGATGGCAGTCAGCTTCCATGGTAGACCAGTAATAGCCTGCCCTTAGGATCTTCTTAGCCATCGTATGCCCGCTTAAGTGAGTGCCAAATGTGCCGCTGTGTATATCAGTCATGATCAACTCTGCTTCAGCTTTGTCTATGCATCGGAGTAACACACAATCATGGCTTCGTTTGTAAAGGATGTCGTTGCTCAGAAAGAATTTAGAAGCGAATTTCCTTAAGAACTTCTTGTCATTTACGGAAGCTCCTTCAGGATAATCTCTGGCCTCGAGATACTTTTTGATTTCATGGAACCAAGGTTGTTCCACTACTTCTTCGGTATTAATCTCGTGACAATGCGCAGGTTCATCCATTCGCTCGATGGTGATTTGGGGAGCCTCGTTATCCCAGTTGAGTTTAAACATGGAGGACATTGTGGCTAGAGCATCTGCTAGTTGATTCTCTTCTCGCAGAAAATGCTCGAAGGTAATTTGCTCGAAATGAGGCAACAATGTCAGGACATGTTCTTTGTATGGGATAAGATTAGGATGCTTGGTATCCCACTTTCCTTTGATTTGACTGATAACCAAAGTCGAGTCCCCAAATATGATCAAAGATTTGATCCCCAAGTCTATAGCAGCCTTGAGACCAAAGATGCAAGCTTCGTACTCAGCCATGTTGTTTGTGCAGCTGAAGCAAAGTCGGGCCGTGAAAGGTGTGTGACAACCTTCCGGAGAAATGAGTACTGCGCCGATACCGTTTCCAAGTGCATTTGAAGCACCATCAAAGTACAGGCTCCATCGGGATCCCTTTTCGGGTCCGTCATACGGTCCGTTACTTTCAATGTTGTCCAAATTCATGATGTCCTCGTCTGGGAAGTCAAATCTCATGGGTTGATAATCTTCGATAGCCTGATGAGCCAGATGGTCAGCTAGTACACTCCCTTTTATAGCTTTTTGGGTGGTGTACTGGATGTCATACTCAGTTAGGATCATCTGCCATCTAGCTATCCTTCCAGATAAGGCGGGCTTTTCGAAGATATACTTGATAGGATCCATTTTGGAAATCAACAAGGTAGTATGAGTCAACATATACTGTCTTAGTCGGCGAGCAGCCCATACCAAAGCGCAGCAAGTTTTCTCGAGCAGTGAGTAGCGAGTCTCACAGTCGGTAAACTTTTTGCTAAGGTAATAAATAGCATGCTCTTTTCGACCAGACTCGTCATGCTGGCCCAAAACACACCCCATTGAGTTATCCAAGACGGTCAAATACATGATCAGTGGTCTTCCTTCGACGGGTGGCATCAGAATAGGAGGTTCTAGCAAATACTCCTTGATTCTATCAAAAGCAGCTTGGCAATCAACGTTCCACTCGACTACCTGATCTTTCTTCAAGAGTTTGAAAATTGGCTCACAGGTAGAAGTCAGATGCGAGATGAATCTGGCAATATAGTTCAAGCGCCCCAAGAATCCTCTAACCTCCTTTTCAGTACGGGGAGCAGGCATTTCTTGTATGGCTTTCACTTTTGCTGGATCGACCTCAATGCCTTTGTTGCTTACAATGAATCCCAGGAGTTTACCAGACCTAACCCCAAAAGTGCATTTGCTTGGATTCAGCCTGAGCTTGTATTCTTTCAATCTGGCGAACAGCTTCTCTAGATGTTCAAGGTGCTCTTCCTCTGTTTGTGACCGAGCTATCATATCGTCTACGTAAACTTCGATTTCATGATGTATCATATCATGAAACAAAGCTACCATGGCGCGTTGATAAGTTGCCCCTGCGTTGTTCAGCCCGAACGGAATCACTTTGTAACAGAAAGTGCCCCATTGAGTGACAAAAGTTGTTTTCTCCATATCCTCGGGGGCCATTTTGATTTGATTGTAGCCCGAGAATCCATCCATGAAGGAAAACACTTTATGCTGAGTTGTATTGTCGATCAAAATGTCAATATGAGGTAGCGGAAAATCATCTTTGGGGCTGGCCCTATTCAGATCCCGGTAGTCCACACACATCCTGACTTTGCCATCCTTCTTAGGTACTGGCACGATGTTGGCGACCCATTGAGGATAGGACGTAACAGCCAGAAAGCCAGCGTCGAATTGTTTCATTACCTCTGCTTTGATCTTTTCAGACATGTCAGGCCTCATTCAGCGAACTTTTTGCTTGATCGATGGACAGTCTTCTCTTGTGGGGAGACGGTGAACCAGGATGTCTGTGTCTAGACCCGGCATGTCTTCATAAGACCAAGCGAAGATTTCAATATACTCATTCAACAATTGTACCAGGCGCTCCTTGACTCTTGGTTCCAGATTGGCACCCACTTGTACCTCCTTCCGGTCTTCCTCGGTCCCCAAATTGACAGTTTCTAATGACTCTTCATGAGGCAAGATGGCCTTTTCCTCTTGCTGTAGAAGTCTGGCTAGTTCCCCGGGTACTTCACAACCTTTGTCATCTTCATACTCGGCTAGATTGACCAGATCTTCAGAGTTATTGAAAGATATAGCAGAATCGTCACCCATGGAATCCGGAGTGGATGGGTACCTGCATTGGTGAGTGTGGGTGTGTGTAAGGGATAGCCATCCTTAAACAAAAATGCAAAAGGAAAGAAAATGAACACAAGCAGTTTATCAAATGAAAAACGTCCAATGAATCATTAAACATGGCATATGAATATGAAAGATAATCAAAACCCTTACAAATGGACCTACATGCCTCGGGCAAGGCATGAGGTGAAAAGATAGTGTACGGTTTGTTTGAGAGTAAATATTACAGACCAAATAAGAAATGTTTAACAGATAAATTACTGATGAATAAAAGTGATGGGGACAAAGTCTTTTGCCTCCCAGTTGCTCAACCCCCCTTTGACAGTTGGATAGATCCACTCTTCGATGTTGCTCTCTTTGTCTTCATCCTCCAAAGCGTTGATTCCGTAGGGAGAAATTTTGACTGGCGCCCTTTCAATCTTCGCACGGTGCATAGCTTTCTGGCCAGCGGCTGTGAACCCTAATCCAAATTTGTCTGTCTTATGCGGAATGTCAGGTAACTGCCCCCATGCTGAATTTTTCCCTTCCTTTATTGCGGCCCTTGCGTCCTCCAGAGATGCCATCCTGGCCATCTGCCTCGGTGTCTCAGCTGCCAACTTTGCTACTGCTATTTCAGGAAGGACTTCTTCGAAATGTTGAAAAGGCGTCTCAATGAATTCCCCTTCAACCTCCACATACCGGAAAGAATTTAAGTGGCTAATCATGTACTCTTCTTCTCCATGGACAGTAATGATCTTTCCCTTGACAGGATACTTCAACATCTGATGCAAGGAGGAGGTGACTGCCCCAGCATGGTGTATCCAAGGCCTACCCAGCAAGCAAGAGTATGACGAACGGATGTCCATCACATAGAAAGTAGATTTAAACACCTCAATGCCTATCTTGATGGGAATTTCAACCTCCCCATGGACCATTCTCTTCGAACCATCGAAAGCTCTGACAATAATATCACTCGGATTCAACTCCAACCCTTCACAATCTAGTCGGTCCAAGGCCTTTTTAGGCAATACATTCAGCGACGAACCAGTGTCGACCAAGACGTGTGCGAGAGTAGTTCCTCGACACTCGACTGAAATGTGCAAAGCATCATTGTGGTTTCTACCTTTAGGAGTTAGGTCGGCATCAGAAAAACCTAATCCATTGTCCGCAGTCAGGCTAGCCACGCAATTCTGAAATTGATCTGCAGAAGTTTCCTGGGGCACATGGGCTGCCTTCAGGAATTTTATCAGAGCTTTAGCGTGCGCTTTTGAGCAAAGTAGTAGTGCCAGCATGGAGATCTTTGAGGGGGTTTGCCCCAACTGTTCTACCACATCGTAATCGCTTCTCTTGATTATCCTCAAAATCTCATCCATTTCCTTCTTGGAGGTTTCCGGGATGACCAAGGGTTGAGCCCTCGTCCTGACGGGCTCATCTTGGATTCCCTTACCTTTGTCAGCAGTGGTAGGAGGGACAGTACTAGGAACAACAACATCTTCAATTAAAGGGGTTCTGGCAGAGAGTTTTATTGGTACAGGGATGACCTTGTCAGCTGATGAGGGTCCAAAGATTGCTCTTGGAGGGGCAATCTCTGGAGAAAATATTCTCCCGCTCCTGGTGATTTTGCTAGTGCCTGCAATGTTACTAATGCTGGCTTCTTCATCATCTGAACTTTCTGCAGTTATTTCGATTTGCTTGATACCATGGTAGTAGACGCCACCGCCATAGTTCCATGGTATGGACTTCTCAGAAACATAGGGGACAGGCCCTGGCATTGTTATCTTCAAAGGAACAGATTTCGTAGCTGGTGTAATCTTAACAGGCTTTTTGACGGCCTTGGAAAGATTGGCGTGAATGGTTATGATTGAGACATCTTCGGTATGAACTAGAACAGCAGAAACTTTTTCAAACAAAATTTGTCGACTATCCATAAGGCCTTGGACGCCTTTCTTCAGTAACGGACAATCAAACGGCAGAGAGTAACAACGATAGCAGTCTTCCTTACATCCCGGGAAGATCCCGGCCCTTAACAGATTCAACTTAATGGTCAGCAATGGAGTAGTCAGATCATTGACATCAGCAACATACAAATCTTCTTCAATGGCATTGACATTTCGGTCGTGCTTCGGCATGGGTGCAGATATCACATTAGGCTTCTCTGGAGCATCAAACTCCACCTCCTTCGCCTCTATCAGGTCTTGGATTTTATGCTTGAGTGCCCAACAATCATTGGTGTCGTGTCCAACACTGTTCGAATGGTAGGCGCATTTAGCATTAGCATGATAATGCGGAGAGGACGTATTCACATTCTTTGGTGCCTCCTTGATGGTGGCAAGATTCAACTTCAACAGATGGGGAAGCACCTGCGCCGGAGTCATATTAATGCGGGTGAACTGCCGTTGTGGCCGTTCCACCCGTTGTTGATTTGGTCTGGACTGGTTATAGCGAGGCTGCTCACTCAGAGTGTTTTGAATCATTACGGCCCCCACAGTTGGCCGACGCTCCGTCTTCCCTGCTCTTCTCTGAGAATATACCACAGTCGTTTCCTTCTTAAAAGGTTTCTTCTCAACACTTGCAGCAACACCCTTCTGAATCTTTCCTGACTTGATGCCAGCTTCTATTCTTTCGCCCGTTAAGATCAAATCGGTAAACCCCGCGGAAGAGTTACCAATTAGATGATTGAAAAATGGCCCAGATAGGGTCCCTAGAAACATATCAACGAGCTCACGATCGGTTAAAGGAGGCTGCACCCTGCCAGCCAAATCCCTCCATTTTTGTGCATATTCTTTGAATCCCTCGTCTGTTCCTAATGACATACCCTGAAGTTGGGTACGAGTAGGAGCAAGGTCAGAATTATACTGGTATTGTTTGTAGAAACGGTGGCCAAATCTTCCCAATTTCTGACACTGGTTCCTTCTAGCTGATAAAACCACTCCAACTGAGCTCCCGAAAGGCTGTCTTGAAAGAAATGAATCCAGAGGTTTTTATCTGCCGTATAGGGTTGAATCTTTCTCACGTAGGACCTGAGATGCATTTTGGGACATGACAGCCCATCATACCTCATAAACACTGGCACTTTGAATTTTGGGGGAATCACAATCCCGGCGACCAAACCCAAGTCTTCAAAATCCAAACCCGGTACTCTTTGTAATTCCATGGCGGCCAATCTGTCTTATAGCCCTTTGTATTTATCATCAGCTGGAGGGTATTGCTGATCAGAATAATCTTCATCCTCTTCGACCTCTTCCTCTTCCGCATCAGACTCGGAAGGTACCGCAGCTCCACCTCCTTTGCTGGTTCCTTCATCAGAAATAGGAGGAAATTCAAGCACTCTCCGAGCTTCTCCGTCAAATCTTCTCCCCAAAGTAGCCACCCCGAGTCTCTTTTTCTTCTTCTTCACTGGGTCCTTGTTCCCCAATTGAGTCTTGATATCCTCCTGACCCTTAGCCAAGGTCATCAGGAGTTGCTGGAACTGTGCATTCTGAGCCTGTAGGTCTTTGACTGTTTGCTCGAGATCCATCCTACTGAAATAAACAGCAGACAGATAAGGAAACCTGGAGTGAGACCTGCTTATGCACATGATGAATGGTATGCTTATGTATGCAATGCATTCAAGGATTTAGGACATTCAAAAAATTTTCAGACAAAGAAGAACGCACGTCATATTAATAAGAAGAAATTTGTTAGTACATAAATGCCCCATGGGCCAAATATTACAAAATAACTTCTCAAGGCAAAAATACATTGCGCATCCTCTTTGGTGCGATGTAGGTGTTGAGGGCCTCTTGCTCATGGAGTCGGCGGGTAAGCTCTAGAACCTTCTTCTCACTGGCGTAGAAGCTAGCTTCAAAAGTATTTCGTTCCTCCTTGAGCTGAATCCAACTTTTCTGCATTTCCTCCCACGATGTAGGCATGTCTGGATGTAGGATGGTGTAGGGAACCTCTCCTTCATTGACGGGCTCTTTAATCACTGGGAGTACATGAGGATAAGGCATCATTAGACTTTGGGCTCGGGCTCGTATCCACTTGAGATAGGGCTCAAGAGGGATGGAGTTCTTGTGTCCCAGAGTCTTGCTATCAACCTTGTTGGGCCTCCCCCAAGCTCTGATGAATCTTTGGCGAAGTCCTTGCGCATCGTTGTCGAAGTCAAAAACTAGGTCAGGAATCAACATATCATGAGGGCCATCTCTCCGTGCATATCCAAATTGCCTCAAAGCTAGGCAAGGGTTGTAGGTGATACCTCCTCTAATTCCAAGTAAAGGAACATTAGGAAATTCTCCGCAACGATCGACGATGATGACATTTTCTCTGGACCGAGAACACCAATGTACATCAGAGTGAGTAAGAGTCATCAACCGTTGGGACCACCTTGAGCCTTGGTCATTCTTCAGGACAGATTGTGGAAGGTGCAAAATAAACCACCTTGCAAGGAGAGGAGTACAGCACATGAGAACACCCCTCTTTCTCATTGTTCGTGTGTAAAATGAGTGAAGAATGTCCCCAAGCAATGTTGGTATTGGATTTCTGGACAAGAAGATTTTGACGGCGTTGACATCTATCAATTGGTCAGGATTTGGGAACAAGACCAACCCATAGATGAGGAGTGCCACAATCTCTTCAAAGGCTTGTAGGTCCAATGAGTTCCAACATTCTTGTGCCTTCTCAAACAAGAATTTTGCTAAGAATCCTTTGACGCCACTTCTGGTTTCCCAATGCCCCTTGATGTCGGATGGTTGTAGATGTAATGCTCGAGCAACATCTTTCGGCTTTGGTTCCTTTTCCGTACCGTTGAATGGTAGTTGATTAAGGATAGGGATTCTGAGGAGTTGAGAAAACTCCTCCAAAGTGGGTACCAACTGGTAATCAGGGAAAGTGAAACAGTGGTGAAGAGGGTCAAAGAACTGGAATAGCACTTTCATCATGTCTTCTTCAATGTTGGTGTTGACTAAGCTGAGCAGTCTACCATGTCTTTCACTGAAGGATGAGCTTTCCAGAATTCTTGAGGTGAGCTCCTTGAGCTGAGGAGAAATTCTCACAAGGTTGACTTGAATGGTGTTTCTGCAAGGAATTTCCATGACCTACAAAACAGGAACAAAGATGAAGATCCAAACCCTTGAAATGGTTAGTGAATGCATATGATGTTTTATGATGTTTATGATGTATGCACAAAACATATGCACAAGCAAATCACACCAAACCCTAGTTTCAGGCTTGCATGGGGTTTCATAGGTAAGTACCCTCTTGAGTGTAGTTGGCTTAAAAACCTGTCCTATAAATAGTAACCGGGTTCTAAGGAGCTCAATATCATTGGATTGTTTTCAATGTTCATTGTTTTGGTTTAGCCACTTAACTAGCGACCAACATATTCCAAGAAAACAACCCTCAATGAGTGTAGTATCGAGTATCTACCAACTTCAGACTACACCAAAGCCGGTCATCTCACTACTCCTAATAAAAGGCCAAGATGGTCAAGTAAGGTTCTAGGTCATTAGTGCTTAGTGACATCACTCAGGGGCCCCGTACTCTCCTTGATTGAACTCAAGGGTTACCGGTACTCATAAATATGTCGCACTAATATAGCTATTGCTTCGACCGTGTCGGTATACCCCGCACAGTTTCCACAACGTATTGCTATCTATGAATGTTTCCCAAAATTTGGGTGTAGGATTGCAAACCCAAACAATAGAGCCAAGATATAAAGCAAACAATTCAAACAATTAGTCATGCAAGAGGGTGATCTAAGCCCTAAGGTTACTCCACTTTTACTATTTTTCCCCAGCAGAGTCGCCAGTTCTGTGATACGGTGGGAGAACTGACTATGGTTTTGCGTTTGTTTTCGCAAATGTTTCGGTTGAGCAAGAGTCGCCACCGACTTTTTATTTTATCCTAAGGAAAGGTTTAAAAAGCACAGCAAAAACCTTTGAGATTTTTCTTGGGTTCGGGGAGTAGATTATAGAAAGGGAAGGTATTAGCACCCTTTCTATCCATGGTTATCCATGGGCTCTTAGGTACTTGCTTAGATCAACTTGCCTCGGTTTTCAATTGTTTGAAATGGTGCTCGGTGTGTGGTTTTGAAAATGTTTTGAAAAGATGCCTTGTATAGGCTACCCTTGTAACAATTCTTTACTCGAATGTTTTACAAAAGGTGTTTTGTCTTTTGAAAAGATGTTTCAAGGTTTTTTTGAAAGTTTGTTTTGAAAGTGTTTGTGAAGTGTGGTTTGAAATTAGGCGAGTGTTTTCTTTGCAAATTGACAAGTACCTAAGAGTTATCTACCCTAAAGTTTTCTCAAAGATTTTTGTTATGTTTTAAACCTTTTGACAATTTTGTTCCACCATTGCATTTGGTGGACAATCTTGTATTAGGAGGTGAAAGGGACGGGCGCGGGTCATCGTTTAGACCATAATTGCAATAGTGTTAAATGTCTTTGGGCAATTTTTTCTTTGAAAGGGACTTGATCATTTTAGGCAACTTTTCGAAAGCGTCATCGAGGGACTATGATCATTTGATTTTTTGTTTTACCCAAAGAAACCTAACATGCAATATGACCCAATTATTTGAAGGCAACAAAGTGGAATACCCTAGGGGTGCAAGTGTGATATGTGTTGTCCATATTTCATGCTCATTTATCTTGAAATTAGGTCAAGCTATTTTGTTCTTTTTATTTGCATACAAACCCTAATTCTAGCATGGTATATTTAGGAAGCGTTTAAAGTGCAAAAAGTAAAATTCCTACACTATTACAACACAATATGGGAAGGGGGTACAAATGTTCAAATGGGGGGATATTTAGACAAAGAAATTAAACCTAGCTATTACATCATTTTTGGAATATTTACAAATAATTGATTGCATAAATTAAATGGAAAATAATAAAGATGCAAAAATGCAAAAAGGTTTTTATGTATATGAAAAGAAAAGGTATTATTTATGTATTCAAATAAACAAAATAAAAAGGTATTATTTTTGGAGTATTTTCATATTTAGGGCAAAACCCTAGTTTATTAAATAAAATGTAGTATTTATTCAATATATATAATATTTATTATTTATATACAAAAATAAAATGAAAATGAAGTATATTTATAAAAATACATTTTTTAGTGTTAAATATAAAAATATGTATATTTTTGGTATTTTTATTTTAAGTGTACTAATGTATATGTATTTATTTCTATTATTTACAAATATATATTAAATATGCACAAAATTAAAAAAAAACATTTAATTTTTATAAAAAAAGTATATTTCATATAAAGTATTTTAAGAAGATAAAAATAAAATAAAAATGGAAAAATACAAAGTGTTTATATTATTTTTCCTATTTATTCTAAATAATATAATATGTATTGATTTACATACAAATATCAATGTAATCAAATAAATGCCTAAAAATATAAAAATGGTGCAAAAAATATTTTTTAGGTTTTTAATATTATTAACAAAAATAAATAAGTTAGAATGAAAAAAGAAAAGTCAAAAGATCAATGAAATAAAGCAAATGGGCTCAGGGGGTGCAGAAGAAATAATGTGGTGTGAAAAGAAATTGCACAGAAGGCCCAGCCCATGAACCTTCTTCTTCAACCTTCAGACAAAAAACATGTCAAAACGCGCGCCTGTATTTCACATTCAAACACCTGGATTCTTTGATTTTTTGCACAAACTTCCAACATAAGAAATGTTAAGCATTGAATCACTATTCCAAATATATAAAAAAATCATCCTAACTCTCAGAAATGAGAGAGAATTTTGACATTCCCAAATCCTGACCTAAGTTTTCTGCCATGTTCAGACTCAAAATTCTTGCAGCACACATAACATAAATGAAATCTAAGTACATGGGCATGTTCAGGGCTATGAATGTGACATATTATCTTCACAAACCTAAAGCTAACAATGCCTAATAAGAGAGATACGAATCCATGAACTTACCTGTTCAGTTGAAGTTCTATCTGGCAATGGAGAAACTTTCAGTGCAAAGTGATGATTGGTATAGCTTCCTTGATGTCCAGGGATGCTATTCCAAGCTTTACTTTGTCTTGAAACCTTTTGAATCGTGCTAGAGCTCTTCACCTACAAATCAGAAAAGTGAAAATGGTGGAACTGGTTAGAGGAATTATAGGTCGTGTTTTAGGTTTTGGTTAGCTTGCATTGATGCTAGGGAATGTGTTTGATGAGCTTTGGTCAAGAAAACATGCAAGGAATGAGAGATGGTGTTCAAACTGCAGGCCTTGCCCTGTTTTTGCAGTTTGAGAGTGATTCTAGCAATGGGGAGGTGTTGATGGTCTTAGGGTAGTGCTTCAGCTTGGTTAGGATGTTTGGAATGTGTCTACAATATTTGCTTCAGGTTCCTAATGTTGAGATCAAAGTTATCTTATGTTATGGGATGTTTCTTAACACTTAAGCCAACAAAAGCCAAGTTGTGTTCTAGGCAGGTAGAGGGCCCCTAATCATGCTGCAAAACTCCTTCTTGATCAGTGTGTTATGCTCATAATCTTGTGCCAATTAGATTTCATCTGTACTTGTTGGATTTTCAATTGGACATAAAGCTTGCTTTTGCAAAAATGGCCATTTTGCTTTTTCCATAAATGGATTAAACTTGTATGTAATGCTTGAACTCAAAGAACAACACTTTAACACAATTAATATGCATTAAATTATTAAGTGTTGGATGGTTTAAGGACCTGTAATGTAGCACAAACTATGCTGACTTGAAAATGGCCTAAGTTATGAACATGTACATGATCAATTCAAAAGTGAGTTTTTGCCATATTGTGAAATTCGATTCTCCCAAGTTATGAGGTTGTTTGATGAGTTCTTGGACATTTTGGAAATCTTGGAATGTGTACTACAATCCATATTTGAAATGCAAATTGAAATTCCAAGTGGAAGTGTATGGAAAATGGCCTTGAAGTTGGGTAGAAAACCTTGCCAAAATAGGTTAAAATTTCACTAAGTTAAGAATGGTTTAGTGCCCTTATTCAAAAAATTGTAACTTGAGATACAAGCCTCATTTGGGAAAACTTTGTGAATCAAAGTTGTAGATTATGCAACAAGCTACAACTTTCATGTTTTGACTTTTGTTTGAATCCAAATGAATCTTGGTGAGAAAGTGGGGCAAAGTTGGAAAAAAATTAGGGTTTTTCATAACTTAGAAAAATTCTAAGTTATGAAAAATTCCCATTTCAAACCCTAATTTGCAATTTTTGGTTTCTTGGTGAACAAGTTTCATGATTTGGCATGTTTTGATGAAAAATGAATCTTGACTCTTGATTTTGACCAAAAAGTCAAAGTTTGACTTTTCAGTATACAGTCAAAATTGATCAATTGACTGGGAAATTCAACTGTCAATCTTGTGTACTTGGAATCTTTTGAACTTGTTGAGCATGCCAAGATAATTCCATGGGGTCCTTGAGTCCATATGTGAGCTTGGTTGGCCATTGGCTAGGTCAAACAGTCAAAAATTGCCTTTGTATAGTCAAAACCCTAAAAATGACCATTTTGCCCTTTTGGTGATCTGATCAAATTTCTTGTGGAATTGTGATCCAAACTTGATCAAATGGTCCATGTGAGTTCATAATGTTGATGTGGGTCAATTTTCATGAGATTTGACTGTCAATTGGCCACAGTTGACTTTTTCCCCAATACAGCTGATTTCTAGGTCAACTGTCCAATTGATTGGGCAAAACTTGGAATCAAGACTTGAAACTTGATGTGGATAAACTTGGGAGTCCAATATGAAGCATGAAAGTCATCTTAGGCATTTTAGGTCAAAACACCTCTGTGCAAACACAAACCCTAATTTGGGTCAACAGTGCAAGGAGAAGCCTTGAGCAGATGAAACCCTAACTGGATCTTGATCTTCAAAGGCTTTGTGATGAGAAATCAATGAGAAAAGGGAGGGAAAATTTTGGGGTAAGGGGGGTACCTTTGAGAATTTTCTGAGTAAGGGGGGTAGGTTATGAAAAGGGAAAGTGTTAGCACCCTTTTCATACTTAGTTATCTAAGGGCTATTAATCGCTAGCTCACTTTTGAAATGCTTTGTGTTTGTGTATGTTTGCAAATATTTTGAAAAAATGCCTAAGTGCGGAAATTTTGTAATGATTCTCGTATCATTGAGAATGTATACAAAATGTTTGTTTTTGAAAATATTATGAAAGAAAGTGTTATCTTGTGAGAAGATGTTTTGTTTTTGAAAGGTTTGTGAGCAAGCGACTACGAGCGGTCTACCTACTCAAAGAAGTCTTTGTTCTTTTCCTCCTCCTTTAGATAGTACTACCCTACCATTAGTTAGTAGGAAGTCCTATCATTGGATGTGAGGGACAAGTGTGGCCTATCGTACAGTCATAGAAGGCAACTTGTAGGACACTTTAACAATTGTCGTAAGGGACTAAGATCGTTTACTGAAGGCAGCATCGAAGGGTCTTCGAGGGACTACGATCTTTTAACCGAGGGTCTTTGCTAAAGCACCCCACGTTCGAGGGACATGACTATTTAAATCTGAGGCAACAATTAGGGGTAACCCTAGAGGTGTGCGTGTGCAAAGTGTTTTGATTTCAAGTATTTATCTTGAGATTAGGTTTTCTAACGTTTGTTCTTTTTACGTCTTGCCATGCACGCCTAATTAATCTAGCAGTTAAATATACAAAAGTGCGGAAAAATGCGGGAAATAAATCTATGCTATTACATCGCTTCAGGGATGGGAGTACAAGTTTATGAATGGGGGAGGAAAGCAATAAACCCTAACTAAAGCTATTACAGACCATTGAGCAGTTAAAATAAAGATAAAAGAAATGAAATTGTTTTGTAAATTTTTTTGATAGAAAAAAGTTTGATTGATTAACCTAATAATTTGATTAATTTTCATTAAAAAAATTTTTAGTAAAAACCTAAAGAAACTAAATTAAATTTAATAATAATGAAAAAAGTCAATTAATTTAATTAATTAAAAAGAAAGCTAATTTAGTTAACTTAATTAAAAAAGAAGTCTAAATTAATTTCATTTTTTTTTAAAAAGGGAAAATAATTGTTAGAAAATAATTTTGATGTTTTATTTAGAAAAATATATGAAGTATAAAACATAATTCTAATTAATTAATAATATCAAATCAAAGTGATTAAATAAAATTAATTTTTATTTATCAAAAATTAAATAAATTAATTAAAAACCTAAATCTATTTTTTTTTATGATTTTATGATTTTTTTTTTGTTGCTATTTTGATTTAAATAAAAAATTAATTAAGCAAATAAAAATAATTAATTAAAAAAAGAAAGTGAATGGACTTGCAAATAAGTAAAATGGGGAGGGGTGACAAAGAAAAAATGTTAAGCCCAAAAGAGAGGGCCCAGGCGCCTGTTTGAGATCCAGTGGGGATGGCTTTCAGAAGGTGCATCATGAGGCACGCATTTGGTGTGTTGGGTTTGTCCTTGATGAGATCTGATGGTCAAATACTGGGTATGCATGGTGTGTGTTGGACTTGTTTACACTAAATCTGCAATGAAAAACATGTGAAAAAAACAAAGGGTACCACTGGGGCTCGAACCCAGGTCCCTAAGGTTAACACGCGCTTATTTTACCACTGGGGTGGCTGTTTCATCCGGTTATGAAATGCCCCCCAGTAAATATATTATAAAACAAGTTTTGAAAATTTTCAAATGGCCATCTTCATCTTCCTCGCGTGCACGAAAAGCAACAACACCATTTCCATTTTTGATTTTGTAAAATGCTCATTTCTCAACTAAAATGAAAACTTCTAAAATCAAACTTGCTTAAAATTTTACAAGGAATGCAACCATATAAATTTCAAAAGTTATAAATTTCAAAATTTTGTAAAACCATTTTTGCTAAATTAACAGGGATATTGGTGAAAATTGACCAAGAAGTTGAGATGAAAAAATGATCAAAACTTGTTGAAATTTTTTCTAAGTGTTAGATAAAAATATCACAACTTCATGGACCCTGTGATACAGTGGCCAGAAACGGGACTGTTTTTTTTAGGAATGTTGGTTTACGTTTTGCGTTTGTTTTTGCAAAATGTCGCGATAAGCAAGAGTCGTCACCGACTTTTATTTTATCCAACAAGGAAAGCAAAAAAACACAGAAAAATTCCTTTTTCGAGATATTTCTGAGTACGGGGGGTAGATTATAGAAAGGGAAGGTATTAGCACCCTTTCTATCTGTAGTTATCTACGGGCTCTTAGGTACTTGCTCCTCATTTTCAAAATTGCTTCTTTGTGTGCTTGTGTGTTTTGAAAAGTTTTTGTTTTGACTTCGATTTAACTCTTGCTTTTGTCTTCAAGAGTGTAATGAAGTGTTTTTGAAAACTTTGTTTGTAAAGGAGTGTAAGTGTGAAAAAGTTTGTTTGATTGAGCAAGTACTTAAGAGTTAATCTACCTACTCGAAAAAAGAATTGTTCTATGTTTGTTTCCTTTAGACAGCGCTATCCCACTATTAGTGAGTAGGTAGCACCGTCGTTGGAGTTTTTAAGGACAATTCGAAAGGGACGTACGGTCACTAAAGCAATGTTAGGACGTCTTAGGAGTAACCCTAATGTCTTAGATCAATTATCCGAGGCAACAATATCCGAGGCAACCTTTCTGAGGCAACTTTGATCTTTGGACAAAAGGACGACCACTAAAATATCTTATACCTAATGACTGTTTACCGAAGGCAACCAAGTAGGAGTGTATCCTATGAGTGCGCATGTGCGAGTGATTCAATTTCAAATTATTTATCTTTGCATATTTTAGGGTTATCTAACTGTTTTAAAGTTTTACATACATTCTTGTCATGCATCCTAATATCATACATATAACAGTTTAATATTTGTGGAATTTAAAGTGCGGGAATTAAACTACGCTATTACAAGGCTTCGAGTATTTACATAGCCAAAAACAAACCCTTAAAGAATAAAGCGATAAATGAAAATAAATGTCCTAATTAACTATTACAAACTTGTAGGCAGTTACATCAATATGGTAAATAATAAAACAATAAAGCGCGCACGATGAAATTAAAATCGGGAATAAATTAGGGTTTTGACCCTTCTAACCTAATCGAAAGAAAATTTGTTTTTGTTGTTTTTAATTATCTTTAAGAAAATAATTAGGTTTTACAATCAAATATACAAATTAATTAGCTAATTTAAATTAATTAATGAAAATAATTACATGGCCTATTTTTTATGTTTTTGATTATTTTTAGGAAAAGAAAATATAATTAAATTAGAAATAAAAACCTATTTGTTCTAATTAATTTTAATTATGTACAAAAGGATTTAAAATTATCTAAAATTAACAACCTAATTAAATTAATTTAATTTTTGATAAAAAATAAAATCTAAACCTAAATTTGATGAAAAGTATTATTTTGTGATTTTTTTGATAAAAAGAAAATAATTAATTGTTAGTGAATAAAATAAATAAATAAATTAAATGAAACAAAATATAAAAAAATAGAGAAAGAGATTTTGGGCCTGCAAGCAAATTGAAGGGGGTGTGAGAAGCAATCTGGCCCAAGACCATGAAGTCCACGCTTGACTTTTTGAGATCCCATGCCATGCGTTTGACTAGGCGTTTGGTGCTCCCTCATGGATGGCATTTGGATCTGGTCCCCTGACACTTGGCTGGCTGGATTGTGAGGATGTATGGTGGACCCTGGGTTTGTGTACGCCCTGGATCCTGAAAAGGCAAAATACATGAAGAAATTGGGGGGACCTGGGATTCGAACCCAGGTCCTGATGCACTATCCAACCACTCCACTACCACTACGCCATTTGCTTATGTTTGTATATACAATAAATAATAATGATAATATATGAAAAGCAAAACACTGAATTCAAAACGCGCGAAAATTCAAATACGCGAATGGGAGGTTGCCACGTTGGTTATCTTCTTCCTTGGATCTGTTGGTAAAAGTTCCAAACTTTTACCTATGGACATTTGGTCGTAGCTACAGCCCGCGTTCTCTTAAAATCCACCATGAGCAAGATAAATGACTTCTAATGCCATGGATGGATCCGTCTAGACCTTCTGAGTTTAATGGTGGCCTTTTTATGGGCCAATTTTGCCTGCACATAAAACTCCTAATTCGAAGCTACAAACCCTAGCTATGGTGAAACCCAATACAAGCCATGAAAATGCAATCAAATGTTACAGGAAGCGTGCAAACATGATGGTGATCAAGAATATATCATTAATTCATGCTATCAATGTCTAAATCATGCAAAACAAATTCAAGAAATAAGCAATGTCCTGGATGACTTACAGCGTGATATGGGGCCTGGAAATGCTTGCTTTTGATTGCTTTTGCTTGCTGAGGATCCCAGGAATCGATTGAGATGGTCCAAGGATCTTGAAATTGCCTCTAAGTGGGAATTTGTGTTTGCACTTTTTCTTGTTTTTTCAAGTTTTTTTTCTTGATCACACGCCTCTTTCTCTAGCCTCTTTTGGTCTGCATTCCTTCTATATGTATTGAGGAATGAATTAGGGTTAAAAGAATGATCACAATCTTCCTCCATCAATGGATTTGATTTTGATTTGATACACCTTGAATATCTTTCCAAAAATGGCCTAATTCAATCTTTTTGTGCATCTCATGCCTTTACACGAATTTGATCTCATGCTAGCTGGAATTTAAGACCTGAAACAATCACAAGATCTTTGAATTTCAATGTTTTGGATTTTATATGATTTGTTTTGATTTAAAATAATTTAAGCCTATCATGAGCAAACCAAACACATTGATGTAAGGTTGCATTTCATCAAGGGGTAATCGAGCATGAAGAATTCCAGGTGCTGAAGGTTTCGACATATCACAATGTTGTTGATATGATCACCAAGTGTCATATCCCAAATTTGCCCGTATTGATATTAACAGTCAATTTCATTTTTTTCTAGAACTATTGGTTTATTTTTATACTAATTTTTGTACTTTTATACTAACATTAATTATTTTTTTCTTGTTTAAATATAATAGATATCAATTTTGGGGAGGGGGTTTATTTCACATTTTATCAAATGGGGCTTATTATTCTTATTAATCTAATGGCCTATTAAGAGTTTTTTTTAAGACGCCCATGTCAAAATTAAAATAGATTAGTTGGTTTTAATTTTATAATTATTATTTTTGTTGACCAAAGTCAACATTTACTTTAAATCGTTTGTGTTACTCAATTTTATTAGTATTACAATTTTTTTTTTGTTCAGGTTGACCTGAGGTTAACATTTTTATGTGTTATATTATCTACTCATTTCATCACAATTTCTTTTTTTATTATTGTTGTTATTATTAAATTATTATTCATTTTTGAATTATTAGAGTTTGACCAAATTTCAAAGTTAGGGTTTCTTTCACCCTTTGAACAAGTTGTGCCCTGGGTGTCTTCATTCCTAAGTTGTACAAAGCCCAAAATCCAAAAAAAAAAAAACAAATCAAATCAAATATTTGATTGAAAGTGGTTTTATTTTGATTAAATGGATACAGATGCTGAATCGTCTAAATACTACATCAGTTACAAAAAACCCTAATTCCTAATTTACAAACGAATATAACTAGTTCCTAAATCAAATATCTAAGTTGATCCAATCTAAGCCTAATTGAATCAATAAGAAATATAACACCAATCAACCTTGAATAAATTCATAATTCAACTAATTCTAAAAACTATATAAGGCTAATACTAAGACCTAATTGAGGACAGGGAAATTGAAGAAGAAATTAGAAAGCAAAAATTCTAAGGAGCTCTTGGTGTTCTTGCTGCAAAAGCCGCATCTTCAATACCTACAAACAGAGAAGAAGAATGAGATTATAAAGAGAATCAGAAAGTAATTTATATGAGAAGTGTCACTGCAAGGACGGCAAGCCTAAATCACTTAGCTTATGTTTTGATTCAATGTTTGTTTGTGTTTGATTGGGGTTTTGATTTGGTGAAATTCTGGGAAAATTAGGGATTAGGGTTAGGGTTCTAAAGACCTAGGGTTAGGATTCATATGTTGAGGGTTAGGATTCTTTAAAATTGTTATTTCTGGGCTAGGGTTCTTGGGGTTAGGGCTTAAATGCATTAGGGTTCTTATGGTTAGGTCAAAAGTTGTTAGGGTTCTAAGGGTTTGTTTGAAGTTCTAGGTAAATAACGATGATCCCGGCGATCGTTCATCATCAACAGCGGCCTTCACGACCGCCCACGGTGGTTCCTCCTAGGGTTCATGGGATCTTAGTTTTTCCAGTTTAAGGTATGAAGATCCTGATTGGAGATCCACTAGATATATGGGTTCAACAATGGTGTTTAGAGCGGTGCATGGAGGCGCCGTTGGAGTGAGGCGATTTCATGTGAAGGGTTTTAGACATAAGCCAAAGCTTTTCTCTCTTGTTTTATATAGAGAGTGAGAACGTGGGATTTAGAGAGAGATGGAGAAAAGGAAAAATGGATAATTGTGAAGGAAAATATCTCTGATTGCTTTGTGTATGCAAGCACACCATACTCCTTAGTCAACTCTCCATCTGGTTCCTCCGTTTGTTATACTTCAGATCAACGTCCCAGGATTAACTCCTGGAGACCTTTTGATCAGAATTAAACAATCCCAGCTTCGTTGGCACACGATAACGCCCTGAACTCACCTTACAATGTCAAACGGGATTCTTAAACAATGTTTTGGGCCTAAGCCCTTAATACCTACAGCCTCCAGATAGCTACATTAGACTGAAAACGCATGCCCTCGCACTTGGGCTCCAAATCTGATCATGGGTCTGTCCCTTTATTATTTGCACACCCTCAAATTACTACATAAGACAAAATACACCCCCCATGTTTTATAAATAAAAATTTAATTTATATGATTTATTTATTACTTATTATTTATTTATTTTGATTATTTTTTTCTCTACATCATTTTTCCCTTTTGCATTAAAATAACTTTTTTTATTATTATATAATTATTTTTAATAATAAATATTATAACAAACTTTTAATTATAATTAGTAAATATTTTTTAAAATTATTAACCTTATTATTTTTTATTAAACATTTTTTATTAACTTCAATATCATTCAAATATTTTCATTACATCATGCATTTAAAATAGCTAACCAACTTCAAATTATTTTCTACTAACTTAACAAAAACCAAGATATTTAAAAATAAAAAATCAAATCAGATTACTTTCAAAATTAACTGCGGACTACGTATACGCTTATTCACTTTTCAAACCCAAACAAGGTTCAAGGATACTTCGAATGCAATTCTATGTAATCCTATGAAAAAAAACTAACCAAACACATAACGAACTACAAAATGAACTTTGATTTCTTCGCAAGGAGATACGTAGGAACACAGTTAAAACCAAGGTGAGTCTCATAACTAACAAATTAAACATTTTCTCAAACACATGGAAACAACGTTATTAATTAGAAACTCTTGATATAACCCTGAAACCTAGAAGAGGAGCCCCTTGAGAACAAGGGAGATAAAAGGTGCCTAACACCTTCCCTTTATCTAACCAACTCACGAATTTAGAATATCTGAAAAACTTAGGATTATCCTTTCTTTCCCGTCCCTAGGACAAAAAGTAATGGTGGCGACTCTTTGTTTTTTTGCTGGTTACGACACCAAGACATTATCCAGTTACAAGTTTTTCTACTGTATGCAGTTGTTAAAGCTGCATGAAGAAAGCTAATTTGTTCTCTGATAATAGAGTTTGTTCCAAGGTGGAGATTTGTGAGATATTCGATCGAACTCTATTGGGTCGAAGAGTAGCTTCTGGTTTGACATGATTTATGCATGTCATCGAAGTATGTTTGCATGCTGGTGTCGAAGACCTACATACTATAGTCGAAGTATGTTCTATAATGTGGGTGTCGAAATAATAGGGTTATTAGTATTTTGAATTGGGCTTGTTTGTTATGTCCAATTATTTAAGTTAGCTTGTACCCTAAGTTAGCTTGTAATGGGTATTTGGGAAAAATCCCATTAGTGTAGTATATTAGGTTTATTATAAATAACATACTAGTCTCTCATTATTGCATACTCCAAAACCTAATTTAGAGTGAGAGGGTTATTTGTTATTCTTGTGTACTTGTAATTTTGTTTGAAAGAAAAAGTAAAGAATAACAGTTATAATCAATCCTTGTTGTTCTTCTTGTTTTTCCATCTTTTTTACCCTAATTGTTTCTTGATCTCAAAGAAACAGTTGTATACTTTGTTTCAAAGGCATCGCTTCCACAACAATAATATATTGATATTTAAGAAAATAGAAAATTTCACTCGAAACTGAATAATGAGAAAAAATAAAATACCATAAGTATTGTACGTGTACCCGATACCGATACTTCACTATTTTAGAAGTACCCATGCTTCATAGCCTCCCTTTGATAAAAATCCTTTCCGTCGTCTCCCCTCAATTGAACCAAACGAATCCTTAAAAGTGAATAAATAAAATATTATTGATTTGAATTTACCCTTCTTCTTCTTTTTTTAATCAAGGCATTACTTTCTCATTATCCAAAATCAATATTCACAACCTATCCATAAGATCCATGTAATTATCCAAAGCTTCTAGACAACTAATAAAGAGAGTCTCCAAAGTCTCAACTAATCTATTATTTGCATAAGTTGGTAACATCTACATGTATGTTTAACTTCTTATGCAAAGTACATCTCATAATTGTGTTACATGACCAGAACATGACTCAATCCAAAATAAACACGAAAATAAGGTAAATATAGCTTCTTCATCTTCACTCTTGACAAAGCAACTCTAATCTTCAATACCTGAGAGATATCGTATAAAACATCATTCTAACAAAAGAGTGAGAATTCACATAATTATCGAAATTGATAATAATACATAATGTATAGCATACATGCATACATATACATATTCCCACACTTCGAGTGCGGATTTGATATCTGAGATAGAGTTTAAGATATTTGTGTCACTCTTGTTGAATCAAAATCTTACTTGCTACACAAAGATTCAAGTCGTAGACACCTTTGTTTATGCACAATCTTAGAAATACTTTACGGTACTTCTACAATCACTTCTTTAAATTCTAGTGGAGGATTGTTGGAACATGTCATGGTTCAAATATATTGAATTTAAAAATTTCTTAAGTCCTACATTATTAGAATTTTTTATGGTTGAAAAAACTATTCAGTTCCACATTGCTCATGTGAGAAATATTAACTAACTCACTTCATTATATAAGGAAATCACTTGTTTCATTCCAAAATACACCAAAAACTATTTTATTAGCTTTTCCTTCCTCACCCTCATAACTTTGCGTCTTTCAAATTATCGAAGCGCCAACTTATTCCCCTTGCTTTCTACTCGTTGAATTTTTCTTGTACTTTCTTGAATTCTCTTTTGAGAATAATGGTAAGTTCTTCTCGTTTGAGTTGAGAAATGATCAAATATAATTTTTAGATTCTCTTTAGAGAATTATTCGAATTTCTCTTTGTTTGAGAAATTATTTTGAATGGTCAAATGACCATTAATGAATTCGCTTTGGAGAATTATTGAAATTTATTTTGGTTTGAGAAATCATTACGACTGGTTGTTATACTGGATACTACGGTGGTATTTATATGATAATGGAATAGTCTTAATACCATCAGAGTGTGCATTTCTAGACCGATTATCTATTGTATAAGTAATAATCATACATTATAGAACTGAATTGTTTTATCCTGAAGGCGACACAGTAGTTCGACTGTTTTGCATAATATTGAACAGTGTTGCAAAATGTCTTAAAGAGAGCAAATTGATTCATGATCAATCCGATAATTTTTTCGATGGCAAAATTTTCAAAACGTGAATCAACATGGAATGTCACGAATTTAAACCCGTATCCCTACATTCAAACTGAATTTTCTTTACTAATTTATTTTAATTATCAAAAACTCTGATATTAATGAATTAAATTAAAAACATTAGTAACACAAAACGCTGTTTTGAACATAATTTTCAACACAGATTCATCAATGATTTGATTTGTTTCCTACTTATTATAAAGCAACACGTTTATTTTTTAAGTTTAAAATAACACACTTCTTATAAATCTAGTTTTTTAAAAAGAAATGACCAAAAGTAAATGAATCACACGAGTGCTATTGTTAAAGGTGGGGTTCCTTTTATGATGTTCACCAATTATTAGACAATTGAATGTGCCTTCACACTTTAGTTAGAGTTCACACTTTCTCTTTATTATTATAAGGAAAAAGATGCTTCATAGTCACACTTTATGGCTCTTTTAACTTTATGCTCTACTCACGCGCACGAGTAACTTAAAATATTACGCATTACTATCACGAGATAAAAGGAAATGTTATGTTTAAAAATAGATAAGTATAGACAAATTAAATAAATAAATAAAATTAATAAGATAGAATTCACTATATGTTTTATTTTGTTTATCCTTCTTCAAATATGAGAATTTTTCTTTATATTTAGAAGTGATAATTTGTCTCATTGAAAATTTAAAAATATTCTTCGAATATATGTATTTGAATGCAAATTGTGAATTTAATTATTCGATTATTTTTTATTTTCGAGACTTTCCGTTTGAGCAACACACATTTTTTAGAGTCACACCACTTGTTTATCCAAAACTTTAAGGTGATAGATGAGTGGGTTCTCTCACTTATAAATACTCAAGTCACCACATTTTTATTCAATATGAGACTATTTTCCCACACTCACACTTGTTATATTCTCAACACTCTCTCTCAAGTGTGAGTCCACAAGCTCCCCCTCAAGTAGAAGTCTTCCACACACCTGTACCATCGTTGGACACTCTTCAACGGAACACTCTACTCACATGCGGGACTCTTACCCACGACCATGTGGAGATACTTTCGATACAAGCAAGCCGGTCCCTTTCTCAAACCAAATGCTCATGATACCATTTGTTGGTGCAACAATCGGGGCAGGGTCGAGCGAGGAACATTTTTATTTTCGGGATTTTCCGTTTGAGCAATACACTTTTGTGGGAGACACACCACTCGTCAATCCAAAACCTTAAGGTGATAGATAAGTGGGTTCTCCCACTTATAAATGCTCAAGTCACCACATTCTTATCCAATGTGAGACTATTTCTCCACACACACACTTGCTATATTCTCAACATATACATATCTGAAGGAATTTCTATTTTTTATTTTTCAGAGAGATTTCAGATATGCTTATCCGAAATAACTCAATATCTCAAATTTCTTTTGATTTTATTTTGAAAAGATATTTATTTATAATATAATTATAATATAATTAAATTAAATTATTATTAATAAAAAATAACTTAAATTTATGATTAAAAACTAAATATTAAAATAAATTTATAGTACAAAATTAAACAATGAATCCAATAATTAAATTTCTAATTATAATTGTGAAATGTAACAATTGATATATTTTATAATAAAATAATCTCGGTGTTTTAGACATTGTGTTCTTGCGTCTCTGATATTTATGCGACCTAACGTAAAAACTCAATTTTCTAGAAAATTGAATTAAAATTTTACCATGTCAATTTATCCGGAAAAAATCAGGGATTAAAATCATATATTTTCGGGAAAAAATCTGAAAAAATTTGTAGACACTTAATTTAATTTTATCTGATTTTTAATTGTATTTTTAAATTTTTATAATAGAGTAAAATTCGAATATGTATATCTGAAACCACTTTTTCGTAAAAAAAATGAGGTGTATTCGAATATGCATATCCGAGCACACCTCATTTTTTCGTAAAAAAAATGAGGTGTATTCGGATATGCATATCCGAGCACACCTCATTTTTTCGTAAAAAAAATGAGGTGTATTCGGATATGCATATCCGAGCACACCTCATTTTTTCGTAAAATTCGGATATGCATATCCAAAACCACTTTTTTCATGAAAAATGAGGTGTATTCGGATATGCATATCCGAAATCATTTTTTTCGTAAAAAATTAGGTGCATTCGGCTATGCATATCTGAATTCTGAGGGTATTTTGGATTTTTCGCCAGAGGTCTGGAAGAAGAGTACTAGGTGTGGAAAAAATTCTCTCAAATATAATCAACTACTATTTCTTTTTGAGAATTTCTTTTAACACCTAGTTTACTTCTTCTAGACCTTTGGCGAAATTTCATAAATACCCCCCAAACTTCGAATATGCATATCCGAAATCACCATATTTGACAAAAATAGGTGTGTTCACATGAGCATATCCGAAGTCATTTTATTTTGTCAAAAAAAAGTGGCTTTGAATGTGCATCTCCGAATTTACCCCATAATTTATGACTTCGGAGATACACATTCAAAGTCATTCTGTTGTTTTTAAAACAACAAACAAAACATACTCATTTCCATTCAAACACAAAACCTTCACCTTTCTACACAAAAACCCTTAATTTCTACTATCCAAACTTGAAGAACTAATTCATTTCTACCCATCTCCCTATTTCAGCTCTTTTCAAGTCATTCCAACTCATCATAAAGCTCCAAGTTTGTGTAAGTTTTTGCCATTTCCATTTGATTCACTATGCAATGTTATAATAGTTTATTAGGTTAGTTAGAATCAATGATATTATGTAAATTCTTGTTAGAATAGTTAAATTTTGGTGTTTGGTTGACATAAAAATGGTATTTGGATGATTTAGAGTAAGAAGAAGTTGTTTCTTGATAATGGTTGTTCACAGGTGGTTTCGAAAGTGCACATCCGAAATCCCCCTGGACCAGTTTCAGATGTGCACATCTGAATTCTTGCCTGAGTTGATTTTTTTTAAACCATCATATTAACAATTATAATTAATTTTTCAGGAAGATGGCTGACAATCAAGACCCCAACAATTGTTTGAGACAAGGCAGGCCAAGCCAGACTACCTCTACTTGACGAGAGAGAGCTGAGAAGCAGTTTAATAAGCCTCGAGGAAGGGTTCAGATATGCAGAGAGGAAATGTATGGAGGTTTTTCTTCTGCACCGAGGAGTCGTCTGTCTCAGGCGTCTACCTCTTGTGCGCATGAATAGGTACCCGGTGAGGGGAACGTTCCTGAGGAGTTTGCGGTACCCGAAGTGGATGAGGTACCCGAGCATGTTGAGGCACCCGAGGAGGAGAACATCGGCTATCCAAGAGGGCCTTATGATACCTCCCTTTTTATCTATTATCATGATCATTCCGCTCGACATGTTTGGGATGGAGAGGTATATTTTTTGTAGTACTTTTTCATTTTAAAGGTTTACTCAAAAATATAAATTTAACGACTATTATTATTTTTTGTTTAAGGAACGGTTGTCAATCAAGTCCATGAATCACTCGCAGAAAATATTTGAATTGTTTATACCTGCGGAAACTTGGTTCCATTAGGCCGTGGTTGGATCCGGACTTGCCGTACAATGTTGTACTGGTTACAAAACTATAAGCCACGACATGCAGGGTGCATTTTCTGAGAGGTGGCACAAGGAGACACCGTCTTTCCACTTTTATATTGGGGAGATGATGATCACACATGATGACGTTACTTGATTTCTCCACCTACCTATCAGAGGTAGGTTACTTAACCATCATATGATACCACAAGTTGGGGCGATTGATTGGATGATTGAGTATATGGGAGCTGATCCATATAGGACAGCTCAGGACTGCAGAAACATAAATGAGTCGCATGTAAAGTTTTCCTACCTGGAGGAACTATATGAGGAGCGTCTGGTTGCAATAGAAGGGGCCGAGGATGAGGGTGGCGAGGTTTTTATCCAGTACCACTGAGGTTGTGCTTTATGGTGTTACTTCATGTTTATGGTTGGCACGTCCCTCTTTGTGGACAAAAGTGCCTGCTACGTGGATGTGACATACCTCTGATATTTTATGGATTTGAATACAGTTCGTGAGTGGAACTGGGGGCCGCCGTTTTGGTATACCTCTACCAGAAGCTGAATGAAGCTTCAAACTGGTGGATAAGACAGCTCACTGACTCTAGCACACTCCTCGCGGTAACTTTCATTTCAACTATTAACTTTAATTTAATTTTTATAATTTTTACTTACATATTATATAATTGTTGTTTCAGAGCTGGATAATCTCTCACTTCCACCGCTTTCATGGTTTCGAACCAGATCCGCTTTATACTGACGACATGCCTAAGGTTGCAAAGTATGTCCTCCACAAAGGGAATCACTCAGTGTCGCCTTACAGAGTATATCTTGATCGTACTAATTATGATGACATCAAATGGATGACATTTTAGGATTACATGGATATTATCCCATTTGACCATATCTCATTATACTCGGGGTAGCTAGCTTGGGGGTCGAATCTTTTGGTCATGTATCTTCCGGAACGGTGTATCCGGCAGTTTGGCTATGTGTAGAAGATACCAAGATCTCTTTTTTAGGCTGCTCCCTGCACCATGGTCTAGCAAGATCTCGATGGCATCTTCCAGGATTGGGAGAATAATTTGGTGCCACAGGAGTATCGGATGATGTCAGCATCCCAGAGTTAGTGTTGAAAATACTTTACAGGGCAAGTATTTAAATTATTGTTTTCCACAGAGGTTGGTGTGATATTACCGCCATTCTACATTTATAATCGTTTTAAGGTTAAGTTTCATAAAAGGGTTTGGTTTTGGTTTCAGTAATGGAAAATGTTGATTTCATGCAAAGTATCAAGTATCGGTAAAAATAAATTTTTGGTTTTAAACGATTGGTAAAAATGTGTCAAGATCAGGGCTCGATAATCTCTTTTGGATGTATTTTCTCAATAAAGTATGTGAACTCATTAAAAATAAACATAATCACATGTCCTCTCAAGATGTTTCATCTCTAAAAAAAATTGTGAGTTTTATCAAATTGATCCTTAGATGATCTCTCTACCTAACTATCAATTTGATAACTTTAAAAGCTCAATATTAGTGAATACCAACTTACAAAACTATGTCTAGAAATTGTTTGTTGACAAGTGAAAACCTAGGTCAAGAGATGAATTTATTTCTCAATAATGATCAACTCAAAGATAAACCATAAAACAAGAGTATTTCACCATATATTTATCATCAAGTTGTTCACATACAAAATATCAAGTCACATACATATAAATATGAGATTATCTACCACTAACCTTGACATAAAAGAGGGGTTTAGCTACCCATTATTATGTTAGCTTGATGGACAAGTAAAGTACAAAGCTTGATGAACATAAAGTAGAAAGTATCAAAGATTTAAGATAGAAATTTTTGATCTTGAGTTACAAATGATGAAAAATATTTCTTATACCTAAATATCTGAATTTAGCGTGTTTAATAAGAGTTGGTTATTCAAAATATCACAAAAATGCTACTTATACAGGTGCCCAAAAAGTGAGTCTCGCTAAGCGGACTAAGCGCGCTAAGCGGGCTTAACGAAAATATATTTTCTTGGTTTAGTGGATTGCGCTAAGCGCGACGAGGCCGCTTAGCAGGCCCAAAAATGACATTCTTCCAAATGCGTAAATCTTCATAGCGCGCTACAAATTGCGCTTAGCGTGCTAGCCTGTACAAATCTCCAATTTTTTTATTTGTTGCACCTCACTCTTGACTCTAGCTTACCCAAAGCTCCAATGCTCCAATGATCAACATCAAAACCTACAAAATGAGCATAAACCTAAGTAAACAACGTAATTTACCACATATGCACTATATAATTTCTTATTTACATCAATTTATAAATTTAAACACTACTAATTATCAAAATATAGTGCAAAGGACCACAAAATTATATACAAATATATCAACATTTTGGTCCTTAACAGTTGGCATTGTGTATAAGGTTACGTGACATGACTCTTTAACGTGTCACACTCTATCATGACACCAGATTCTCCCGGACGTCCGCCTAGGTTAGCTCGTGAGGAGCTCTTGGAGAACCAACAGGCTGAGGATGACCATGCCACTGATCTTTTATCGATTTGTCAACGGATACACCTCCTTGGGCAGGAGGCATTGGATTATGGATCATTGAGAGGGGTGGTCCTGAAATGGTTGTCATCATTGGGAGAATGGTTACAGAGTCATCCAGTGTGGCACAGTATAGGAGGCATAGGAGGTCACGGGGGTTAGGATTAGACATATGCAATAGTAGTTGCCTATGTTATGTTATGTTTTTTGTTTTGAATGTAATATTTTGATATTATGCACTTCCCGAATAACTTATGTACTAAATTATGTTTACGTATGTCTGAACATCTAATCTAATCGTTATGTCCGTATTATTATCTTCGTTTCATATTTTTGGAAAAATCATAAATTTTTTGTCTGTTTCAAAGGTAGGGGTAATGATGTTGTTTTAGATAAAAATAACACAAACATAGGAAGTTTCGGATATGCATATCTGAAATAACCTATACATATGTTTCGGATATGCATTTCCGAAACATCCGCTAAAATTTAAAATTCAATGTTTAAGTATTAAAACATGAAATAATGGTGGCTTCAGATATGCACATCTGAAACATACTAATAAGTACATTCGAAAATACATATTTGAAGGGTATTTTTAAATTTTCAGTGGTGATTTTCACCACACTAAATATAAAGAGAAATTCTCTTACTTTTTTTACATATATTTTTCTTTTTTAATTAATATTTTAAATATTTTGATTAGAATTGAAATCTTTTAGAGGCGTCGACTTAATCGAAATGTCTACCTATATCTTGATATTTATATCACTCTTGTTTCATTAAAAAAATATTATTTCTTTTGAAAAATTAAAATGACATCAACTCTTAGTTAATACTTGATACACATGTCAATAAGCGTGGCATTGAGTTGGAGCACTTACAAGTAGGGATGTCAGTTTGGACCTGTTAATGGGGATCCCCGTGGGGAACGCCCCGTTCGGGGCCCCAAAGATGGGGAATTTTCCCCCGTGGGGGCGGGGATGGGGAGAAAAATTCCCCCGAGAGCATTTCGGGGACGGGGACGGGGAATACACCCCCCGCCCCGCCTATTATTTTAATATAGTTAATTTAATATATATATTTTAGATTAGGTTTTTTAGTCATTTCCTTTATGTTTATTTATAAAAATAAATAAATAAATATTCATGTATTTATTAAGAGAGAGAAATGTAAATATTAGACCCTAAAAAAGTTGAAGCGTTTCATTTTCTTCTGCCAGACATTTAGAGTCTCACACGTTAGACTCCTTTTTTTCTTCTCCAGTCAAATCTCCATTCATCTTCCTCTTCCAATTCCATCTTCTCTATTTGGTGTGCTTCCATTATTCACAGCTCTTACAATTTCATCAATAAGGTTTGATTTTCATAAATTTGTTCATGTAATTATTTATAGGAAAAAATAGATTATTTCTCTTTGATTCTCATAAATCTGTTTATATTATTGTTTATAGAAAAAAGTAGATTGTTTCTCCTTGATTCTCATAAACCTGTTCATGTAATTGCTTATAGGAAAAGTTGATTATTTTGATTAAATTTAAATTAAATTGTTTAGAAATTTTAGAGTTATCAAATCATTTGCATATTAAAAAAATATAAAATAATCAAAAAATTACTCATTTTTATCTCCTTTTAAATATTTTTGTGTTCATTTTTTATCTATACTATGCATTTGTAATTAAAATAATGTCGTCAGTTTTTCCTTAAAAAATATTAAAATATACTTTTCCTATTTTTTATTAATATATCACACTATAATTTAATTTTCTATATTAAACAAAAAAATATTACTTTTTAAATGAATCAATATATCATGCTATCACGGTATCACCCATAAAAAAACCAAATATCTTATATTTCTAATTATTAATGAAATAATAACATATAAACAATAATATATCATGCTATCACCCATAAAAAAATATATATATCTTATATTTCTAATTATAAAACCAAAGTCATTAAGTGAAATAATAACATATAACTTTTTACACGAGTAAATATATCATGTATATAGGTAAATAAATGTATTCTCAATGTATATAATTAATTAATATATGTTATTATTTCTAATTGAAAAGTTACAGTAAATAAGGCATATTTAGAAATATGTGTAATACATCATATATTTAGAAATATAAGATTTTTCTTATTAATTATTTTTTTTGTGAATTTCATGTATTTACTATTTCATTTATTTATTATTTTTTCATATATTTATTATTTTTGTTCTACTTCCATGTAGCCTTTTAAAATTTGTGTTTGTGTGTGCCAGGTTTTTGGTAAAAGAATGGTTGGTGAAGTTCAATCATCTAATAGTCCTAATGTTGCTTTGGAAGGGAATGAAGTTCCTATAGAAAGTAGTGGAGTTTCACTCACACAGGAAGTTCAATCTACTCCAAATGAAATAAATATAGAAAATCAAGATCCTGAAGCTCCCGTTGAACCCACTACAAGTCCTAACAAAAGGGGATTAAAATCAGATGCTTGGCCCTATTTTAAAAGGCAAAAAATAGGAGGCATTTGGAAGGCTATATGCAAATCTTGTGATAAGAAAATTGGTGGTGATACAAAAAATGGTACTAAACATTTATTTGATCATATTAGCATATGTCCAAAACGCACAGAGAGAGGTCCAAAACAAGCCATGCTTAAAGTGACAGAAAAAAAATCCGGAAACAGACATGAATCATTTGTGGTTGGAAATTATACATTTAATCAAGATGTTTCTAGGAATGAACTCGCGAAGATGATTATATTGCATGAATATCCCATCATAATGGTTAACCATATTGGTTTTAGAAATTATAGTCATTCTCTTCAACCTTTGTTCAAGATAGTTTCTCGCAACACCATGAAGAATGATATAATGAAGTTGTATGAAAGTGAGAAGTCAAAGCAAATGAAAATACTTGCAAAGAATAAAAGCTGCATTGCAATAACTACTGATATGTGGACTGCTAGCAACCAGAACAAAGGATATATGTCTGTTACAGCTCATTACATTGATGAAAATTGGATTTTGCAGAATCGGATCATCAGGTAACTTCTCCCTTCCATTTACGTTATTATTATAATATAGTTATTTTATGTGATATTTATTATAATTTATTTTTAGGTTCATTTATGTCCCTACGCCACATACTGCTGAGGTCATTTGTGATTTTTTGGTAGATTGTTTGATGGATTGGAATATTGATAGAAAATTGTCAACATTAACCGTTGATAATTGTAGCACCAATGATGCTCTGATTGACCATTTGATTGATAAGATGTCACCTTCTTCTTTTATTTTAAAAGGGAAATTGTTTCATATGCGTTGTTGCGCCCACATATTAAACTTGATAGTGAAAGATGGCATGCAAACAATTTCTAGTTCAATTGAAAAGATTAGGGAAAGTGTCGGTTTTTGGGTAGCAACACCAAAGAGGGAGGAGAAATTTAAAGAAACTTGTAATCAATTGAACATGACTTATGAAAAGAAGCTTGCACAAGATTGTAGAACAAGATGGAACTCTACTTATTTAATGCTTGCTTCTGCATTGCCTTACGAACAAGTTTTTAAACGTTTAAAACAACGCTGTGATTCCCAATATAAGTGTGCACCAAGTGAAGAAGATTGGAAAATGGCAAGAGAAATTTGTGACAAGTTGAAATTATTTTTTAGTGTCACTGAGTTGTTCTCGGGTACTAAGTATCCAACATCAAACATTTATTTTCCCAAAGTTTGTCAAATAAGATTAGCTTTAAGAAAGTGGGAAGATTCTTCTAGTGATACTATACAAAGTATGGCAAGAAGTATGATAGTGAAGTTTGACAAATATTGGAGTTTGATTAATGGGGTGATGGCAATAGGGGCTGTTTTGGATCCTAGATATAAAATAACTTTGTTGAATTACTTCTTCCCACTTATGTATGGGAATAATGCTCCCAAAGAATTGGAAAAGGTAATACAAATGTGTGAAGATTTAGTTGAAGAATATCAACCAAATAATGATATGGTTCCTACAAGTAGTGAAGTTGGTGCATCAACATTGGTAGATGATATTGATGTCACAAGTCAAGATTGGGAGAAGGCTTATTCGGAATATGTGATGGAAAATACTTCAACTACAAATGTCAAGTCAGAATTTACTTCCTACTTGGAAGATGGTGTCTTGCTTGATAAACAAAAAAAGGAAAATTTTGACATCTTAGGATGGTGGAAACAAAATGGTTTGAAATTTCCAACTTTGCAAAAGATTGCAAGGGACTTTTTAGCAATTCCTATCTCTACCGTTGCTTCAGAGTCCGCCTTTAGTACTAGTGGTCGTGTTTTAAGTCAACAACGTAGTAGGTTGAAGGAAGACACTTTAGAGGCTTTGATGTGCACTCAAGATTGGATCCGAAAAGATATAAAAGGTAATATATTTTTATCTTTTACAAGATTAATTGAAAAGGATTTTTAAATTTTAATTTAGCTATTTGTTTCTTAGGTTATTCAAAAACGTTGACTCAATTCGAATGTGTGGATGAAGATATGGATGATGATGATGATGATGATAATAAGGTAATTTACATATTAGTGTTGATTACTTTTTAGTTTTTAAAGTATTTTTTTAAGTAAATATAATTATTGATTGTTTACTTTTCGTAGGAAAAAGAAAGTCATATCTAATTGTGGAATGAGGAAGAAGACCTTGCAAGGAGAAGTTGGAAAGAGAGACATGATTGATCATTACTTGTTTGGATATTTTGCTTAATATTTTAGTTTATTTATATGTAACTTTGTTTTAAGTATTTTGATATTTCTACTTTACGTGTGTTATCAATTGAGCAAATAGAGATATGTTGACTTTTGCTTTTAGTTGACTTATTATGAAGTATTTTTTAGCTTTTCAAGCATACTCATGATGCTAAATTTTATAATTATCCCTTATTAGTTTTGATGAAGTATAGTTTTTTAAGCATAATTATGTTGTTGGATTTTTTTAGTTGTTTAGGCATATTGTTACTTTAAAAAGTATTATAGTTCATTTTGTTGAATTTTATAGCATTTTATAGAAATTTATAAAAAAAATATTATTATTTTGTGTTCCATTAGTATTTTTAATAAAAAATAATAAATGTTAAATACTAGTATTTTTTAATAACATAATAAATATGTGAATTCTTTGTGCTTTTTATTTTTTTATAGAAAATATAAACATTTTAAAAAAATAAAATATTAATGAATAAATGTAGGATCTATGGGGATCCCCGCGGGGAACGGGGATCCGCGGGGAACGGGGATGGGGATAGAAATTCCCCCGTGACAGAGATCGGGGACGGGGACGGGGAATGAATTTGATGGCGGGGAAAAAGATGGGGAAGTGTCCCCCGGCCCCGCCCCGCCCCATTGATATCCCTACTTACAAGTACAAAATTTATTTATTTACAAATTTTATAAATTAACTATGGGAGGATTGAAATAATAGTTTTTTATTTTTGCAATAACTAGATTTTGAAGAAAAAAATCATAAATATCCATGTTTCGAAGAAAATTACGTAAATAATCATGTTTCAGAAAACCCCACAAAGTGGAAATCATCTCAATTGGCGCCTACACCTTAATTTAAAGGGGAGGCGACATCTCACTTGGCGCCTACGTGTTAAAAGTGTGCCCTAAGCCAAGTGAGATGGCGCCTTAGTGCAAAGGGGGGTCAATTGTGTTCGTGGGTCAATCAAATACCTTGGATGAGACACGTGCATTTCTGGGTTACTAACCGATCTGTACTAAGCTAAATATTGATTCGTGTGTCGCATATTACCATAGTTGAGGAAAACTGGGAATTGAAAGACATGTCGGTGACGCCTCTGCCACATCTTACATCATTCTGGAGCAAAATCTTTCCAATTGGTAAGACCCCATTAGGCGTTGACCCTTTTGAGATACCACGGGGACAAACAAGTTGGATCGCAGGGTATCTCTTGATGCATTCCAAACTGCATCTTGATACAGTCGTTGTGGTGCATCTCCACAATGTTGAACCGTATGATTGCAGTCTTTGCGCTCCAAATTGCTGCATCCTTAAATTTTGGTTCATGGTCCAAACCCAAATATGGTCTCCAGATAAACTGTGGATAAAATTAAATCGGCTTAATGAAAATGTAATAAATAAATAATTTAAAATTAGAAAAGTTCAAAGGAACGACGTACATCATCCGAGCCAAGATGATCCAATAGATTGCGATATAGAGCGACATTGAATCTTGGATTCTTGCCGTAATCCATACTCGTCACACAGTACCTAAAGGAATTGTAAAATAATTTATTTTTATCATATATTTGGTGAACAGGTGAATAATAAATGATATTAGTTATTGACTTAATTTGTTGTGTATGGGAAAACGAATGTGTTGTTGTTGACAGGGTTTAGGGACTCCATTATCCACCAACCCCAGGCTTGAAGTAAGAAAACGCATCCATAAAAAGTACATTTTTCCTTGGTTGCATTTTTACACAAGGATTTGTATAGATGGGCTAAAACAGCAGAACTCCAACTATACTTTCTAGTTTTTTCAAAGTTTCTAAGTAAATTTAAATACATGAAATTTACACTATTCTTCGTACTTTCGGAAAATAAAAAGGTTCCAAAAAGTATCATTATATAATTTCTATCTTTTATTACTTTAGCTAGCTCGGAGGAATTTTTGTTCAACTCCAGAGTCGCATAATGATTTTTGCATTCAGTAAGTAGTATACCTTGGCCTCTAGCACCACCACCTTCAACCATATCTTTGCCCAACAATTCCTTGCATAGAGAATTGGGCTGTTGAACCGACCCGTTAACCGCCTTACCATCGACAGGGAGACCCAATAACATATACACGTCCTCTAGTGTGACGGTACATTCACCTATTGGTAGATGAAATGTGTGTGTCTCGGATCTCCACCTTTCCAACATTGCAAGTATGAACTTTAAATCAATCGTGCAGTTGGAGATCTTTATAACATTTTTGAAACCTGCATATTCGAGATATGGCACGATCAACGGGTCAGGAGCAATATAGTTGTGTGACCAAATTCTGAATCTTTTAGTATCCTAAATTCAAAATGTAAAAAGTGTAAGAGTCCATAAGATGTATAAATCATTAATAATATTATAAAAAATTTATAAGTTTACAAGAAAATTTGAGAATTTATAAAAACTTACAAACGCTGCAATGTTGTCCCTTGTGCCTTTGTGAGAATCGTCCATTGTGAGAAGAGCCATAGTTGAAATTGTATGAGATGATGAAAGAGTTTGTAGAAGAGAGTGAGATGATTGTTGATGTAAAACAAGTATGTGAGGCTCTGTATTTATAGGCAAAATTTTATCACGGAGTGAATAAATGAGGTGGGTGGTGGGTACATACATGCATGATAAGTGTCACTCTTGCAGTGTAGGTGTAGGCTAGGTGGAAGCCTTGGGGAAAGCATCTCTGCATGCATGTAATACGATTGGACATGTAGGGAGGCGCCATTTGACTTGGAGAATGATTACAAAATTGAAAGGTGTCGCCATCCCAGTTGGCGAATTAGAGGTGGCATGGGTTGCAATGTAGGTGCAGGCTAGTTGACATCCTTGGGGAATGCATCTCTGCATGCATGTAATACGATTGGACATCTCAATTGGAGAATTAGAGGTTGATTACTATTGTTTTATTCAAATTTAGTACAGCCTATTTAATCCTACATTTATCAAAACACTTCTACACTCAATCACTCAAATACTCGAACATTCAAAAATTCAAACAATCAACCTTCAAACACTCAAACCTCCAAACCTTCAAACATTCAAACACAATGGCCTCTGCACCACAATATGTGATCAGTGCATAATTCAACGGTGAGACATACATTTGTCCCACCTCTTGGTTTTTGTTTAGAGACACTGAGAACATACGATTTTGTTTAAACAAGAAAGCCAATTTCTTGTATTTCAAAAAGCGATTGGAGGCCAAACTTGGACGAGGTCCCGTGACACAAATATTTTTATCAGAATCCGTTTTTTTTGTGACAACCAAATAATATTTTATAAGGTTGGGGTTCAAGATGATGAGGACCTTCATAATATTTTTTCCAGTCATGAATATTCTGGGTACGACTCTATTGAGTTGTACATTGTGCTGCGAGAGCCTCAGCTGTCACAAGTGGTTGATCCTCTCGAGGACGAACAAGTAGAAGTAGATGTCATTGATGAAGAAGAAGAAGAAGATGTGAGTTAGAGTTTGATGACATGGTCAACGATGATTCTGAAGACGATGGGGTACCTGGTATACCTCCGAACAAGATCTACACACCACCTCCACACATGACAAACTTCAACATGGGCAGAGATGAACCGTCATCTGATTTATTTTTCAATCCATATATACAGTCGGATGAAAACTTAAAAGAGAAAGACAAATTTAGTAATAGAGAATATTGTATCCGAGCCATAAAAAAGTTTCTCATGCTCAACTTGGTCGATTTTAAGGTAGATCGTGTAAATCCAGAAAGGTACAAACTCAGGTGTGTCCACCCAGATTGTATGTTCAAGTTCACTGTATCATACAGATTAAGAGGTGATTGTTGGGTCATAGGTTCTATGTCCATCCACATGTGCGTCAATTCTACTCAATCACAGGATCATCGAAAACTAAATTATGATCTCATATGTCAAGAAATCCTACCTCTCGTCTGCAGTGATCCATCATTGAAGGTGAAAACCATAATCTCTCACATCATTACAGTATATAACTATACTCCGTCATACCGAAAGGTGTGGTTAGCAAAGACCAAGGCGATTGAAAAGGTATATGGAAATTGGGAGGAGTCATACAAAGAACTTCCTCGCTACCTGAATGCACTTCAGACTTATTCTTTGGGTATTGTTTATATTATGGAAACACTGTCGGCGTACGCCACAAATGGTAATCAAGTCACTGGAAATGGAATATTCAGTCGAGTGTTATGGGCTTTTCAACCTTATATCATAGGGTTTACGTCACGCAAACCTATTATTCAAATTGATGGGACTTGGTTGTATGGGAGATACAAAGGCACGCTACTGATGGCAGTTGCACAAGATGGCAACAATAACATTTTCCCAATTGCCTTTGCTCTAGTCGAGGGAGAGACTGGTGGTGCTTGGAGTTTCTTTCTCAAGAATCTCCGAACATACGTGGCTCCTCAACCAGATCTATGTTTGATCTCCAATAGACATGCATCTATTGAGAATGCATACAACAATCCTACAAACAGTTGGCATGACCCTCCTTCTACGCATGTCTATTGCATTAGACATATCATCCAAAATTTTACGAGGGAGATCAAAGACAAAGCTATTAGGAAAGCGGTTATGAATGCAGGGTATGCATTAACACAACCTATGTTCAAACACTATCGCAACGAGATCAGATTGTCAAATCCGAACGCATGTAGGTGGATCGATAATATTCCGGTGGAGAAATTGACTATGTCATACGACAATGGACAACGATGGGGCCATATGACAACAAATCTGATTGAATCCATGAACGAGGTATTCAAAGGCATACGAAACCTCCCAGTAACTGCTTTGGTTAAATCAACATATTTTAGGATGGCTTCGTTGTTTGTCAAAAGAGGTGAAATATGGAATGTTGTCTTGTAATCGGGATAGCTATGGAGTGAAAGCTGCATGAAGTATATTAAGGTAGAAAGTGCCAAAGCCAACACCCATCTGGTTATACGGTTCGACCGACATAGCCACAACTTCATTGTCAAAGAGACAATCGACCACAATGAAGGGCTGCCAAGACAAGAGTATAGGGTTATACTACCTTCTCGTTGGTGCGATTATGGAAAGTTTTAAGCCTTTCATATGCCTTTCTCTCATGTCATTACGGCATGTGCCTATACTCATCAAGACGCATTACAACTTCTATCTCCCATTTACAAGTCCGAAACCTTGCTCAACGTATACAACAACAATTTCCCATTGGTAGCGAAACCTGATTATTTGCCTGCATACGATGGTGAATAGTATGGCACAACGACCAAATGAGAAGGAATAAAAAGGGTTGTCCCAAAAGCAAGCGCATCACAACTGAAATGAACTCACTTGACAAGCTACAAAGAAAGTGTGGTTTATGTCGTCAGGTCAGACACAATCGCAAAAATTGTCTGACTCGGGCTACTAGCTCAACCACATAAAAATTGTATGCAAAACATCTTTACTTTTTTAAGTTCTTAACATTACGGTTTTTCATTATGAGCATTTGTTACAACAAACCTTGCGCAAACAGTAAATAAAAAAACGATAAAACGTCTAAGAAATTACAACCGTTAAAATAATTTCATCTGACTCATGCATCATCAACATTACGTCTCTGTCTGTTTTGACTTCCTCCAACCAAAAATTAGGTGTTTGCCCTCTCGACATTCCTAGACATTCCCCTTTAAAACGGTCCACACGATTATGACTCAGATTGATCGCTGCACGCCGGGCAAAGTCAGGTGTTTACCCTCTCGAACCAACAGTGATCCAGAGTGATCGAAGAGCATCTCCTTAACCTGCCTGACGTCAACGTCGTTCAGACTACCAAGGACCGATCAGAAGGATGTCTGTAACTAGCTCCCTCCTCGGGATCAACGGTTAGTTACGAGCACATCTGCCCGGTTTGACCAAGTCCTGGCAGTTATCTGATTTCACGGACCCACATATCTAGGCGTGAAATCAGGAACCAATGACCATGCGCTATGAGCATTATATATACACTCACACCTGTGAGGGCTAGGTATCGAATATCCACTATTCACCACCTTATACTTGGCTTGTACTTCTTTGTTCCCATTCTTACTTGATCGTCGGAGTGTCTTGCAGGTACAACCCCATTTTTTCTCCTCGACTTCACAACCCGACTGCATATCATCTTCACATCCCCCTTTAATTAATGTATTAATTGCTATTTTTTTATAAAGTAACAATAAATATTTGTATATTAATTTTAAATAAAAAGACACAATAGAATTATTTTATCTCAGGAAACGTAATTGGTTATCATAATTATTAAGATGCAATAAATAATTTTTTTCTCAAAATATAAAGTAAATTAAGCTTTGGTGATTATGATATATATTATCGATAATTTAATGATATATATATATATATATATATATATATATATATATATATATATATATATATATATATATATATATATATATATATATATATATATATATATATATATATATATATATATATATATATATATATATATATATATATATATATATATATATATATATATATATATATATATATATATATATATATATATATATATATATATATATATATATATATATATATATATATATATATATATATATATATATAAGTGTTCTCATACTTATTATAAAACAGTTGAAATCACATTTTTTGGGCAATGACTATGCTAATAAATTATTTAGTTTTTAGCTATGTAATTCTATTATTTTGTTTTTTTTCATTTTTTTAATTACGAATGAACTTTTCTGGAAAAAAATTATAAATAATTATATTTTGAAAAAAATACATAAATAATCATGTTTCGAAGAAAATTACGTAAATAATCATGTTTTAGAAAACAGTATAGTGCAGTAGTCATCTCAGATGGCGCATGTATTGTTTTTTTAAAGGAGACGCCAAGTGAAATGGTGTCTAGGTGCATGTCATTTGTCCTAAGCCATCTCAGAATGACGTCTATGTACAAAGTACTTTTTTTTGTTAAGGAATTAAAATGTAATGTCGTTGCAAATGAAAGTTGATTTTCAATAATAATTAAACGATTACATAATGAGAATAAAAATTACACATTATTTAGTTGTCTCCAGGGAGTCGATAACGACATGTAGTTCCGCACTCGCGTCCTCGCTTAACTCGTGGTGCATTTCGACATATTTTTTATTACGGTTGGGTCGAGGACCCTGCGAAGTCAATGTGTTCAGGATCCATGAAAGCCTTCAGATCATCATATCCGAAAGATCTGCTTTCAAACAGTCGGTTACTCATGCCCTCAAAGTTTGGTCGTATTGGTTAGGGGTGAGGTTTCATGGGGGGTCGATAGCACAGGTCGTCTGAATAAGGGGGTAAAAAGGAAATGAATCTTGTGGAGTTGATACTGTGATTGTTGGGTGCTATGGTGATAGGCTGACTGATGGTAAGTTGGGTTGGTTGGTGAATATTCTTTAGGTTGACCAATGCCTGGGCTAAGGTGAGACGACGATGGACCCACATCAGGATGTCAGGTGTATGGTCGTTATTCTTGGTACTGTGATTGTGTGTGGGGCATGTGTGTGTATTGGTATTGGTTTGGGTTTGGGGTTGTGTGCTGGTGGATATGTATCATCGTTGTGTTTGGTGAGAGGTTGATGTGTGTTGAATTTGTTATTGGGGTTGTTGTTGTGTGGTGTATTATTGTACCCATTATGTGTGTAACGCCCGTAATTTAATTAATTATTTAATTAAATTATTTTTAGAATATTTGTGAAGTTGTGTTATAATTAAATTGGATTTATTTTATTAAATGGAGAAATAATATTAGAGATATATTATTATGTGGTGAAATAATATTAGAAGTGTAATATTATTAAGGTGGGCTTATTTTGAGTTAGTATATGTAATAAGGGGGTGTAAGTTTGGAGCCCACTAAGGAATAATATAATAATATTAGGTTATTTTATTATTTGTGAGAAGAATAGAAGGAAGAAGCAGTAGAAGAGAAAATAAGGATTTGAGGAGAACGTGAAGCTGCTGGAAATAGTGGAAAATAGCAAGAACGAAGAATTCAACCCGGAAATTGCAGAGTGACCTTCGATCCAAGGTAAGGGTGGGGTTCTGACTTTATAATTAGGTTCATGATGTTTAATATGTGGGGTTAGATGTGATTGCTGTTTTTGTTCTTGAATTGGATGATGTATGATGAAGATTTGATGCATTTGAATGAATAACCACGTTATGATGTTGTTTAATCAATGTAGTATTATAGGTTAATGTTAGGTGATGATTTATTATGTTTATAATAAGGTTTGTAGGACTGTAATTAGATTCCCGTAGTGAATTACAGTAGAAAATGCAGAAAATTATGCAGGAGGAACCAGGATGTGTCGACCTCAAGCTGGATGAGTCGATACATAGGCACTGTTAGACTCAGGATGAGTCGATGCATGCAGAGCTTGCGTCGATGCATGTTAGTTGCAAGACTCAGGATGAGTCGATCGGTAAGGTGCATGTGTCGATACATGTTATATTGAAAGCCAGGATGAGTCGATCCATAAGGAGGATGTGTCGACTCATAGTATACAGATGAAGCAGGATGTGTCGATCCCAGGAGTTTTGTGTCGATACATAATGTCGGATTTCTTTTGACAGATTCAGTTTCAAAGTGATGTAACTTGAGTTTTAGGATGCTGTTTGGTATACCGTTCGAAGCGTTGACTAACTAACGTGATGAACTCTATTCTAGATGATTAGATGATGATTAATAAGTGTAATCTTAGTAACAAATTTAGGATTTAGGATTAATTCCCGTAGATGACCGTTATGCTGGATTTTGGACAGAATGATGAACATGAGATGTTTAGAGGTTGCTGTTAGGAATTATGACAGTAGGATTAGTGACAGCAACGATATAAATTAGCATAATAATAGGATGGCTTACTGTATTATTAATATACAATTGAGTATTAGTGAGATGTTATTAATAAAGTGGTGTTTGATAATTTATGATGAACAAATGACGTTTGATAAATAAATGATGTTTAATAAATTATTTTGAGATGTTTATGAGATGTTGTAATTGAGATGTTTTCGAGATGATTGAGATGTTTTTGTTTTGAGATGATTGAGATGTTGTTGTTCCGAGATGATTGAGATGTTGTTGTTTGAGATGATTGAGATGTTGTTGTTTTGAGATGATTGAGATGTTGTTGTTTTGAGATGTTGTTAACTGAGTGTGTTATTACATTCATGTTGAGTCGCATACATTGCATTTTTGAGATGGAGCTTATGCTCGTTGAGATGGCCTGGATTGGCAAATTTTGAGATGAAGGTTATGCCTTGTTGATGCCTCTATTAATTGGCAGATTAGATTTTTGAGATGAGAGTTCTGCTCCAATGGTACCACATGCATTTGCATAGTTTTGAGTCGCATTATATGATTGAATCATGAAATGTATTTGATGTTGATGAATGAATATATATATGCTGTAATTATTGTTGATTATGAGATGAGAAGTGGTGATATTATTGATCTAATTTAATATATTAATTATCATGCGCTTTATTATATTGTTAGATATCTCACTCCTTCTGTTTGAATGTTGCCCCTATGTTGGTAACGTGCAGGTAATCGAGAGTGAAGGTCGTATACCTTCAATAGATCAAGTCGGTATCATTGCTCTGATATGTAACACTCTGGGGGATGAACGCTTGCTGATTTTTTTATTGTTGATTTTCAGTTGCTGAATTTTGAATTGATTATTATTGAATATGAGATGTTTCGAAGTTGCTATTTTATTTAAAGATGTTATTGAAAAATTCCGCCGCATAGTTGTTGAATTATTTTATTAAAGATGCTATGTTGATGGTTCATCCGATGTTTTATTATAAGTGTTATATATCCATGATGAATGCAATGAATTTGTTAGAAGAATTTATGACGTCCCTATTCATTTGTATGATTGAAATTTTGTAACTCTGATTTAATTGCATATTTGCTTGGGGTAGAATTGGGGTGTTACAAAGTTGGTATCAGAGCAAAAGGTTGGTCCGACCTTGCCATTGAGTCTTAGTTGTCTAACAATCGAGTATTGTTATTTTGAGTTCTAACAGTTGTTTATGTTGTAGTAAGAAGTTGAGATGGATGGTAGGAATGATGTTGCTCTTGCTGCTGCTCTAGAAGCAATGGCTCATGCGATGGAAAATCATCAGAATGCTGGATCTCGTAGCTTGGTGACTTTCCAGAGAGAGAATCCACCTACGTTCAAGGGAAAGTATGATCCTGATGGAGCTTTGGAATGGTTGAAAGAGATAGAGAGAATCTTTCGCGTGTGCACACCAGCGCAGAAGGTTTGTTATGGGACTCATATGCTAGAAGTCGAGGCTGATGACTGGTGGCTAGAGACTTGCCAGAAGTTAGAAGCTGCAGGTGAGAATGTGACTTGGGCTGTGTTCCGTAGGGAATTCCTGAGAAAGTATTTTCCTGAAGATGTTCGTGGTAAGAAGGAAATTGAGTTCATTGAGCTGAAGCAAGGGAATCTGTCAGTTGTTGAGTATGCTGCCAAGTATGCTGAGTTGGCCAAGTTTTATCCGCATTACGCTGAGGAAAATGCTGAGTTTTCGAAGTGTATTAAGTTTGAGAATGGGTTGCGCCCAGAGATTAAGAAGGCAGTTGGATATCATAAGATCCGTGTCTTTGCTGATTTGGTTGATAGCTGTAGAATTTATGAGGAAGATAACAATGCTCATTACAAGATTATTAGTGATAAGAGGGGTAAGCACCTGCAGAGTCGTGGTAAACCCTATGATGCCCCAACTGGTAAGGGTAAGCAGAGAGTTGCTCATGGTCAGAGGACTAGTGAGGGAGATGCTTCTGCTGGTGTGATTTGTTTTAAGTGTGGGAAACCTGGGCACAAGAGTAATGTATGCACTACTGAAGTGAAGAGGTGTTTCCGTTGTAGCAAGAATGGACATGTTGTATCTGAGTGTGAGCACAATAATGTGGTTTGTTTCAACTGTAAAGAAGAAGGGCACATTGGTAGCCAGTTGAAACAACCGGCTGAAAATCATCAAACAATGAAGTCGCCATCGAACGTCTTTTATCCCACATGTAGGGAAAGGTAAACATCGAGAAAACCTGATGAGGGAGAAGTCACGGTCTTGCGATTGAGAGATCGGGTAAGAGAGTCTGTTACGCGAGGGGAAGGTATTAGCACCCCACACGCCCGTAGTACTCTACGGTATCCACTCTTGTTGTCTATCTTATGGGTGTGTTTAATCTATGCTTACTGTTTATTATACTACTGGAGGAATGCATGCAAAAGAAAGGAGAAAAGAATGTAGGGAAAATAAAATTGTGCTCGCCTGGGCCCTACCCCAATGCCTACGTATCCTTTTAAGGAATCAGAGCAGCCGTAGTTCGGCTTATATGTTTTTGTTTATTTGTATTTTCTTTAACGAAAAATATTAATCTCGCCTTCTGCCGCAACTCGACCTTTGGAGACTTACGCGTCAGCACAGAAGTGAATTAACATGCTCTCTTGAAAAGGGTTTGAAAGAAAGGCCCGAGGGCAAAAAGATTTTTATTTGTTGGTATTTTTGCTTGTAGATAATAGCTAGTTAACCTCAAGAGAGAGATTTTAGCCATTTCTCTACTTATTCATGAAATGAGTCTTTGAGACTTAAACCACACCAAAGCTTAGAATAAGAGATCAATAAGGTCGAGAAGAGACCCGCTTATCGTCTCACATACTTAACGAAGATATGATTCTCGTCAGTAAATTTTTATATATTTTTGAAGTTTGCGAGAAAAAGAAACGAAAGTCACAGGAAGACGAAAGTCACAGGAAGACGGAAGTCACAGGAAGACGAAAGTCATAGGAAGACGAAAGTCACAGGAAGACGAAAGTCACAGGAAGACGAAAGTCACAGGAAGACGAAAGTCACAGAAAGACGAAAGTCACAGGAAGACGAAATTCACAGGAAGACGAAAGTCACAGGAAGACGAAAGTCACAGGAAGACGAAAGTCACAGGAAGACGAAAGTCACAGGAAGACGAAAGTCACAGGAAGACGAAAGTCACAGGAAGACGAAAGTCACAGGAAGACGAAAGTCACAGGAAGACGAAAGTCACAGGAAGACGAAAGTCACAGGAAGACGAGAGTCACAGGAAAACGAAAGTCACAGGAAGACGAAAGTCACAGGAAGACGAAAGTCACAGGAAGACGAAAGTCACAGGAAGACTAGCCTATTTCTAAATCTAATGTTATCGTGTATTAGACCTAAAGTTAGAATCTTGAGGGAATTCTACCTAGAAAGTAGTAAAGTGCAGGAGTAAAAATAGAGTTGTGACGATACCGAACGGAGAAGGTCCGTTGCCTCTTCAAAATTGTGCAAGCGGTAAGGAAATTATATCAACGTTCCCTTGGGCAAGTGATTGAAGAATTAACCCCGACTATTCCACACTGCCAGAGTTATGTCGATGCTATCACAAAAATCTTGACTAAAAAGTGGCAATAAAAATGATTACCAAATATGAGAAATAAAATAGTAAAAAATTCTAATCGAAATTCTAAAAAGAAATTCTAACGAATTCTAAAATATTCTATTATTTTGTATCATTTCATTATCAATTGAGAGAGAAAATTAAACTAAAAGAAAAAACTAAAATAATAAAAGAAAAGAAAAAATTAGAAGAGTTAGGGGGTATGAAGTCTAGAAATATGGGTGCTGAAGTAATTTGCCCAAAAAGATTTTCAACATTTTATTTATTATTTAATTAGTTATAATTATTATCAATTTGAATTAAAAATAATAAAACAATAAGATAATCAAAACTAAAAAAGAAAAAATAGGAAAATTTAAAAGGGTTTAGGGTGAAATTGTCGGCGGCGGAGGTTCTTCGAAACAAACTCCGTTCTTCTCTCTTCTCTTACGGCAGCGGAAGTTCACAGTCTCTCATCTCCGTCCACCGATCACCATAGTGCTTTCATCCTTTTCCACGAAAGTGGAGATGATTCTGCGAATGCTGTCAAGATCTAGAAGCCTCTCGCCGTCATAGGTGAATGAGAGAACTAGGAGGTCGTTGATTGATACGTGTTCGAGAATTTCGGAGATTCGTTTCTCGAGTTCTCGTTTACATGTACTTGAAGCGTGGAGGTAGATCGCACAACGGAGGAGGGAGCAGAGGAAGTTTTTGACAACAACGATCAAGGATAGAACATTGGATGACTCTCGCTCCAGGTACGATTACCATCGGATTCGCTCTTCTTCCTTTTGTTTAAATTACAACTCGTAAACCTTCTTCCCATCCCCAATTTTCTTCTGCATTTTTGCTTTGCCGCTATATTGATGTAATTGTGCATTCTTACTGATATTGCGATTGCGTTTGAAGGGGAGATGAAGGAGGTTGAAATGGTGCTTGAAACAGAGATGAAGATTGTTGAAGAAGAAGGAGGGTGATGAAGGAAGGGGTTTGTGGAGGTTCTTCTGCAGAATTGTAGGCTTGGATGAATTGGTAAGTTTTTTTTTTGTCTTTCTCTGAATAAAAAAAAACAATGCATCTTTGTGTGTGACTTGATAAAAAAAATTCCTTCCTTTCCTATTCCATTTCTATGTTGTTGCGATATTATTGCAGATTCGTAGTGATGATGATGGTGTGCGCTGCAGAATTGATGTTGTATAAGATTGGAGGGAGCTTTTGCCGGTGAATGAAGGTTGAAGAGAGAATGAAGAGTGAAGTTTCTGGTTTTTCTTGTATGGTTCTTTAGAATGTGAAGAATGAAGCAGCGGGAGAGAGAGAGAGAGAGAGAGAGAGAGAGAGAGAGAGAGAATTTTCAGATCTCTTTTTGGTGATTCTCCAAGGAGTGTTGAAGAATGATGAAGATGAGGATGAGAGGAGGAGAGAAAGTTTTCTTGGTGATTCTTCTGCAGAGATTTTTAAGAATCAAAGTGAATTGGTAAGTTTCTATAGTTAAATCTATTATGCATGAGTTGAGAAAAAAATAATGAATATGAATCCCCCTTAATCTGAAAACTGAAACTCTGTTATATAGATTGCTGAGAGTTGATTAAGAGTTAGTTAAGCGGTTAGGAAGTTAATAAATCTGTTAGAATTAGTTAGAAAATTCAGTTATGTAGGTTAGGATTAGTTATGGTTACAAGTCAGTTGTATTGAAATTCTGTTTGCAGTTAGTAGTTAGTTGTCCGTTTGAAAGTCGTTAGAAGTTAGTTAAAAACAGTTAGGAAAAGGTTAGTTATGGATTGGTTGTTTTGGAATTATGAATTTCTGTTTTGGCAGTTTGTTAAGAGTTTGTTAGGATGCAGTTAAGAATTGGTTAGTTTGCTAAGCTGAAGGTTATGTTATTGGCTCGTTAGTTGTGACAGTTCGGAAAGTTAGAAATTATGTTAATTCTGTTTACAGTTAGTTAGTAGAAGTTAGTTTAATTGTTAGAGAGAAAATTAGAATTCTGCTTTGTTACAATTTCTTAGAATTGAACTGTTAACTGTTTATTGATTTTTGCTTTTTAATCTTTCTATGCAGGGCTGAACTAGTTGCTTTAATAGTTGCCCTTGAGACGGATCCACTTCTAACTCCTCTCTGTTTGAATCTAGGGAAGCATGTGGAACCTTGCTCATTCTCCATTGCATAGGAGGTAGAGGAGGCATAGGTGGCATCCCATCAAGTTTGTTTTCAGTTTCCTTAGGAAAGTGGTCAGGGAGAAGAGGCTTCAACGGATCTGTGACATATTGTGTAGGGTTAATTTCTGGGCCAGATGATTGTGGTGAAGAACAAAATGACGGTGATTCATCTGCAGGGGTTTGAGACAGATTCAGAAGTAGCATGAGTGCCTTCTTGCTTCATTTGATTTATATGCATCTGCTGAGATTGAGATTTCTCAGAGCCAAAGTTTTCCTCGTAATTGAGTGGAAACTCTCCATCCTGTTCACCAAGTTGACATTGTAAGTGTGGCTCAAAATAAGTTTCAAACTCCAACTTGTTATCAGGTGTAGATGAAAAACTATTTGTGTCATTCTGTATAAGATCATTCTGGCCATAACTAGTAGATTCTGACTGAATCACTGCAGGTAGCGTCACTGGTTTGGTAGGTTCAAGATCAGAACACAACATCTTTCCTGAAGTCAACAGCTCAGAATTTGTTTGCCGAGAGTCAGAAACCCCTTCTTCATGAACATGGGCATCATCAGACATGACAAACTTTCTATTATCTGTATTTTGAAACTCAACAATTTCTGGAAGCTGGTTGGATGGCAAGCCTTCAATCTCTGCTTCATGATATTTAGTAGTTGAGAATAAAATAGGTTCTGATTGTACATTTTCAACCACAGTGCTCAATGAATCATAGTGAGGTAAATAAGATTTATCTTTCATGGAAGAACTATTTACATTTGACTTAGAGGATTTTCCAGTAGATTGAGAATCTGAAAAGGGAGCTTGCAGTTCCACATGCTCGTCTTCATCTCCTCTGAATGAGCTATTATTGTCTGATGTCGAGGAGGAGGCAGCTTTTTTTTGTGATACTGTGTGAAATGAGGGTAGCGGTGGGAATGGGGGTATTTTTGTATGATTGCTTGTATTGACTTGGATTTTTTTTGTATGAATGTGCAGGTCATGAACTGAAGATGAAGAACTTTGGCATGGCATGGAATTAGAAGTTTACTCATGGAATTTTAGCACCTTTAGGACTAAAGAATTTTGTTCAAGTGTATTTTGTAACAGTTTTTTTCTTTGTAGAATATTGGTGTAATGGGATTGTAATGATTTTATAATGAATGTTTGATTTGGATGAACTTGAAATTTATAGTGTGAATTATTAATGACTTTGAGCTTGAAATGTCGGGTGATGGATTTTTTTTGGACGGAGTTTAAATGACAAAGTCTTGAAAAAATGCTTGTAGATATGAAAGCATCAAATTTTCTTGTGGGGTGTTGTTACAATTGAATGAAATTGAATGGAATTGGATAGTATTTTCTTGAACCATGAATGAGAATGAAATTGAATGGAATTGGATAGTATTTTCTTGAATCAATGTTTGAACGCATTGTGAACTTGAATCTGAAATAACAGTGAACATCTTTGTAATGCGTATGAACTCTGACTTGAAACAAAACCTCGCAGTCTGTACTTTACCTTCCAAGAAAGCCATATGAACAATACTTAAGACTCTTTGCCGACTTTAATCCAGTCAAACACTTTCGAACATCTTGAATTTAAATCTAACTTCAAATCCAAATCACACTTGCATTCTCAATGAATTCCTAACTTCAATCTTGAATCCCAAATCAACTTGAATGACAAATAATTCGAATAGCCAATAAGATCTTGATCCTAAAAATTCACAACCTTGACGACCTTTAATCCACAAGTCTCTTATCTTGACAAAGTCCTTCTCTAATTGACGACCTCTGATCATCAAAGATGTACACAAATGATAATGAAAGAACATGATCGAGATTAACATGAAACTTTATTTCCCCTGATCTTCAATTACTTGAACATTTATCAATGAATAGAAACCCTGATTTTTAATGAAATCTTCCTTTTCTGAACCAATATTTCATTTCCTTTACCATACTATTCTTCAAATGCAACTCGAATTCCCAACACATATTAGATGAAAATTCAAGGGAGACCTTGGCCCCAAAGTTAATTGTTCAAAGCTTACTTTAACTGAAGTCAACAGATCTTATCCTCGTATCTTTGAACTTGGCCCATGATTATGCATCTAAAGGTCTCATAAGAGCTTGTAAGCCCATCAACCAGGTATGCCATGTTGAACAAACCCTGCCTTGAATGCCTTGAATCTTGAATTACCTTGCATGAATTCTTCTATGAGAAACCCACTTCAATCCAAACCTACTCGCATCGCAGATAACAAATGATAATGATGAGGACAATGATTGCCTTGGTTAAGGAGAAATCTATGAATTCATATCTTAGGTCATGAACCACGCTTCACAATTCAACCCTCAGCCCTTAGCGATCAGTTATTTCAACTTGAGATTAGTGTCATAAGGAACATCTTACAGATGGATGATAAAGTCTGAGTCACAGAAGAATTCCCTTGATGTGAAACCCTCACAATCTTGATTCCTCGTTCAGACGCACAGAGAAATATCCGGATAAAACATCTTTGAACCATGATTCAACAAAACCTAAATGGATTAACTGAGGAGTAGATGAATGTCATGTCACAGTCATTAATCCTAATCAAATGACAAGCATACTTATAGGAAAGGATGCCATGCTTCAAAGTTCACATATGCTAGGTCACGTCCTAGAGTTCTTGACCAGAATGACCTACAACCAGTTGTTCATCAAAAGATATTAGCCCAGTAACTTGGTGGAGAGGAAGTCCAGAAATGAGCCTAAAAAACCTAATTCCAAAGCTTGCTGCATGAATAAGAAATCACCCTTTATTGGATACGAGCGCATTAACCACTGTGAAACCCTAGTATCGCACAACCACTGAACTTTGAACCTCAGAGCTATATTGAATGAAATGTATGCCACGTTAGTGACCTAATGAAAAAGATGCAGATGAATGCAAAAGTCTAAGCCAAAAATAAAGGAAATTCGGAGGGCAAATTTTGGGGTGCAACAGCTGCCCCTATTTAATCGTCTTCAACCTGAAGGTGAGATTGGCGCCAGCCTTTCGAACTTTCAAGGTGGAAGAAGATTAAATACTTAAAAGAACCCAAAAATTTGCGCTCCGGAGCCAGTCAGGTATCATTTTTGGTTTTTTTTTTTTAATTATTTTTTTTTCTTGCTAGGTAAAAGGGGTTATCAGGTTAGATGTATGTTCAACCAGGGTTTGACACACAGCGGAATAACTTGGTTATCAAGGAACATCTATTGGGATTTAGTAACAAACACCTGTAAGAGAGGTATCAAAAGATATATGCCTGAAGCCTGTAGTAGACATACGAAAAAAATATCAGAGACACATATCCGGGGTTGGTAGCGGATATGCAAGAAAGAGAAATCAAAAATACACATCCGTGGTCGGTATCGGACACGTAAGAAAGAGATAGAAAAGATACATATCCGTGGTTGGTATCAGATACGGACGAAAAAGACGTCAAAGGTACATATCCGTGGTCGGTATCAGATACGCACAAAAGAGACATCAAAGATACATATCTGTGGTTGGTATCGGATACGCACAAAAGAGATATCAAAGATACATATCCGTGGTCGGTATCGGATACGCAAAAAAGAGACATCAAAGATACATATCCGTGGTCGGTATCGGATACGCACAAAAGAGATATCAAAGATACATATCCGTGGTTGGTATCGGATACGCACAAAAGAGATATCAAAGATACATATCCGTGGTCGGTATCGGATACGCACAAAAGAGATATCAAAGATACATATCCGTGGTCGGTATCGGATACGCACAAAAGAGACATCAAAGATACATATCCGTGGTCGGTATCGGATACGCACAAAAGAGATATCAAAGATACATATCCGTGGTCGGTATCGGATACGCACAAAAGAGATATCAAAGATACATATCCGTGGTCGGTATCGGATACGCATAAAAGAGACATCAAAGATACATATTCGTGGTCGGTATCGGATACGCACAAAAGAGATATCAAAGATACATATCCGTGGTCGGTATCAGATACGCACAAAAGAGATATCAAAGATACATATCCATGGTCGGTATCGGATACGCACAAAAGAGATATCAAAGACACATATCTGTGGTCGGTATCGGATACGCACAAAAGAGACGTCAAAGATACAAGAACATATGTCTGAGGTTGGTAGCAGACATATGAAACAGGTATCGAAAATACATATCCGTGGTTGGTATCAGATACGTACGAAAGAGACAGACCGAAGAAAGCTCTTGCAAAGAAACACCAATCGAAGGCGGACTTACTCAGGAAGGAGACCAAACGAATGGGACTCCGGACAAATGATGTCAATCGAAGGTGGATTTAAAAGAAATGACACCATCCGAAGCGGGATTTTGACAAAAGATACCTAGCCGAAGCGGGGTTTTGAAAGATACAGGTATGCATGTCTGGTCAGAGTTAGATACACAAGAGCGAAGTTGATCATCGAGAAACAAATGTTTATAATTGCTAGCGAACACAGGAACGAGATTAACCGAAGAAAGCCCCAATAAAAAGGTGAATTCACCTAAATAAGGATGCTAGACAACTAGACTTTGAAGAGACACTGAAAGACTCTTAATCATAAAAGATTAGCTAGGCTAACGAAAGGAGGACCCGACTAACGTGGATAAACCAAAACAAGGAACCGACTAAGCAGGACCTTCAAAGAGCATCGATCGAATGTGTACTCTGCAAGAGAAGGGGACTGGTCCAAGCAGACTCTAACGAAGAAAAACATGTTAGGCTTTCGATAGGTTGCAAATACGCAAGAACTAAAAAAAATCCCTCAGGCCAAAGGCGGGGTATAATTCTTCAAGAGTGGCAATCATCTGAATTACCACACACCAAGTATGGACACTCAAATACTTGAGAAATAAGAAAGGCTATACGCCGACTCTTACTCGCACTCTAACAGCAAAGCAAACACGGGTAAAATAACAAAAGGCTTGTAAAGGCAAGCGCAAACCACAAACTTACTGGGGAGATGGAGGAATGCCAAAGACCCGACTGATGGTGAATCAAAACAAACCCCGCTGGGGAAACATAATAGAGTCACCCTTAGGCTTGTTATGGAAATAAATCAAATCTGAGCGCATAACAATCTGGTTATCACAAGTGGACATAATTGGCTTATACTTATGCATGTTTGAATTTTTTTTATAGCGTAATGCTCCATACAATAGAAATGCTACGCGTTTTAGTAGATGCGATGTAATGATGCAATGTAATGATGCATGTTTAGTAATGCACTGGGGAGACCACGTCAATAATCGGATGTTGGGAAGACAATGAACTTTCAAATGATTATTCTTGCACATCTAATCTTCTGTAGAGAACATGCAATATGAACTTCGGTAGGAAATCGAGATTCGAAACCATCAACCTCGAACGATTGATAACATTGAAGAAATAACTTCCTGGGTAGTAATACTGCGAAAAGTAAATTGCAATTTGAGAGAAAATCTTGAATTCTGATCAAACTTCCAAATTCCTGGGGGATAGATACTTTATCTTCTATTAGAACGGGGAGAGCTTTGCTGGGGATGGAAGCTTTCTCCTGCGCAGAACTTCTTTACGAAGATAGCTTCTACTGGGGAGTATAGAAATTCTTAAATAAATAGAATTCTGCTCAGACCACACTGGGGATAACAACGTCGGGGGATAAAAATCTTCACTTGGGGAAGAACCAAACATTCTAGGACAGAAACTCCACCGCTGACATCTCAACAAAATCTTTCATATTCCGGGATGATGGAGTTATAATTGGTGCTCCCATGTGCACCATACTGGGGAGAAGATGACACTTGTTCTAGAAAGCATGCTCCACTAGGGAATGAAAACTCGCTTCACTGGGGAAAATACTGCAAAAATAAATTGCAGTTCAGGGAAATTTTCGAACTCTGATCCAACTCCCAACTTCTTAGGGAAAAATCCAACATCTCTTTTCAAGGATAAGGAGAATCTTGCTGGGAATTGGGACCTTCCGATGTAAGTCTTCGATAGAAGTGACTTTGATTGGGGAATTGCAAAAAAAAAATTTGTTTTTTTTTTCTTTTTTTTTTTCAATAAAATAATTCTACCCAGGCCATAGAGAGGATACTACTGTCGAGGGTAACAATCTTCACTTGAGGAAGAGAAGGTCATCTTTGAACCATAAGCTTGAGGTTTGGAACTCTTTCGAGGAAATATTTCATCCATATCCCATCACTGGGATAAAAGAATTTTAAACGGCATTTGTCCATGTACTCTGCCCCAGAAAAAAATATAGGAGACCTGCTCCGCTGGGCATAACAAACATGTTAATCAAACATCTCTTCAAGAAAACCTGACTTGGGCAAAACTTCCCTAGGGAGAAAAGATACGAACTTCAGAGAGACGATGAACAACAACCTCCCTAGGGAGATAAATACCTACCACGGAGGTATATGGTACTGACTTCGAGAGGATATAACAAAGGTCTACAATCCAATGAAATGATCTTTCCAGGATTTATCGAAGCTGAGTAGACTATGCTGATGAAGAAGTTTATACAAAACTTGTTGAAATGCATTTATTCAGAGATAAGTCTTATGGGAGGGACAAACTCTTAAACAAACTCTCATTGAGAGTACTGACTTCAGTGGGAATTACACACGGGCATACTTTTAATGGAGATAAGGATTTATATCTGGGAGAGAGTACGCCCTTATTGGGGATACATGATTCTGTCTTGAGAAGAAGTGAGCATTCACTCGGGAGATTGAATCCCATTCTACAGAAATCCTCATGTTGGTCACATGCAGACCTTTCTTGATTCACTTGCTGGTATGCTTCTTGTCATAAAAGACCAACAATACTTGCAAAATAGAAAATTGTGGCAATATGCCCCCTGCGTGGAATGGAAAACTTCACTGATGAATAAGCAATTTGAACCACCAATCGATGGGTAAAGAAATGTGATGCAAGATTACAACGTCATCACATCAACTCTGCGGAGGAATGCCACTAAAAAGTGGACTTTGGAGAAGATGCTGCAAAAATAAGTTGCAGTCCACTGAAAATAAATCATCTTGACTTTAAACAACTTCTGAATTTCTAGGGAGAAGAACCAATCTCCTCCTGCAGAGAAATGAGGATGCTTTGCTGGGGAATAAAGATCTCAGAAGAGAAACCCTTTGGTAGACAGACTTTTGTCAAGTAGCAACGGATCTTTTATTGGGGAGAGGCGTCCTCCTATGAAACGACACTTTCATCACGTCTTGTATGGGTAAACAATCTTCAAATGATCTTTTCGTTACTGCTCATATCCTACTGAGGATAACAATCCAAACTTCAACTGGGGATAATGACCTTAACTTAGGACAAAGGATATCAGTAAATGGTCTTGAGTCTCTGATAAGTTAAAGATAACAATCTTAACTTCTCGACATGATTTTCAAATTCATAGGTCGTTTAGCCTATACATGGATGTGATCCGATCAACCACTCAAGAAGAGAGAAAGCCCTTACATGAATCCTTGCCCCAGTCTGTAAGGCTTTTGCAGAAAAATTGCCTCGAGAGGACTTTTTGAGATTTATACCACCAAGATAAACTGCCCCAGTGTTAGGAATTTCAGAATACTGCCCATGGCTGACTAAAGTTGGAAATAACTTTAACAATGCTTGATTGAATTCTCGTGCATCTCTGAATTCTAAAAAGATTCTCCCCTAATCAACAAATTCTTGGAGAGATTTATCAAATCTCGACATAATTGCCCCAGTGCTATGAACTTTGGAACATGATGTTCAGATAACCGAAATTGGAGAGGATTCCAACTATGTTTGAGCGAGTGCTCATACACCTTCAAATTCTGGGAAGATTCTCCTCTTATCAATGCATTCTTAGAGAGATTTGTCAAATCTCGACGTAACTGCCCCAGTTTGACTGTCCTTTGAGGGATGAAATCCCGACTTGAATGCCTCAGATTGGCTGAATACCTACTCGATGGAATATTCTACACACCTGCCTCTTGCTTAACAGAATCTCGACAAACCTTTTTCTTTTACCTCATGCTCACAGGTGGATGAGAAATTTGAGTATTTTAGAAGGCAACGTAACCTTAGAGCGGTTGGCTCTTGAATATAGGTTACCTCACAACCATACTCCTCGACTTGAACTGCTTCAATCTCTAATCAGATACTTGAAGAGATATGTCCCTTGGGACCAACTGAAAGTAATGCACCACTGCTTATCAGAAACCTTGGGCGACCAACTTTTACAATCTACTTCAGATCATTTCTCAAACTGGTATTCTTTTACTCGACGGAGTCGATAGAAGATTTGCCCCAGGTTAAGACCATTCCCACAAATGATTTACCTTTAAACGGTGTCCTGAAGCAATTTGTCCTTTGAGGTAATTAAATTCTCATCTGATGCTCATTATGCAAACTTACTCGATGTTTAAACACTTGCTCATATGCAAAGAATGTTTATTATAAGAATGATAATTGTAATGCAAAGCTCATGTTTGTCTTGAAGTTAAAAGATTTATATTTGAAACGTCAAAAATTTGTACAAAATATAGTAAAAAGATAGAGTGATACCAACTCAAAAGTTTTTGCAAGCCTTCCTAGGAGTCAGATTACCGTATTTCTTGTTACAGTGTGCTTTCGAATTAACCCTTGCTTCAATTAGGACTTTTCAGGGTTGTAACGTGGCCTGGTTCATGGTTTTAGAAAAAACGGATTTAAGGCTCAAAATATTTGGTGCCCACCCATTCTCCATGATGTTCTCCAATCCTAAATTCAGTTAAACTAATATGAGCACTCATCCCTCAAAAGAGTTTATCATGGTTGAGGAGGCTGTGACAGTCACTCACCCTTTCATTCCTGGTACTTTGATCACACGACTTTATTTTTTGTGGAGAATCTTTATTTGGTAATCCCCCTTTTCTCTTTTCGCGCTTTTCGCTTTCTTTTTGTATTCCCTAACTTTTTCCTGGACAAATTCCTCTTGAATTTGATTTTGAAGTCCAGCGGGATACCCTGACTTTTGCCTAAGCGACTTGTTTTCCAAGTTTTGACTTAGCAAGGCTTTTTGTCTCTTTCTTTTACTATTTCTTTTAGTTTGAACCAGTCGTGTGATTTCGAGTCATTATTTGATTTGTTGAAAAAGTGTGACTGCCTTGCTGTTTGGTTGACGGGAAATAACCATTATGGTACCATCACCTTTTGACTTTTCGATGTGCGAGAGATATCTATTAGGATATCATTATCATTGATGCACACTGCTGATATATAAGAGTTTAACCACTATGGTTTTGTTCTTTCTCAACCTTCTGAAGGATAACCTTTGTTGTATCCTTTGATGTGCACTTTTAATGAGTTTTGAATGTCCAATCAGATTAACTGAAATCTACCCTACCCCGGGTTAAATGTGAGGGTTTTTCTGAAAAGAAAAGAAACTCCTACTTCAAGGCTCAAAGGGGTTGACGAGGGTCTATCTCCCTTATATCTCCGGTGTTTGGGGATTGAAACAAGGCTTGTACATCGTCAGCAGGGTCCTACTCAAAAGCACACCGTTTGAAATTTTTGGTATATTACTCATCATCCTCCCTTCAGATATTTTTTATTTAACAAGAGTTAAGTATCAAAAAGTAAAGAAAAAACATTAATGAGTGAATACGAATGGATTAATTCAAGACAAACATATTCAATGCATTATGATTAATATTCAAGAATCAACAAGTTTTGCATACAAGAAAGTACTGAACCAAAGCAAGAAAGATTACAAATGAGAATTGAAAATGAAACTAGAAATTACTATGTTGAGGAGACCAGTCTCGGTATGGACTTGTTGCTTCAGATGATGATCTGGCAATCTTGACATTTACTGAGTCGAAGGAGACCTCAAATTTAACTGACTGGCCCGAAATTGATAGCTTTTGCAACAAGCAGGTCTTGCACATTTTCTTTGAAAGCCCAACAGTCTTCAATGGAATGACCTAGTGCCCCAACATGGTAATCACACTGCACATTAGGATTGGAATCCATAGAACAAGGAGGAATGACAGACTTCAGTGGCTTGGGTTCCACCAAGGAAAGCTTGAGTAACTGAGAGAACAGATGGCCATAAGTCAAAGGAACAACGTCGAACACCCTCTTTGGCTTCTTATCCTTTTGCTTACCTTGTTGCGTATGTCTTTGTTGATAGGTTTGTTTAAGAGTAGCACACTGAGCCAAGTGAACACGAGGAACATTCTGGTTTTGATTAACCAACCGATTTCCACAACTTACAAACGACTGCTGGTGAGAACTTTCCGGGATTATAGGTTGTGGATGCCGTGACTCCGATCTTGAGATAGAACTTTGAAGAGGAGAAGGCGTAGCCCTATTCTTTGTAGTGGTTGGCATAAGATTGATTTGCACACTCAAACCTTCGGGAGTGAAGAGAATTGTCCCTGCATCAAGCAAGTCCTGGACTTGGTGCTTAAAAGCTACGCAATCTTCAGTATCATGACCAGGTGTCCTAGAATGAAAATCGCACCTAGCATTTTTGTCAAAACCATGTGTAGTGAAAATTCGGAGTTTAACCAAATGTAATTCTAGCAGGGGAGGAAGCAATTGTGCATACAACATTGGAATAAGATCAAATTTTTGTTCAGGCTGTTTTGGCCTCTACTGACGGACTTTGCCTTTTGGGTCCTCTCGGGAAGTGACAACTTGTTGCGGATGGGAGGATCCTGGAATGCACGGTTGCGGAGGAGATACTCCCTAACCTACAAGAGTCCTCAGGTTATGGGGAGGAATGGTAACTCCTATTGTGGCAGGCATAGAAACATCTTCTTTCTTCAACATTGTCCCCAAAATTTCCATAATCAAATTCAATTGAGTCTTCAACTGAGTGTTCTCTTCTTTCAGGAGTTCTTGTCCACGGACCAAATCCTGCATATCTAGCACCACGAATCCCATTTGTTCTTTCATCTCGTCCAATTCCCCACGAAGTTGTTCCATATCTTGAATCTGACCACGAAGCGACGAGAAGTCAAGATTTGCAGCTCTGAAAAGAAAATACCGAGTCTGAATAAGGATTCCCCATTTCTAAATACCTTCGGAGTACCTGCTATGGATGCATGAGCGGATGCAATGCCATGTTCAAACATTTTTTTTTTTTTGCATATAATCTTTCACATTTCCTTTTTTGTGTAAAATAAACATGTTATGATGCAAGGTGCAATGACATAAGTTCAAAAGTTCAGCATAACAATTGTACAATCCTCTGGATAACTGCTGTATAAATCTGCTGAATAATATGGATATCACAGGATCAAAGGTTCAAAACCAAATTCAGCATACAATGGAACCAAGTACCATGATTAACCGTTGTATAATCTCTGACCAAGTAAAATATATCAGGATCGAAGGTCCGGAACATAACTAGATAACCATCCTGAATACCGAATCCAGAAAAAAAAAATCTGAGACCCATATAGTCACCAACAGAACAATAGTCACTATCAGAACATAGTCACCAACTGAGCACGGGTAACCATTTGAACATAGTCACCAACTGTACCTGTAATGATAAATCCCTCCCCGCTCATGTGTGAAGACTAGATCAGGGTGAGATAATGGTAACTCGAAAATCACGGGTCCGCCTGAAAGTAAAATCATCGCAACACAGACGTGCATGATGAAAGTACTTTCAATTGAACCTCATCCGAGCGTGGTATATAACATGACTGCACTAATCGGACCACGTCCTATAGCCGTCATGCCCCCACTCTATTCCTAGTGTCCTAGTGCGCTCTGGCCTGGGTACTGGGCCTTTTACCTCAATAGTGACATCCCCACCCAACATGGAAAACTGAGTCCAGCATAATAGATAACAAATAGGGAAAGCAATAAAATGCAATGTAAACTTATGCTCAGGCAAACATGTACAAATGAGTAAACTGAAAGCATAAAAATAGACACCCAAAGAAAAGAAAGCAAGAGCTAGGAGCGACTCCGGGATGGACCAGCATTTGGTCGACCTGTCCCCAGTGAAGTCGCCAGCTGAAACAACCGGCTGAAAATCATCAAACAATGAAGTCGCCATCGAACGTATTTTATCCTACATGTAGGGAAAGGTAAACATCGAGAAAACCTGATGAGGGAGAAGTCACGGTCTTGCGACCGAGAGATCGGGTAAGGGAGTCTGTTACGCGAGGGGAAGGTATTAGCACCCCACACGCCCGTAGTACTCTACGGTATCCACTCTTGTTGTTTATCTTATGGGTGTGTTTAATCTATGCTTACTGTTTATTATACTACTGGAGGAATGCATGCAAAAGAAAGGAGAAAAGAATGTAGGGAAAATAAAATTGTGCTCGCCTGGGCCTTACCCCAATGCCTACGTATCCTTTTAAGGAATCAGAGCATCCGTAGTTCGGCTTATATGTTTTTGTTTGTTTGTATTTTCTTTAACGAAAAATATTAATCTCGCCTTCTGCCGCAACTCGACCTTTGGAGACTTACGCGTCAGCACAAAAGTGAATTAACATGCTCTCTTGAAAAAGGTTTGAAAGAAAGGCCCGAGGGCAAAAAGATTTTTATTTGATGGTATTTTTGCTTGTAGATAATAGCTAGTTAACCTCAAGAGAGAGATTTTAGCCATTTCTCTACTTATTCATGAAATGAGTCTTTGAGACTTAAACCACACCAAAGCTTAGAATAAGAGATCAATAAGGTCGAGAAGAGACCCGCTTATCGTCTCACATACTTAACGAAGATATGATTCTCGTCAGTAAATTTTTATATATTTTTGAAGTTTGCGAGAAAAAGAAACGAAAGTCACAGGAAGACGAAAGTCACAGGAAGACGAAAGTCACAGGAAGACGGAAGTCACAGGAAGACGAAAGTCACGGGAAGACGGAAGTCACAGGAAGACGAAAGTCACAGGAAGACGAAAGTCACAGGAAGACGAAAGTCACAGGAAGACAGAAGTCACAGGAAGACGGAAGTCACAGGAAGACGGAAGTCACAGGAAGACGGAAGTCACAGGAAGACGGAAGTCACAGGAAGACGAAAGTCACAGGAAGACGAAAGTCACAGGAAGACGAAAGTCACAGGAAGACGAAAGTCACAGGAAGACGAAAGTCACAGGAAGACGAAAGTCACAGGAAGACTAGCCTATTTCTAAATCTAATGTTATCGTGTATTAGACCTAAAGTTGGAATCTTGAGGGAATTCTACCTAGAAAGTAGTAAAGTGCAGGAGTAAAAATAGAGTTGTGACGATACCGAACGGAGAAGGTCCGTTGCCTCTTCAAAATTGTGCAAGCGGTAAGGAAATTCTATCAATGTTCCCTTGGGCAAGTGATTGAAGAATTAACCCCGAGTATTCCACACTGCCAGAGTTATGTCGATGCTATCACAAAAATCTTGACTAAAAAGTGGCAATAAAAATGATTACCAAATATGAGAAATAAAATAGTAAAAAATTCTAATCGAAATTCTAAAAAGAAATTCTAACGAATTCTAAACTTTTCTATTATTTTGTATCATTTCATTATCAATTGAGAGAGAAAATTAAACTAAAAGAAAAAACTAAAATAATAAAAGAAAAGAAAAAATTAGAAGAGTTGGGGGGTATGAAGTCTAGAAATATGGGTGCTGAAGTAATTTGCCCAAAAAGATTTTCAACATTTTATTTATTATTTAATTAGTTATAATTATTATCAATTTGAATTAAAAATAATAAAACAATAAGATAATCAAAACTAAAAAAGAAAAAATAGGAAAATTGAAAAGGGTTTAGGGTGAAATTGTCGGCGGCGGAGGTTCTTCGAAACAAACTCCGTTCTTCTCTCTTCTCTTACGGCGGCGGAAGTTCACAGTCTCTCATCTCCGTCCACCGATCACCATAGTGCTTTCATCCTTTTCCACGAAAGTGGAGATGATTCTGCGAATGCTGTCAAGATCTAGAAGCCTCTCGCCGTCATAGGTGAATGAGAGAACTAAGAGGTCGTTGATTGATACGTGTTCGAGAATTTCGGAGATTCGTTTCTCGAGTTCTCGTTTACATGTACTTGAAGCGCGGAGGTAGATCGCGCAACGGAGGAGGGAGCAGAGGAAGTTTTTGACAACAATGATCAAGGATAGAACATTGGATGACTCTCGCTCCAGGTACGATTACCATCAGATTCGCTCTTCTTCCTTTTGTTTAAATTACAACTCGTAAACCTTCTTCCCATCCCCAATTTTCTTCTGCATTTTTGCTTTGCCGCTATATTGATGTAATTGTGCATTCTTACTGATATTGCGATTGCGTTTGAAGGGGAGATGAAGGAGGTTGAAATGGTGCTTGAAACAGAGATGAAGATTGTTGAAGAAGAAGGAGGGTGATGAAGGAAGGGGTTTGTGGAGGTTCTTCTGCAGAAT